>BJBW01000739.1:0-255000 GCA_004320125.1 Scolopax mira | reverse complement strand
GCCTGTCGCTCTCGTTCAAGTCCTCCTCCTCTTCCTCCTCTTCCTCTTCCTCCTCCTCCTCCTCTTCCTCCTCTTCCTCATCCCCGTTCTCGGGGATCATGTTGGGGTCGTTCTCACTCTTGAACTTGGCCACCACAGACTTGAGGGCGCTGCTGGCGCTGCCCACCAGGTCGCTGGTGCCTGGCTCGGGGGAGCTGGCGGTGGAGAGCCCATCGTCCGACTTCACCGTCATGGGGGATGACTTGTGCATGTGGGTCTTCATGTGGCGCTTCAGCTTGCTGGCCTGCGTGCAGGCATGGTCACAGAGGTTGCACTTGTAGGGCTTCTCCCCAGTGTGGCTCCGGCGGTGGACCACCAGGTTGCTCTGAAACTTGAAGGTCTTCCCGCAGAACTCACAGGACTTGGACTTCATGGGCGGCTGGGAGGGAGGAGGAGCGGATTGCAGAGGAGGAAGGGGCGGCGTGGCCAGGAACGGGGGCTTGCTGCCAGGCTGGAAGGGCTGCAGCAACCTTTGCATAGGGCTGGGCCGGCTCGGGGACAAGGGCGGGCTGGAGGTGTTGCCGGCCAGCTCCCGCAGCCTCCGGGAGAAATCCATAGCGGGGGGCTCCATCGCCATGGGGTTCAGTCGCAGCACCCTGTCAAAGGCACTAGGGTGATGGGTGGCCAGAGCCATTTCTTCCGCACCCAGGCGCTCAATGCGATGCGGATCCAAATGGTGCCTGGGGGGAGGGCTAAAGAGGGGCGGCGTGGGTGGGAAACGCCCTTCTCCCAGCCCCGATGCCTCCCTCGAGACCGAGCCGGGTATTCTGAGCAGGTTAAAAGGGTTATTGTCTGCAATGTGAATCCCGTGGAGAGGTGGCTGGGAAGGGCACTCTGCACCTAGTCCTGTTGGGATACCAACCCGTGGCGTCAGGGGGCTGCCGTGCTCGCTTTCTAGGTAGATCCGTAAGCCGTGCGTGTTCTGTGCGTGCTGCAAGAGGAACCAGGCGCTGTTGAAAGGCTGTTTACAAGTCGTACACGTGTAGCTGCTGGGCTCATCTTTACCTGCAAAATAACACAACAAGCAGCGTCAATCTCCGGCCACCCACCGGCGGGCGAGAGCTCGCCTCCCCGCTCCCCGCCTAAGCTCCTCTCCTCCAGGATGCTCAGATGGGAGACGGGGAAGGGATGTCCCAGTTCGGGTGCAGGCAGGGGACAGGGGATGGGAGGAGGCCAGGGGCACAATGGGGTGGTCCAAACCCACCCGAAGCGCACCCACCTCCTCCCGTCGTCCCCAGCCCTGGGTTCAAAACTGAACCCCGGCAGGTAACCGTGGCTAAAAAAGCTATTGGGAAAAAAAAAAAAACAAAAGAGAGACGATTAAGTCAATCGATGCCAGCTACAACTCGGCAGGCTTTATGCTGCAAGAGGCTGCTAACGTTTAAATTGGGGAGAAAATAAGTAAGTAAGTAAGTAGACATCTAGATAGGCAGACAGACAGATAGATAAAATCCTCTTCACTCCAGAAAAACACATACATCAGTCCAAAGCAGCAACTCAAAGCATCAGAACTGCTAGCAACCTGGGCAACATCACGTTATCAGCCTCCCCCTTATTTTGAGAGACTAACGATGCATACAAAATTAGGCAGCGTCTCCGGGGCCTGAGCAAAGATTTGACTTGGGGGGGGGTGGGGGGGGTGGGGGGGAGGGGAGTGTTGGAGGAAAAAAAAAGATCATTTGACAAATAAAATTAAACAAAATAGTATGCGGGACAGGGAGAGGGGAAGGCAGAGAGAGAGGCAGCTCCGCCAGGGAAAGAGCTGGAGGGTGGCCAGGAGGCCTGGCCGAGCGCCCTGCCAGAGCCACATTATTTCTCTCACACTGAAAAGAAGCTGAGGATGGTAAATGCCACTTTGGCAAGTAGCAAGCTAACTCTATTTCATGATAATTTATTTTTGGAGATAACACGGACATTATAAAAGAGCAACCAACTAATAAATAACTAAACAAAAAGCCGGCTAATAATGACAGCAGAAAGCAGCCCCTTCTAATATATGGGAAAACAAGGGGGATGAATAACTTTTTGAGGGCCGTCCACGAGGAAAGAGTGGTGTGAGGTATGGCAAAGGTGAGTGCACTTTTATCAATTACTGTAATTTTGCAAATAATTCACTTTCACCCTCCTATGGATGTTTTTTACTAAATGCTGGTAAACTGAAACCAGAGCTAAGGGGAAGATAAAATTTAATTTCTAGCCCTGTCCAGCAGTTCCCAGAGAGCTGCTGTTTAGTGATATTTAATAAAAATTTTTTAAAAAATGCAGCAGTGCTTGGGGTGGTACCTGCCTGCACCACATAGCCCTGCCCTGTCTTAATATCTATGTTATGAGGCATCAGCTCCCCAGCTACCACTGCTGGGTAAACCTCTTTACAAGACACACGGAGAGCTGTGCCCATTAGGTTTCCCTTATTTGCCTAATACGGAGAGAAGGCGGGGGGAGGGGGGGGGAAGTGGGGAGGGAACACCAGACAAATAAGGCAGATTTGGAAAGACAACATTGCTTTATCTACGCCCGTCTTGCTTCTCATCTCACTTGGGAGAAGGGGAAGAAGAGTTTTGTACAGGCGTTTTTGTCATCCGGCAAGCTGAATGGTGATCTGGGGACAGAGGGGCAGGCAGCCCCCAGCGCTGGCTGTAGTGCCCCCCCAGAGCAGCTTTTCCTCCCTGCCCCCCAGCTCTGCAGTTATTCTACGTTTGGCGTTAGAAGCTGAATCTGGCGAGTGCAGGAGACTCGATCGTCCACAGCAGGCGTTTAACACTTTAATCACTTTAAAAGCCCTTGGAATAATATTTAACGTTTCATCCTGAAGTCGGCATCAGAATAAAATGCACTGCGGTGTTTAGTATGTGCCAGGCATGCGAGTGCAGATAAATACTTAAATCTGCTGAAATTAGAAAGAAATTCAATTGGATTTTCACATTCCTATGCTCATTTGTGAGCTTGGGAAAAAAATCTTAAATGGGAAAATTTCACCTTGCTTCGCCGTAATGAAGTGGAAGTTTTTAACACCCCGGTAGGAGCTAACAATGTAACGCTACCTCGCCTCTCTACCTTATAGATCAGGTCAGAGAAAATAGCATTTTATCTTATAATGAGGATACAACGTTGAGCATTCGCTACCACATTTTAGTATTCCCATCAACTAGATATTCCAGATCATAAGGGCAGCTCGTGTAATCATAATGTCAATGAGAAGGGCTGTTACGACTGAGACTAAAGATTACACGGAAAAAGCTGCTTTGAAACTGGTAATTATTACCAGTCCACTAATAGCAAATGATGCATTACAGTTTCACCATATAATCTGTGTTTCACTCAGCTCCTGCCAGTATGGCCTTATTATATTACAGCACTCACAAATTCTAAATTCCTAAACTACAGTCATCAATAAATGTGTTACTTGCCATAATTTGCAAAATTACTTTGTTCATAACATCTTCGACTGTTATAAAGACTGGAATTGATTTCCTGCATGGCAAAATTAGGGCTACATTGATTTAGTGGAGTGTAAAATGTAATATTATTCTTCATTTGCTTGTCTGAGAAACAAGTTTTCAATTCACTATCCGCGTTTGGTAATCAAGATAATAATTTAAATTTAAAATCATGTTTATGTACAACACTTCCCTAAACAACGCACCATTTTCAAGGGAACAACATAAAACCAGGTAATAAAATAAAGCAGTGAAACGGTTAAAATCCGCCAGCCATTTGCCTCCACCTCCTGCTTTCAAGAGACAGGATTTCTAATTTGTCTATTAGTGCTTGATTAATTATGAAGGCTATTGACTGACCATATCACCACCTAGAGATATGTTCCAGTCTGATGCAGCCTTGCCAAACTGCAAGAATTATGGCACTAATCTACACTTGGCCTGCCAGCAGTGAGACAGGTCCTTAGACCATCGCAGCAACCCCTGGGTTTGGAAGGGACTCGCCTTCCCTTTCTCCTGTCCCACTACCATGCTTTTTGGTACAGCATTCGGCTCCCCCCAAAAGCCAGACAGGATTGTAGGACCCAAAGGCTGTGGATCCACTGATGTCTCCTAACTATGAGCCAGCCTCTACATCCACACAGGCTTCCCAGCTAAAGTCTGGGTAAGACCATGGGCAAGCAAGAGAACTGCTGGCCAGGGACAGAGTTGGAGAAGGTCCCAGGGGGCTCTTTGTGCCTTATCGTCCACGGGGGCAGCGTTGCAATGCCATCAGAGCTTTCAGCTGATTTCCAAGAGGCTAGCAGGAATCCCTCAGATCGAGATGTGAAGAGGGTCACTGCTGAACCAGCCTTCCTCAGCCGCCGGCAGTGGGTCTGGAGCCCGTGTCCTTGCCTGCTTCACATGGAAGGAGCAAAGGAAGAATCGAGGAATTTAAGGGCGAATGGGACCACCAGCTCTCACACTCTGACCCTTCCTGCATGACGTGTTGCTCAGTTGTTCTGTACCATGACCAATACAATGTCTTTGGGAAAAGAGTATCCTCCTCCAGCCCCATGAATAGTCTTTTGGGCAAAGCACAAATCCCAGTGAAAGCCATCCAAACCTGCTCAGAAGACAAGAAGAGCACCCACAGCTTGGCACCACAGTCAGTTCTCACAGCTAACCACATTCACAGATGGGTACTAGGGTCCACACAAATTTCTCTGGCTCCAGCTCTACCCCTTCTCTTCTTCTGTTGAGTTGTGGAATTTTTTGGCCAACACACTGAAGAGCCCCTTAGTATGCAATGTGCCCCCCATACACACTAAGGGTACTTGTGCACCCTGAAACCAAGGCTTCAAAATACAGTTGTGTGTCCATCCTGAAACCACCCACCCATTCTCTTCCACTACTCAAGGACCAGCCTAGCCCTTCTCAGTGCAGTATCATGCTGGGAAAGACTTGTTTTTCTGCTAAGCCTCCTGCAGAGCTGCTGCCTTCTGGAGTACAGCACTCCAGACCTGTACACACAGCCCCAGTTCCCCTCCTCGAGCCAGGCACCACAGCAGATTGTACCCCAAGTGTGCTCTCAACACACCCCACTTGACAGTCTTTCCATAAAGACCACCCCATAAACCCATCCCCACTGCTCTTCATCTGTCCACCCGCCTTTGCTTTATCCATGATGCTAATCACTCACCATTGCATATTCAATTCTAAATCACCAACGAAATGCAAACCTCCACTGTGGCTCCCACCAGCCCCTGCCGACCTCCTCCATCCAGCTAAGCCCTTGCAATCCCAAATGTGTTGGCCAGCTTTAAATAGCCCCTGCTAGCAATATCACCCAGTGCTCGGTCTTCCTACACACAATGTCACACAGCGCCGCGTCCAATGCCTTGCAGAGTCTATTTCATCTACATTTATCAACCAAAGTTGTCATCTGGAAGAATGAAATCAGGTTTATTTGACAAGATCTATATTCCATAAATCTAAGTTGAGTGGCATGAATTATATTTCTATCTTTTAATTCCTTATCAATTTAATTTTATATCAGCTCTGCAATTATTTTGCCCAGAAGAGATAAGCAAAATGTTGCCAACTCTCCCACAGTTACCCTCAACAGCCCTTGATGGCATTTTCCCAGTCCATATAAGCTTTAGGAAAAACCAGCATCACATGACAACTCTGTAGGGATTCTTGGGTGCAAGTTGTCAGGGCCTTTTCATTTAAAAATATTTTATCTGCGTTGGACCTTATATAAAATCCTCCGTAGCTACTAATGTGCTAGAAGAAACGTCATCACCCACCTATGATACAGAAACAACACTGCTGTTTTCCAGGTCTACAGCAGAAATATTTATTAAAAATTTCTTCCTTACTGCTTCTTCCATTCATCACTTACAGGTTTTCTCTTTTCTCCAGAACCCTGAGAACCTTTCCTCTTCTCCAGCCGTGAGTTTTCCTCGGCATCTTCAGCTTCCCTGACCAGTTTTCTATCCATCATGGTTTCTCACTGTGATTGATTGCTATCTATTTTCCATTTTTTTAATTGTCATATATTGATTTTTTTAATATCTAATTGCTGTTCTCATTTCACCACTGAAGCGGGTGAAGTGGGTTTTGGATTTGGGCCAAAGTTGCCCTCTCCTTCCTGGACAGCTCATCAACTCTTTACAAATAGCTTGCAATTACCATTCGCATTTTTGCCTGTACATTTTTCTTCCCACTCAATTTTACTGCTCATTTTCTTCACATTTGGAAGTTGCCCCAGTTTAGAAGAATTACATGGGGATACCATGTACCAAATACAAGCACGGCACCAACAGGAAACCTGACAGGTCTCAGGCAGTGAAGTTGCACTCACCATTACCTATTTATTCCTTTTCTACATCCCAGCCACACAGGACTAGTGACAGGACACAGAATTTCACCACAGCACAAATGTTTAGTGTTTCTCAAGTTATTGGTTCCTGCCAAAAAAAAAAAATAAAAAAAGAAAGGCAGCAGAACAGCTCTCGCTTGCCATGCCCCCCAAAGAAGTGATTTAACCAGTGACACAAAAGTGACAGATTTAGCTTCTGATCCGAAAAATGTTAACAAATGAGTGGGATGGATATTGGCATTTGGGTGCCTTTAAGGGCAGTTGGCACAATTACTCAGTAAAATATGAAGAGATGGCTGCTTTCAGCATTAAGGGGCACTTTTTTGTATTAAAAAAAAAAAAAAAAAAACAAAAACAACAAAGCTGGTTCTTCTGTACTGTGCTCACAGATACACCTGGCATGCTCAGTCCGAGTCAAAGCAAGCCAACATCTCCAGGCACAATATACCTGGCTCCAAGCGAGACCCACAGCCATGTCCATCAGCAGCAAAGCCAGACAAGATGCTGGGGAGAAGACCAGCTGGGAGGAGAAGCTGTCAGCTAGATGCCACTGCTGGGAGGGGGGAGAGAAGGGGGAAAAAAAAAAAAAAAAGAAAAGGTTTATGGAGCTAGGCAAGTTCAGGCATTGCCAAGTGAGTAATGGAATAATCTGCAGGCATGTGCCAATGTGCTTTGGAAGAGCCTCCTTCGTTTCTCAAAAGTCAGGGCTGGATCCAGGAAAGCTGCTGCCGGACACAGCAGCTTTACGGAAGAGCATCGCTGAGACACCACGTGCAGTGTCCTCTCAGTGCCCCTACCCAAAACAGGCCACCCATAGCGCAGGACACTGCTCAAGAAGGACCAACAAATTAAGGAGCGAGGAATTACTATAACGTGCATTTTTCTGCAGGTCATCGTAGAGGCTGCATGCAACCGTGCAGCATTAGAGACACCCCAGTTTTCCCAGTGTTTTCACAAACAAATCGGTGGCGTAAGCAGTGACTGTGTACGTGCCAATGGTGTTTGCAAGGATTTCATTCACAGCTGCAGATCTACTCCCTCAGAGAAATCCCCATGCCAGAGAAATCTCCGAGCAGACCGAGATTCAGCCCTTGCTGCCGGGATGGTCCAGCCCTCGTTCTCGGCAGCATTTCTCCGTCAGCCAGAACCACCAACCTTCATGACTTTGCTCCTCTGTTTTCCTTCACCTTCCCCAAAAAACCTGCACATGTAAGCAAAGCCAAGGTGTTTTTACCAGGCTACCTGTGCTTATGGAGCTTGTATGTGCCTTTTGCTATCAAAGTGCAGAAAACAAAAGTAAACACCTGCAACCTGCAGTAAGCATCCCCCTCTCTTCTGCTCACCACAAAAAATTTATTGGAGGAACAGCCTGAGCCAAACCCAGGAACTTCTTTATTCAGCTTTAATGTCAATTGACTGCTTGATTTTTGGACTGATAAATTTGGAGTTGTTATGGTATTTAAAGGGGGGGAAGAAAAAAAATGTAGTTAATTGTTACCACTTGTACTTGATTCAGTTTTCTCCATCTGGCTTGTCAAGAATCTCCTTTCCCCCCCCGCCCCCCTCTCTTTTGGAAATCCATACTGTTGAAATTCCTTTCAACTGAAAACTAGAGAAGTGAACAGTTGGGACACAGGAAGCATCACAGGGTCAGGAGATAAGTGGGTCCAGTCCATGGCTGCAGCAGTCACTTCTTCCTGAGTAAGAAATAGCTGCTTTGTCATGACTCACCTTTTCCTGGTAATCAGTAGCATCAGTTTAGATGGGAAACTGTAACTGTCCAAATACATTTATTTTTTTCTTTCTTGCACTAATTCCTCTTCCTGATTCTCCAGATTGCAATAGGCAAGCTATTAACCTGGTCCATCATTAACCACTCATAATACCTGTTAACAATGTTAGCATCAGCATTGTCGCTGTTGTTGTCATAATGATTATAATAATAGTAAATAACAGCAGTAGCCGCATTTATGTACAACAGAGTACCTTCTCTCTAATCTTTTCTCTTTATCACTAGATGAACTGGATTGAGAAACACCAAAAAAGGAAAACGTCCCCAAAACTCTCTAGGAAACGATCTGGCATTGCTTGTGAAACAAGAAGAGCCATCGCTGCTGTGTATTTGAAAGATAAAATTTTGCAAATCAAGTCCGCATTGTTTATGAGCAGGTCTGATGCGGGTCCTGGGAACAGCTAAGTTGTGAAAACATCAAAAATCTAGAAGATGTTTTGCTTTGGGATTCTCACCACCCTATTTGCCACCTTTACCAGCCTTTCCTTATCTGTGAGTTACTGATACATGTATAAAACTTGTTTTTTCTTCTTAAATTTTTTTCCTACGAATTCAAACTGCCTGAAATATTTTTAATGAAACTGGCAAAATATTTTCTAAACCAAGTCTCAATAATGCCATTTTTTTTGGCGCATCTCCTTTTAAAAGACTGTCCTTTAAAGAAGCATCAGGACAAAATGCTAATGCCATAACCCAAACTTCAAAAAGAAACCCAAGGAACTGGAATAATTTTTAAAAAGGTACAGCTGCCGTTGCCTTACCATTCAAAGATTTAGCCTGGAGTTAGGACCTCTAGGAATTCACCTTTTTCTCCCAAAGCCGAATTTTCCTAGAGTTCTGCAGCACTGCTCAGGTTTCCACAAAACAGAAGTTTTTTGCACCTGAGGAAGTAGCGAGTGAGAAGGGATGGAAAGAGTGAGGCCAGTTCCTCCCTGCAGAAGAGCAACGTGCAGCATCCTCGGCGGGGGACACAGGCAGGACTGGGGAGGGCTCCATCTACAGCCCATGGCTGGGCTCCTGATAACCCTGGGGAACATCTGGCCCGTGCAGGAGAAGTGCAGACTTGAGGGATGATCATTTCAATTGTAGCTTCAACATATATTGTGCATTTACACATTTTTCTAAGCGGAGTCAAACCCACCACACCCAGGTTCTCCCCAAAAAAAAAATTTCATTAACATCAAGCAACAAAAGGCATAGTTTGCTGGAACCTCGGCATGGAGGAGCAGGGTGCTGGGGTCCTGCTGGAGCTCACCAGTGCTGCCAGGCATACTGGCCTGACCTCAACGTCTGTCACCATTTTCAAGGCGATTAAAATTTGGACACCAAAAAACCTGCTTTGAGCTCCAACTTGGCACATAAGGTTTTGTGCTTTTTTAAAACTTAAGGGGGTTAGAAATCTGTCGCGTCTTGATTAGGGAGGAAGAGAAGAAACCTGCCGTCAGAAAATAACACTGTGCCTCAAATTCAGCTTTGAATGAGGTTTTAAAAAGAAACCTGTGAAGTAAAAAAGAGCTGATCACGCACACATATGCATCCTATACACCAACACTGCAGGGATGAAGAAACACAGGCAACACAGACTGCAGCATCACATGGGAGGTAGCTCCACTAACTTCAAACCTGGTGGCGAGACCTGAAGGGCAAACTACAACGTATTGTCAGCCCCATAGGAGGAACTCCTCACTGATACCATCTCATTTCTCTAAAAATCTTATTAGCAAAGTAACCAAAATCACAAGCGCCCAGGTTTTCCCACCCTGCTCTCCTGGGGTGCTTCTCCCAAGTGGGGACAACATGGACTCAAACAGGGGTGGCATCACTGGGATGATACTTGCTAAATCAGCTCTTCTGGACCTACCTGGCACCAGGTGTGTCCCCTGCTGGAAGGTCCACCTGGGCTGTGACCCACCAAGGACCAAGCCTCATCTAAGCCCTGCCCTGACAAAAGCATCAAAGCCCTTTCAAAGCCTAACCAACTCTCCGGTAAACAATACATTGCTCCAAAAGTCCATAATTATGCATTTACCCAGTGGCTGCTGGGGACAATCAAGTCAATAATTCACTTTTTAAATGCAGTGTTGTAATTATACAGCTACAGAGAACTTCCAAATCATTTTATTCACCCTCATACACCTACATGATGAATTACTTCCTTTTCTACTGTTTTCTACCCAGCTGGCAGTGACTAAAGAAAAGGCAGAATGCACTTCAAAAAGTTTCTTGCAAAAGAAGACAAGCATGACATCTCAGGTCATCCCTGCCACTGTGGGGTGAGATGCAGCACGAGACTCCTGAGCCCTGGCAGATGCCAGCAGTGTTTCTCCCCGTTTTTATCTCAGCTTCAGCATCACTCAGGCTTGCAGCCAGTACCTGACACGGGTGAGTGTGTGTTGTGGACACTGCTCTGCAATGCACACCCTACACAAACATCTCTCTTACGTATAGAGACTCTCAGCCACGACGCCATAATGCTGCTTTACTAAGAAGAGCCACTGATGCTTGGTGACCCAACCAGCGCTGTGGGACCTCACTGGAGGACACGGCCGTCTTACCACACGTAACACTCCTGGAGAGACCAAAGCATTTTGAAATGCCTGTTAGTCCTGTCCCACAGAGAAACAGGATGGCACCTTCCCACCAGTGCTCACCAGAGTCTCCTCATCACCTATGGTTTTGCTTTATCTTTACTGCATTTTGCACATTAGCATCTCTATTTGACATGCCCAGCTCTGTAAAGCACATACACTTAAACCATCACCTTGTAGAGATGTGGTGGCCCCTGCCAGCCCCCCTTGGCCCTTCTCACCAGCCAGGCACTGCCAAGGTCCCCTTCTCCATCCCACAACATCCCTGCTCCCACCAGTGCCTCGGGCAAGGTATCGGTGGAGCCGAAAAGGCCCAGCCCTCAGCCAAGCAATAGACATGCACGAAGAGGGGCTCCACTTGAGAGCCTTAATCCACCTTTTCCTTCCCAAAATGGATCCTCTTCCAGACGCTCCTCTTTCCCAGCCCTCCCCTTTGGCTTTCTTTCCTCTCACTTTCAAATTAATGGTATTTAGCCAGCAGCAAACCATCCTGACAAAGTGGGTCAGGGGAACTGCAGGTCCCCCCAAATGACACCTCTGCCTGCAAATCATCTGCCAGGAAGGCAAAGGTTTATTCTGTCCCTGAGCAAGTTCAATGTCACCATGGAGTTGCAAGCACAGCAAGTGCTGAACCAGATCCTACGATGTTTAGTTTCATAACTTGCACAAGCAAGTATTACTAGAATTGAAAATATATGTATTTGCTCCTCCCTGTTTTGCAAATAGGACCAAAAAGGTGTCGTAAAGTTGTCCGGTCTCCTCCGGTTTATTCTGTCTCCTCTCTGTCGTTGAGATATCCTTGAAGTTGAAAATGATATAATACTCCGAATATCTGGAGTTTGGAGGATGTAAGACTTGCAAGAATTGCTACAGCTTTATTGCATTCTCGGGGCACAGAGAGTATTTACCACACATACATCAAGTCAAGGAATGCAAAAAGGGCATACGAAAATTTGGCGCTTCAAGCTCAGGAGTTTAAATTCCCAGAAAGGCAGATAAAGACTGTATTTTCTTATTTATAGATTTGCAGATGAAAAGCAACAAAATCGGCCCTCCCCCTCCTAAAAAAAACCTCCCTCCTTTATGTCAGTAAGGCTGATTCAATTTCCAAGCTTGCAAGGTCTCCTCTTGCCGAGTATTACCCGACCCCAATAACACGCACTGTTCCAAGGTTAAGATCTGTTTCCTTACAATAATGCAGAAAGCTGTTGTTTCAGTCGTGGCTGCAGAATTCAGCTTTGAAGGACAGGTTAGTACCACACTACATTTAACTGGATTCAGTTCATCTGATTATACAGTGCCTTGCTTTCTGGAATATGTAATCATCTCTTTCTGATGACATTTTAAATATCCAACTAGACAAATAATTGCAGCAATAATTGATAGCTGAGTCAAGCTGGAAGATTATTGATTGGCACAGTACCCGCTGAAACAAATGTTCATCTTTCAAACATTAGAGAGAGGATGCTTAAATCTAACTTTTGCTGATAAATGATAAAAATTTGATTTACTGATAAAACCACCGGAATAGAATGTGCACTTCAGGATTTGATTACCTGGTGAAATTTTTCGAAGAAAAATTAGGCATCGGGATTTATATTCTATTTCACGTGAATAATTGCCAAGATATGGATAAGCAGTTGAACATAAACACATGCGGAGGAGTCTTTAAGAGTGGCTGATTAACTCTCTACCTTCCTCAATGGTATTTATCTGTTCCTAATCACTGCTTATGTAGGAGTTTATCCTGCCGCCCTCCCGACGACGCCTCGCGTGGGTCTCATTACCAGCACGGGGAGTTACACGTCAGGAAAGATTCCCCCATCGTTTTCCCAGCAGCTCGAAGCCCTCAGTTTAAATGTGCATATTCTTACTCTGCCGTGAATGCAGCCGAGATGAGAGTTTGATCTCATTTGCCATGGTGTAAATCAGGAACACCAGTGCCCAAATCTGTGGCGCTGCATAAAAGCAATGGGAGGGAGGTCAAGATCAGGTGCATTTGCAAACTGCATGCGCTACCTTAAAGGGTTTAAAGCTGAAATAAACCTACTTTTCAGCTCTTATTACATAGGGGTCTGTTTAAATGTGGTTTTCCTTCTAATTATGAAATTCCAGACCCCGCAGCACTGCTTATACATCAGGGGGAGAGAAAGAGGGGAATTTCTGCAACTTGCTGATTAGAAAGCAGAGGGAGCGGCCGCAGCAGAGGATCGCGTGCGGGGAAAGGCAAGCGATGAGCTGCCTAGTTAGGGCAGAGGAGCCATCGCAAGGCAGAAGCCTGAAATTAAGGAAAAGCACCAGAATATTTGAGCAGGGAACAAAGAGCATAAATTTCAGAGTAAGAGATGAAAAATGCACTGAAACGTTTTGAAACGGAGCCATTAGGAGCTGATTGAGTCTCAGAGCTACTGTTAAGAATCAGCTGCTTGTTAGATGCGGCGATCAGCTGAGCCCTGACACTTTCAGCGTTCGAGGGGGCTTGTCGAGCGGCTTTGCTCCAATTTAGAGATCCTCAGTTAATTAGAAAGCCCTCAGATTTTCTGCAAATGCAGGTCGCTATCGACAGCTCGTGCTTTTGATGCTTTCTGGGTGACAGTTGCCAGACTGACCTTCCCGGTGCTGGCAGGGCTGCCCAGACCCTCGCCGTGTCGGGGAATTCAATCACAGTCGCCAGCCAGCGCCGGTGGGAAGTTACAGGTAAGGTTACTCCACTCCTACATGCCATTTCCTCCTCTAAAACAAACCCTGATGAAATCTGCATTTGCTTAATTCTATAAATAGCTCGAGCTTTGAGTTATTATTTTTTTCCCCCCTGCCGAGTGGATGTCACAGGCAGCCCAAGACTTCAGGGTAGGAATTTATCGAAGGTAGCGCCAGCACAGGTTTGGAAAAGACAGGGGATGACCTGCTTGCATTCAACCCACAGCTGCTATTTCAGGAGAGAAATCTCCCTTTGAGATGTTTGTTTCCAACACTCCTACAGCAGGTAGTGGTGGATGCAGGGGACAGAGACTCTGTCCAGGGACAGCACTCTCTGAGCTCCCACAAGCACCCAGCACACCCCATCCCATGAGGATGCCCTTCCCAGCCACAAGCAAGGTCTGATGATGCTCTCCGAGCAGAAATCACTGATAATACATAATGCAGGGCAAATATTAACACAGGCAACCACCAAACAAAACAAGGCTTGTTTGGAAATGCAAGGAAACAAGTGGAAGTTACAGTGACAACCCAAAGGCAAGATGACAGACCTGTAATCACACAGGGTGGCTGCAGACACTAGAAAATTAACTCTCATGAACAGTCTCGCATTGGCAGGGAAATGAATGAGATGATCTAAGAGATATTTTCCACCTCTAATAGGATTTGATGATGATTTTGCATAGGCTTTTGTGCTAGCCTGGCTTTTGATAAAGGCATGGTGTCTCTTTTCAAGCCATATGCAAGGGAGAGATTAATAAGTTGCAAACTTGGCCCACTTTGGCTATAAATGGTTCCTGTGCCTAGAGGGGAAAAAAAGCCAAGCTATGACTGAAAAACAACACCAGCGAACTGAGTGTGGTTAGCACTTTTACACCCCAAATCTTCAGTTATTAAGATATTTAGAAAAATTCTCCTCCAGCTTCCAAAAAAGTATCAGTTTAACAGCCAGACAGGGCAGTGATGCACAAACTGTGGTCAGTTTGGAGCACTGATTGAGACTCTCCAGGGAGAGCCCTGCTAGGAGCCGTGGGATGCAAAGAGAAGACGAGATGGCTCCGGCACATCTTGACATCTTGCGGTGACTTTCCCCCATGCAGGAAGAGGGGCCAGAGCCACCGGCAGGTGAGACCAGCACTCATTTGGGAAGACCTGGCATGGAGACTCCCGGTCTTGTTTCAAAGGAGGATAAGACCAGAGGACTGGCCTCAGAGGATGGATTAAGATAGCACTGATGGTAAAGAACAAAACAGAAACGAGAGTTTTTAAGCATATGAAATGGACTGCAGAGATTATAGAGAATCCCATCTTTTATCAAGATAAGCATTTTCTTACAGGAAAATGCAATTAAATGTTGTAACTGCCAGCACTTAGATATCAGTAACAGATAGCAATAAAAATACCCTAACCTCACCTGCTTAAGTGAATAATCTTTTGCATAGTCTACACGATTACATCACAATACACTTTCTTGGGACAAATGCCCCCTTACTCCATGGGCTGTTCCACCACTATTTTTCAGCAGGAAGATTTGAGGATCCAGGCCCTGCTCTTTAGCATCATTGGATCTAAACTCTGAGCCTCGGTGTGCTGTCTAACCCTTGCATTAGGCCAAAGATCTTCCTTTTCTGGCTCTTCACCTCTTTACTGTGAGGAAGCACTGGATAAGAGGGCTGGCTCCTCTACCATCCATTGCTTACACTAGCAAAGCCAGCCCACATATGCTGCTGTACATCCTGGTGCACAGGAGGACACGGGACACACTCTGACCTGCCAGCAGCACCTCTACATCCACACAGCCAGGACAACTCATTGGGCAGCCACGTGCCGATCCCGCTGGCATGGCTTCCCTCGCTGCCAACATACACTTTCCCATAGAGCAGCTCTGCTTTTCGGGAAAACCAGGCCATGGGGTCAAAGACGGCCAACCAGATACATCTCCACATGCCTGACCACAGACTTTTGTCTGCAGCGAGTGTTTCAGGTTCAGGACTGCCATTATTTGCACTGCAGCCAGGTCCGGCAGCTGCCACGGGAGACTGGAGCCCCATGGAGCACAGCCCTGCACCCAGAGATAACGAAACGACGGTTCCTGCCCCCAGAGCTGGTAATTATCATCACCACTAATATAACCTGACAAGAGGGGCTGCCAGTTTAAACAGGCTACTGCTTTGACGCCGATGCTTCCCGCTCCTCAGGCTTAAGAGTGCTAAATATTTCAGCAGGTAAACAGCAGAAGTCGCAATCCTCCCATTTGCTGCCACGTCTCATAGTGCCTTTGACAAACCACAGTTTGCGGTTGGAGTGAAAGAAATTGGCCTCATGTAATTTTTTTAGCAATAATACAGTAAGACCAGTAACGTTAAAAACAATTAACACCAAGGTGTTGCACTTAATCGCACCTTAAGTCCGAGGAGACCAGCACACTTTGCAAATGGCCGTTAACCCCACAAAGGATGTACAAGGACTGGAAGCTCAGCCCGGGGTCCCGCAGGGGTATTTTCCAGCCACTTACCTCCAGGTCTTCATTTTCTCAGGGATGGGAGCACTTTCCAACAAGCAGCAGTGAGCACACGGGCTCATACCTACCACCTCCAGCATCTCCAACAGCCCATCTGTACCCAACCTTTCACATTCCCCAAAAAGGGTGCTGGACGCCCTGGTGATGGGCAGCAGCTCCATCAAAGATGCAAAAGTCCTTGAATCATCACTTTACCTGAATGTTTGTTTTACCAGAAAACACCCTGTCTGGGGGCAGGCTAGGAGATGGCCATATATACAGCAGGTCTGAAATTGCCGTCAGCTTCACCTCGATCCTTTTCCAATGTCCTTGGCCACCCAGTTAAGATCTGACAGCATTTAAAGATGACAGTGCTTGAGGTAATGGGACAATGCCATAACAGGATTACAGGAAATGTGAAAGAAAGGACATACGTACCTAATGTCATTTAGGTAATGTCATCTATGAACAGGTTTTGCTACAATTTTTGCTGACAAAGAAGTCAGTCTCACTTATACAATTCCTTTTAAACTCTGTTATTGCCATAAATAGTTTACTTCTTCCTGAAGGAAAGCTTTTTAGACGCGTCATCGCAAATATTTTGTTCAACTTTCTCGCTGGTTCAAAGTGGGGTATCCTGGAGGAAAAGCAATACAAGCCAGCAGGAGATGGCAAGCGGGGCAAGGCAGCGGGATCGAAGGACTCCCTACCACCCTCCCAACCTAGCTGCAGAACCCGGACTTCGCAAGATCCTCCCAATTAATTTCCACCCAGCTATTTCCTCCCTGCGCCCTTCTTCCATCAGTATTCCCTTTCAGTCCCACCGCAGCTGCCCCCGAAACAGCTTCCTCATTGTCCCCCACCAGAAGTGGTGTATGTGTGCCAAGCGACTGACCACAAACAAAAGCTTGTTTGACCAACGCTTGTTCCGAAACAAAACCCCGGCTGGAGGAGGAAATCCCGCAAAGGAGGGGGGATTGATGCGGGGACAATTTGGAAGGCGAGCCCAGGCGCGCTCACCCCCGAGGACTCGCATTCTTGCCAGACAATGGTGTCTGGCCTCCCCATTCACCGCCCGCCTCACACACACCACCCCCAAAAATCCCCCCCTAAAAGCCATGTTTACTATATAGGCTGATAAGCAGGAGAGATGCGGGTAAATTGAGCCCGTGACATTCTCGCAGAGTCTCGGGCAGACAATAGAAGAGGCCTCTAAAGGATCTGGGGAAAGGTTTTTGGAGCTAAACTTATAGCTAGGAAATAGGGGGATGAGTTGATTCCTTCTGCATCGGATGGTGAAAATTAATGGCCGAGGGAGTGGGGCTGTGAGAGGTCCCCAATTTGCTAACCTCTTTCAAGGTATATTTACTATTTCTGAGCAAAATGTTTTTCTTATGAATTCCCTGGCCTTGCCTGAGATGACTCCTTCCCCTGAGGCCGGCAAAAAGCGGTTGTGATGAAAAAGCCAAGCCTTTGCCCCCCACACATCTGCCTGCCATTGGCATGTGAAGCTGCCGATTAGAGGAAACACCCTCCCTGGGCCGGCAGCCCCCTCCCTCGATAAGTACGGTTGGAAACCACAGGAGTTGCAGAGGCCGGCTCGTGTGCCGTACCCCGGCCCGACCATCTTATCCGTTAATAAACAGACGTTCGGCTCTGCGCCGCGTTGAGCAACGTTGACATCTGCCCGTTTAGGCAACGTGTTGGGCAGCAGCTGGGATTGCTGCAGGCTCCCTGTGGGCTTCGGTGGGGGCAGCATCCTACTGCCTGTCCGTCTGTCCGCCCCGGGCACACCTTCCTGCTGGGAAAGGCTTGTAACACACACAGACACGTTAAAATTCCTCACCAAGTCTTAATGTTCAGCTCTCGAGCGGCGCATCCCAGATCACTCTGGTCACTGAGCCGTCCCCAGGAACACTCATCACCACCCCTTGCACCAGGTAGAGAAACCAGACGAAGCAACCGTAGTCCTTCCCCCTGCACCCATGCTCTCGTCAACATCTAAGGAGAAAAAAGCTTTTGCCATGATTAAAGGCAATTTTCTAAAGCTTACTGACCATTTTGGTAGCGAGGCTGCTCACCATGTTTAATAACTACATGTATGTTTGCAAGCATGTGTATACATTTTTTATTTCTATCCTACAGATGTATTGGTGCAGATACTGTAATGAGATATGTGTGGATACGAGTACGCAGGTCCCCAGCTGAGGGGCAGGACCTGTCCTCTTGAAGCAGCTCCAAAGCACCTGTTCAGTTCAGTAGGACATGTGGGTGGTCAGGACCAGTGTTCAGTAGGACATGTGAGTGATCAGGACCAGACCCATGCAGGTTGTAACCAGCTGCAGGGCTACAAACACAGGCAAATGCATGTGCCTTGTGCTGTACATCCCATAGTTCTAAGCAGTTGTGCACTTTTCCATCTTCTCTAAAGCTGAGCTTTTAAAAGCCCTCCAAACCTGTGTGTCCTTACAGTCAGCACTTCTGGCACTCAAGATGAAGATTTCCCATGCCACTGCACCCATCCAGAGAGGGACAGAGCTACTGCTACTAGAGGAAACAGCAAGAGGGACAGGAGATTGCTTCAAAACCTGCCCACTCCAGCTACGCTGCCTGTGAGACACCAACCAGAATGTTTCTGGTCCACAGAGCTACACTGTACATTGAGCAATACACTACACAGAGTTTTGCTTATTTTTTTGAAATTAACAATGCCACCTTAAACCTGCCCTTAGCACTTACTGTTTCCGTCTGCCTGCTCGGAAGCTGGGATACTGAAGTCACAGAACACATCCCAGCTAAAAGAGGCTGCCAGGGAAACACAGCCCTCCCCAAGCATTTTTAAATGACACCCCATCACTTCCAAAAAAACATCTCTAATCATTCTTGCCCCAGCAAAGCCTCTCTGAGCACAGTGCTGCCCCACAACAGCTTGAATAACCCTGGTTGGAGGGAGAGGAGCTACCCCATTCCATCCACTGCAGCCAGGCACGGCAGCAATTCACATCTCACAGCCAAACGAGATGATTTTGATGTAACGTGCAGGTGAAATTTTAAGAATGGTACTATTCCTGTTAGAATATGGTCAGAAAAACAGGGCTAATGCCCTTGTTATCTGGCTAACCACATTGCTGCGCTGTGCGTTGTCCAGCCAGCGATACTGGCCGGTTGGGCGAGCAGGGATGCTGTGGCACTGGGTGCTGCAGAAGCAGGGCCAACCCAGCAGTCCCAGCAAATTAACCAGCCACCATGGAAAAACCAGCTTTATTCCTTACCGGGAGCATCAGGAGGCAACTTCTCCCTCACCGACTCCCTCAATCCTTTTCTTGCATCCGGCTCATCCGTCCCAGCCAGCTGTTTGTAGCCATGGAGGGCATCACTGCAGCTGGGGATGTGGGTGAAATCATCTTGTGGCCCTGCTCTCACTGTACAGCAATGGGTCCCAGGCGATGGGCTGCCACAGAGGACAGATGCTGCTCTCTGCCACCTAACGTAAAAGGCTGCTGGAGCACCAGTGTCCTGGCATCTCGGACACTCCTCCAGGAGGCCAGAGCTGAGGCACATATGACACATTTATAAATTATATACCATGTGTGTTTGGTTTTTATTTAAATACTGTTAGGCAGAAATTCTGCAGCAATTTGCTTTGTTTCTTTGATCAGGGGATTGCTACTCTTCTTTCCCTGGGGAAAAAGCATGCCCTAAAACCAAACAAATGCTGCACTGGAAATAAAGAGCCCACCCCTTTGAAATCTCTCGAGATGCACATCAACTGTTGGAAGACACACTCACACCTAAAAAACAAAACTACCCCAAGCTGACACTGAAGGACACCAGGAGGCCCACAACAGGAGGCCCAGCCTCCAGTTTCACAACATTGCAAACGTTCTCCAAACTCCTAATTTTACAAATAAGTGTGCAACAGGACATGCAACCACTATCAGCTTTTGAAAACAGAGGGGTTTCCTTGACAGGGCTGGAGCAGCTAGTGACGTTCTCTGACCCCGCTCCAGGACAGCCACTTCTTCCCACCCAATAGATCAATGATGTTCGATCTATTCAATTAACTTTCATGAAGTCTTCAGCTTTCCCTAACACTGACTCAAACTCTTGTTAGTTTTGTAGATCTGGAATAATCCCTTTGGCCTTATGGCAGCAAGCGGTGTGAACCTTGTCTATATATATTTGATCTGAAGTGGGACTGAAGTCCCATTCTCAAGTTTTATCTATCCCAGAGTGCCAGTAGGATCCTGAAACCCCGTGGCTCTGAGAAGACTTTGAGGAAAACCACAGATGCAGTGAAAATTACCATCAAACCATACACATTGGCAATGCTGAGCTACCTACCTACATGGATATTTGTGCAGAAAAGGCACAAGAAGAGAAGATGGCTTCTCTTCTTTGCCTAGTGCAAATCAATTTACCTCTGGCTCCGCACCCCACCTGCACACAAGCCACCACAGCCTCCTAATCTCTCTTTTTGGGTGATGACTGTCATCTTCCTATATGGGACCTGATGCGACACTCAGACAATAGGAAGCCTCCCATAACCGTCTGCAGACTTGGGGTCAGGCCCAGGGAAGGAGCAGAATGCCAGGACACGGTGGGAATTTGCAGCCTGGCATGAAAATGTGGCACTCAAATGCAAGGGGGTACCTCTCCACCCCTACTTTCTCAGGTGGCCCTTGGTTTGTTCAGCCCACGATTTCATTCCACGGCTGCTGCGGGTCAGCCCTGTGCCACACGATTGCATAAATTCAGTGCTGAAGCCTGAACTAATATAGCCAGGCTTTCCACAGGGTTTATCAGCTCGGGCTGGGTGCTGCAGGGGCTCGGCACCTACCCGGCTCCTGGCTGGGCGATGGCACGGGTCCAGCCAGCCCTGAGCGGGAGCCGAGCTCGCCGGCGTCCGCTGGCAAAATGTATGCGAGCCGTGAGAAGTACGCCTCGGAAACCCTGGAAATCTGACAGCTTTTTGTGTTGTAATAATGCAATTCAAAATACTATCGGGATTGTATAAATATTTGTACAGACACTTATCGCTGTGGCAGTCAGATACTCGGTCCCCCCCAATCAGCTGATCCGCTGCAAGTCCTCGCCTCCGTTTGCAGCAGTCTGCTAACCAAAACCCTGCAACCCCAGCCACACAGCGAAACATAAAGCCTCTGTTTATATAAATAGTCTCCATCCTCCACTCTTCCCTACTTGCTGGGTGGCTGTCAGCGAAATAAAATAAAAAGTGGGATCGGATTCCCAGCCCGCTAAAAGCACACAAGCAGGATGTGCATTTTAGCCAAGGAATTAATTAATTATTATTAAGGCAATGAATGCTCGCTAGGAAATGTTTGTACCTTGCTACTGTAATTAAATATTCTCATGCAGCTCTCAGCTTTCAGAAATTAGTATTGCATTTTATAGTCCAGTTTTGCTTCTTTTTTAATAAGAAAATACTTTCACACTGAATTTTTCATTTTCCGCTGGCAGAGAAAGACAGGAGAAGTTTTTTTTAATATTCATGCCCATTTTCCTTTCTAAACAATTACAAATACTTTTTTTCAGCGGCATATACAGTTTTCGTAATGAAAAGTCCTCTGTCATTTTTGTTCCAGTGCAAGCTCAGTCTTGATGAATGAAGCAGGTCCCAGCACCCGTCCTCATGCAAGTGGGTTCTTTGCTCTGCACTTACACCGCTGTTATCTCCATCCCCATGAGCTAAACCGCCAGTTTCTTGATGAGTAGGTACCCATGCAAGGCATCTCTTGTTGAAATCAATGGCAAAACTCATTCGAGGAAGGACTTGCCCACAGCACAAGGACTGCAACACCTAACCCTAATGAAGGACGAGTTTCTAATCCCTTTACTCGAGGTCCATTCACTTCAGCCAGCTGCTCACGAAAAAACAGGCAGCAGAATTCAGCCCTCCATCTCTGTGAAATGGGTCAAAGACACACAGGTTTATTACTAATTTGAAAAGAAAGGACACAAGACATAACGTAATTCCACTGCTAGATTTTATCACTTTTACTCACAATGAGCAAATACCAGAGGAATTAAGAAGCAGAGAGCTTCTCACCCACTCACAAGGAAACTGGACCCAGCTCCTACCTGCTGGAGCTACCACCAGAGCTACACAAGTAATTTAATCACCCGTCCAGGTGAGCTTCACCTGCCTCAACCTTCCCACAAAATAAAAAGCATTGCAGCTCAGGTTCAGAGATTTCATTTTGATCTTTTCTTTACCCTCAGATGGACACGTGCAATCGCTGATTTAGCTAATGCTCCGTTTCAGCAGGAAACATCTTAACTCTGAAGATCTGGTGATTGCCCCAGCAATCAGTTGTTCAAATGGTTGAAAATTAAGACTATTGCACACAAAGTAAATTAAGTAATTTTCTACCCTCCTAGGGTCTCCCAAGTCTATCAGATTTCCCACAACTGGTATGTCACACTGCCTCATTACTATAAAGAAAATACAGCTCCATGAGTTCTTTAAGTGGACTGCCCTCAAAGACTGGGGGGGAAAAAATATCTTCACAAATACAGATCCCACTGCAAATGAAATGAAGAGTAGAAAACAAGGGCAGAGCATGTTTATCTGTTGCTGTGTTCAACTCTCATGCCTTAGGCTGCCTAAACCTCTGTGAACCCCAAAAGGGTGTAAATGCAGCTGTTTCTTGAGAACACCAACTTCGTCAGCAGCGATAGTTTTGTTCACAAGGATGCCTGCAGAATCAGGGGTGAAGGAAGAAGCCATCCCATGTAAAAAGACCAGAATCTGATCCTAAAGCAGATACCACTTCATCATTTTTAATAGAGCAGTCCTATACTTCTTGGTCTCCTTCCTAAAATAAGCAGGGCAGCTTTTAGGCCGTGACTGATCATTTTTAAATAAGTGTTTTGAACTCAGCCTGCACCATTCCTACCGCAACACTCTGGGATGCTCTGTTAGCTTTAGCCTTCAGCGTGGGGATGGTGCTGTGCCGCTTCCCGCCGCTCCCTGGATCCCTTCCACCCTGGCTGCAGCATCGCAGAGAGGTTTTGTTCCCGAGCCCAAACAAGCTGGAATCGTTCCCAAGCGTTTGGAAACCTTGAGCAGAGCAATAAGCACTCGGCATTATGGTAATCACCTGGTGGTGGCTGCTGTAACTTCAGTTTTACGTTGAGACTTTCATTGAAACCCTCCGGTTTTGACTATTTTTTCTGTGCAGCAGAAATTCTCTCTGGTTTGTCTCAGGCCAGAGGTGAGCTTTTTTAAGACAAAAAAACTAACTCAGTCACTTATTTTCAGCTAAAAAGAGAGGGGGTGGGAAAACCCCACTGACAAGAGCATTTTAAGACCGTTAGTCACAAGTTACCAAAGGAGGGGACAAAAAGCCACCCCACATTTGCATGCAAATCAGGCCCTCAAAGAACCAGCGGTTTATAGATTGGTGGGGAAAGCAAGAGGAAAAGAAAGCAAATGCTGTTAACAGAGTTAAATATTTTTGTACGTGCTTCAAAGCATGTCCAGTAATCACTTTGTGCTGTGTTTCTTCAGCAGAAGCTGGCCCATGAGGCCAGGCCCCACGACAGAAGTCCATCAGGTTGCACGGGGAACCGCACTTTTGATCTGAAAGATGGAGAAGAAACTGGATCTCTTGGATTCTTCCATCCTGGGGTCTTTCTAGGAAATCTGACTTTCTGAAAAGGCCACTCACAATGATGCTAAATGCTAGGCTCAATGTGGCACCTCAAATCGAGAGCCCACCGTTCAACATTACTTACTTGTCTTTTGGCATGGGGCTGGAAGCACGTGTCAGCGCTTCAAGAGCAGTTGATGAGGCAAAAATAGCTTGAGGAAGAATCAAGCACCCACTGCCCACACAGTGAGGCCAGTCACCATGAACCTATGGACTCCTTACATACAGCTCTTTACCCACTAATTCCTTTGGTGCATGCAAACATAGATCATGGCATCCACTTCTGCTCCTCCAGGCTCTGTCTGCATTCAGGTCTTGCCTCAATCCCAGCCATTAGTGAAGCCACAATCATGAAAACCTCTTGCACAGGCATGGAAATCTCCTGCTTGGATCAGGAAACTTCACCTAGTCTCCAGAACCAGAAAAATCCCTTCCTTTCATCTGTGCAGGTGTTTTGCATTAGCCAAGAGTGCTACTGGCTGTATCTGCATGAGGATTTTTGTCTGGAGAAGATGCCCCAGCTGACCCCACTTGCCGTGTTTGGGTTCAGTGCAGCGATGAGTTTGTGCGTGTTTTCATCAGGTGCTTTGCAAGGGAAACTAAGCAGAAGGCTTCACCTGGAGTGTGCCAGACATGCTCCAAGCCCCGCTGCAGGCGCAGGAGCCCAAAGCAGCGACAGGTCCTGCAGGCAGTCTTGGACGAGTTTGATGGGGACATTTGGCTCGGGCCACCAGAGCACAGTGAAGCCAGGGTAGATAGAGCTCCTAAAGACAGCACCTGGGAGCTAATCCCAAGTGTATGAAAGGCTGCAGAATGATACCTGGATCCAAGCAAAGCCTGAGTAGAAAAGCCACACACTGGAGAAAGCAATGAGTGAGACTGGGTAGAAGAACATGACTACTCCTCAGCCATCAGCTAAAGCCTTGGGTCGTTAGAGAAGGTCAGAAGGTGACCTGGACCAGCTGCTCCCAGGCCCCTGCCTCTGCCATGCCTTGACTGGGGATGCATATGTGGAGAGATCACCTACTCAGAAAAGGTGTTATTTGGGGAAAAAACCCCACACCTCAGTTAACCATCCCAGGCCAGAAGGGATAGGCTCTGAGTTTCCACACCTAAAATCCCTGTGCTGAGCCCAATGCATTTTTCCTGGCCTGTTTGTGACACAAGAGCCTGAGAAATGCCAGGGGCCCCCTCACCACTACCTTATTTCCACTGCCTGGTGTGCCCAGGCATTACATTTCCCCCCTCTTCCTCCTCTATCCCTCTCAGCTTGCAGGCCCCCCAAAGGAGATTGCCCACCATGGCACAAGAATGTTACACAAGCTATTACTTTCCTCTCCTTACCCCTTATCTATGCCTGAGCACTGATAAAAATCAACCTATGACCTCCTGCTCCTTTTATTTATATTATTTTTTCTTTTGAAACCAGACTCGCTCAGCTCTCTGGATCCTAAAAGGGAGCTACAAAGAGCCCAGCCCCAATCCTGCTAGAAATGCTGGGATTTTAACCTTTTGCTTGGAAATGGGTGTAAGCAAAACCAACAGCACCAGAGCAGTTTCTCCCAACCCTTCCTAACCAAGCCTGCTATTCTTGGGCACCGTCAAACTGAGGAATTTTCCCTCTCCTTCTCCTGACAATACGTTATTTGAAAATGTTTACACTGAGGATTAAATTCCCATCCGGGCTGGAGAACGTGGTTCATTCACAGCTTCTGCTCTTCAGCAGCGCTTCCTCTGAGCTGGCTTTGAAAGGCTGTTTTGCAGGTCCCTGGCGGGGGAAGGCAGCCCAGAGCCAGCGCCCGCGGGTACAATCCGGTACGGCAGCTGGCAAGCTTGGGAAATCACTCAGTGCACGACCAAGGGCTTGGTTTCAGCAGGACAAACATTTTCTCCACGTTGACTAACACACGACTCTCTGCCCTCCTGCAAAGCACCGCTTACCCCTTATCTCTCCATCAGGACTCATAGGGGAGGTTGGTTTTTGGACCCCAGCGTACCAGATCAGGCCACACAGCTCCACGGCCAGGTGTCTCCCCGTGAGCTCCTGCTATGGGCAGGCACTTCGGTACTCGTGGCAAAGTACCCTATTTCTCCCTCAAAAACACTCAATGGAGTTTCATTTCCCCGCCAGCAGGCTTGAGTAACATTTTAAATGACAAGATTTACATGCAGACACTTATAAATGTATTCCATTATAGCCTTTGCAAAACTACATTTCAACCTAAACATTCAATTAATGTAATTAAATTGCTACCTGGCGGTATTATCTAATTTAACTTCAGATCTGTGCTACTGAAAAGCATGTGTCTCTTAGCACTCCGACTGGCAAGACATGTGATAAACAGACCTATAAACATGTTGGCTCAACTGAGCTGTTTAAAAATAAATTAGCAAACTATAAAAATAAACAGTAACATACATATGTACTCAATTATGAACTAACTCTGATTTTTGTTCTGAAATACTGTCTTTGACCTTAGTCATAAACAAGCACTATTAAAAAAACATAATATCTCAACAGACAGAAGGGCAGGGATTAAACACTCATTGAGTGCGGCAGAATGCAAAATAAGGGATGAAAAGGAAGAAGAAAAGAAAGAAAAAGGGGGAAGTGGGGGGAAGGTCACCCTTTATTAAATGCAGCAACCTACACTCACCATAAGTGTTTATGTTGATTAAAGCTTCTTAGATTCAAGTTGAAAAAAGTTGAAACCTAATGAAGTGCATAGAGTTAAAAACCTTGTAAGGTCTGGGGGCAGGAAAACACCATTTTAGTTCACAGCATGGCTTTGAGAGGGAAGGCAGCATGGGACCCACAGAGCCACCTCCACTGCCCAGGTGCAAACCCTGCTACTGTCTTGCAAGAATTCAGCCACCCTAAAACATAGGGCAGAAAGGCAGGAACCATCCTTGCACTGGCCACACTGGAGCAGAAGGGGAAGAACAAACAAACAGATTTTTTGAAGACCGTAGAGCAGCGTCCAGGCCATGTTTTTGCCATTAGTCTAGCCCTCCCGTAAGAAAAGACCAAGGCACACGCTACGACTGCCAGCACTGTTACATTTCCTCCAGGAAGGAAGGCAGAAAAGGAAGGAAGGATGAAAAGTGCACAAAAGGCACATTTTGCACGCAGGGCAGAGATTTTCAAGGCTTTCAGGCTACACAGAGGGCACCAGTGAATGTCCCTTCCCATAGCCAGATGCATGCCCACAAACACACCCACTAGCAAAACCTCACAAGAAACCCAAAATCACCAACAAAAGTAGTTGAGCAACCACTAAGTGCTTCTTTATCTTGGAGAACCAACCTAGAACACCGACTGCCAGCGGGCTGTCTCCCCCAAAACACCTTATATAAATAGGAAATGGGAGGCAACTCACATTCATTGACACACAGGCTCAGAAACAGACAGAAAGATGTAGGTGGAAGAAAGGTTTCACCCCAGGCCAGCTCCTCACCAGCAGTGAGACACGTGCACCCAGCTACACGGTCAATAATGAGGCAGGGTCTGACATTTCCAGGAACAAGAAGGGCTGCCAGCTGCTGAGAGACAAACAAAACGCCCACCAGGCATGTTTTTCAAGGGATGCAATGCAAAGGGTCCATGAGAGCTGGAAATGGCATAGATCTCATTTTTCTCCAACGATCTCCACATTGGTAAAAAGGAGGAAGCCAGAGAGCTTCACGCTCTGGAGGAAGCACCAACTGGATGGTAAAAGAGAACAAAAGTAGAAATGGACAGGGCTGGACTGGGTTTCAGGGTTATTTGGGAAAACCACACAGCTTAAGCAGTGTGGGAATCTCTCCCAGTTGTCAGAGCTGGCATGCGCCAGTGTTTGGGGGGGAAGCAGCGATGGCCTCTCCTCCACAGTCCTCAACACTGTCAACAAACCCAAAAGGATTTTCCTTAATTTCTGGTGCAAATATTTGCCAGTTCCCCCCCCTGGTTTGGGGTGTTTTTTCTTGGTTTTTTTTTCTTTTTTGTTTTAATTCTGCAAATAAATGTCTACCATTCCCTTAAGCAACTGCTGGATGCTGCCGCTTGGGAATGATCATCAATGATCAGTCAAACGGCGACCAGCAAAGCATCAATGCAACCAGGAGCCAAGCTCAGAGTTGTGATTTTTCTGTGATCTGGCTGCAGGAACATCTCATGCACCTGGACTGACCAGCACCTCCCTGGGCATTTCACATTTTGATCTACATCAGAGCCTTCTCTCACCTTTCTTTCAGAGTCAGGTTCTCTCTCACACATTAGAACAGCAAAATAAGAGTATTAACAGGTCATGTCCAGACAACCTGCTCCTTTCCTCTTTCTCTAGCAGAAGAAATTCGAAACCCAGCCCTGTCCCAAGGCCACTTCCCCAGCTCAGAGCTTACCCTGCCTGAGAAGACATCCTCCCTGACAAGTGATGACAATAGAAAAAATGCAATTAAAGCAAAATGCCAGTTTGAAAATGAATACAATTTTCTGCCCACCCTCCCTGCTCTGTTACCAATAAAACACTTAAAGACACTATTCATGCAGACATAAAGTGCTAATGGCTACCTGTTAACATGTTTCATCATGCTAATATTTTTGCTCTGTTTCTGACAGTTCCCTTTTTGTTATTTTAAGCTAAGGGAGCACTAATCTGGGTTGGACCTGAAGGCTGCAAGAATTGCAATCTACATAAACTGCACAATTAATGACACCATTTCCTTCCACTCTGCACCATTTCGTGAATACAGCCTTCTCACAGCCAAGCTCTTTTCCAGGCTGTAAGAAGTTGGAAATGCAGGAGGGCAGAATTAGCCTGGAAAGATGGTAAATCATTACTGAGAAGTGCCACAAATTCTTGCCCAAGCCCCATATGTTTGAGAGCTGACAGGAGGGGAGAGAGCAATTTAAATGACAGAATCACGCATACTCAAAAAGTCACTTTTAATAGCTTAAGGAGAAAAATTCAGTGGCCATTCCCATCTGACTTCAGGAATGAGCCTTCAGGGCTAGAACATCAGCTGGTGCAAATTGCCCAGGCCAATCCCGTCTGATTTACACCCCAAGGGTTACTCTAGTTGTGCCTACAGATGATTCACTGTCTCTTCTGGATGCAGAAAGAACAAAACTCTTTGGGTATCACCTTAGCAGTCGCTGGTTCCAGCTGGACATCTGCACAGATACCCAGTACCCAATGCCTCTCACAGTCAAAAAAGCATTGGGCACATCTCTGTGCTGCCTTACATGAGCATATATTAAGAATACTCCTATTGACATCCACTGAGTTACACCAGATGAAAACGTGCTTGTGTGGAAGAAGAGCCTGGTCCTCTGTGACTACCAACAGCACAGGTCAGAGCCATGATCTGATTTTCCACGGAGCAGGAGAAGAACAGAAGGTCTTTTGTCTCCAGAGATGTTGCAGCCCCAAGGAGATACCCAGTAGGTTTAAGCATACACACAGGGACATTCCCTTTTCCCAACTTTGCAATTGTTTATTACAACAAATTAAGAGCACTAACAAGTCTTACTGGAGCCCATTGCACAGAGGTTAAGAAACATGACTTATCTGATGCAATCATCAATATAACGCAACCTCCCAAGTCCTAGTTCAGGCAAAATATATGTGAGTAACCAGAGGGGATGGGCAGAAGCTCAAGGGAGAGTCAGGGATGCTCTAGTCCAACCCACAATGCCAGAGAGGAAAGAGGAGAGCACAGCAGGGGATGGGTAATTCCCTGCCTGCTTTATGTCTTCTGCTTCTTCCGAGAGCTCCCACTCTGGCCAGTCCAGAAAGAGGACACTGGTTCAGGTGGACTCTGGTCTGACTCAACGTGGCTAATTTTATAATTTTTTATGAAAAAGATTGCACGGGAAGTCTTCACCACCTGTGCCTTGTCATTTGCTTGCCACTGCTGCAAGGGCAGCAGCACAAGGGGTCATGGTTGCCTCATCTGTAGACCCCCCAAAGGTCCAAGATGACACACCAGAGACTCAGAGAGTGGCCCATGTATCAGATGGCAAACGCAAAGTAGGTGCCAAAGTGTCCCTCAAATCAGGTAGAGACGTAGGGGAAAGCAGGCCAATGTCTGATGGGTTTTTCCTCCCATGGCATTCCCAGCACACTGCAGTCCTCCACACCCTGCAAAGTTCCAGCACCACTCTGCAAATGAGCTTTTGCCTCTTTGCCAGCAGCTGTGGGGTCTTCCAGCTCCAAGGAGGAAGCACCTAAACGTGGGCTGAGCAGAAGGGTCTGATTGGGAAAACAACCCCCCACGTTTCCAAGGTTACTCTCACATTGGCCCAAGTCCAGCTGCTGCTATGACCAGCTGGGGCACCTCAACGATGTCACCTGGAGGTTCAACCTCTTGCTGCTCCCAGGATGCTGATTGTGACAGGTGAGCAGGACTCCCCAGGGGAGCCATTAGCCAGAGGGTGTTTACTTACAGTGAGTCCCTGCGTTGAGCCCTGGGCCTTGCTGCGCCCACTGGGTGAGAGGGATAGGAGGGCAGTGTGCTCACACGGGGAGGCTTCCACTGCAAACTGGGTTGGTAAGAACGAAAGGCGGGAGAGCAGATAGCATTTTCGAGGGAGTATGAGATAAGAGGAGGTGGAGTTTCCCGATAAAGAGGATTTCCCTGCTCAAATATCAAAGGATTCACACGAAGAAAAGGGGGGAGAAGGGGAATTACATCAGTCTGAGGCACACTTTCTCTTTTAAACTCTGACCTTCTATTGTCTGTCTTCTTGACTAGGATTTAAAGGCCCTTTGTTGGGCTGTGTTACATGGTGTGATCTAGAAAGCCGTCACAGATGAGGCACTGTGGGCTTTCGGCTGTGCCGACGCTCGGGCTCCCCCCTTGCCTACACCGGACTTTCAGAAGGCATTGAGCCAGCTCAGATAAGTCAGCACTTTCTATCAACACCCTTTCAAAGCCAAGCCACGGCGCGCCCTCTTGGTGCCCTGGTGCTGCGCCTCTTCTGGCACAGCCAACACGAACCAGTGGAGCTGGGCTTCACACCACTGGAGGTCCCAGCAGGGAGGTGGGCTGCTCCAACACTCTCACCTCCCCTGTGCCCCCGAGTTGTGTCCAGGCTCTCCTGATAGCATCCTTCCCATCCCAAACGCAAACGAATGGGTGAAGAGCATGTGGCAGAAGCATAACAGATGCCTAAAATGGTTTAGAGTGATCTACGAGCATCTTTTGGTTATAGTGCTCCATTAATGTGACATTTATGTAGAGTAATATAATACCACTCACTTACGAGCACCTACACCAGCCAGTTAGGTTTCCCTGCATGCAATGGATGAAGCAGATAACTAGGAGGATTTCAGCAAGGCCAGGGACCCTACAGACAGGGTTTGGGGGACAGGAGATGCCAGTGGTCAAAGGGGACGTGTCCCCAAAGGGGACAGCCACTATCCCAGAGTGGAGAGCAGGGGGTGTTAGGCAGGGAGAGGAGGATGAAGAAATGCCTCAGGAGGCAGAACCAGAGAGAGACACAAATGGGGAAAAACATGGCTTGAACCTATGGAGCCAGACAGCCCCTCTCTGGAGAACTGGAAACACAATACCCAAAGGAGGGTTTGACCCAGTCCCAAAGGCACAGCCTTGCTGTCATCTCCAAGCGAGCTGCAGCAGAGTTCAAGCATCCGTCTAACGTTACAGAAGCCAGTGCTACACTTTGCGGCTAAATGCACCTTTAATGTCAGACAGGCCTAATAAGGGCTCCTGTTTGGCTCCCCTGATTTATAAACATCGCTGAGATGGGCAGGAGAAGGGACTGCCACGCAACCGCAAGCTTTCGTTATTCCCTGCAGATTACTTGTTTGCAGCTTGTGAACTGCCTAATTTATTTTGCCCCTACATTTTGGCCATTCATCTAGTCTCTTCCTAATGCTACTCCAAATGCTTGACACTTTGGGAAATGTCTAAAATGCTGTAACCCTTGCACAGCCCCACAGAGGTGAAAGGACCAAGGGCAACCGCTGAAATCTTTCCAGAACAAGAGAAGGATCATCTATCTCCTCCTCCCTCCTCCCTACCCGCCCGCCGCTCCACCACAGGCACAGTTCTCCTCTCAGAGTATTTGAGTTAAACACAAAATGAGGCAAGATGCAGCCACCTCAGCATCTCTGGATGTCAAAGGCATCGTGTGACAGACACAGCCCATGTCCAGTGGCCGGGGGGGGTCCCATCCCAGGCATTTGCTCCTACAGCTTTGTCCATGGGAGAAAGCATCTGAGAAATCAAGAGGCCGCTCAAATTCAGGCTGTGGCTATGCCACCCCAGGGCGGGGGGAATAAATTGGCATGCTCAACATCTCTGGCAAATTGGGAAGGAATGAAATCAGAATTTGGAGACTGATCCAAAACCCAAGTCCACGGAAAGAGTTTGTTGGATTTTTGGCACCATGTTTCATCATTTCAGTGTACACTGGTTAGAAACTGAACAACCAAATGCATTTGACTTTGCATTCCTAGCAAACGCAGATGACAGCTTTCAGCACTTAGGAATAAATGCAAAAAGTATTGTTGCCACTAGCCTTTTGCTAGACACCTAAAAATCCAGAATAGGCATCTAGTGTCCAAGGAAAAATCTAAGGACAGAAAAAGCATCACCAAAGGACAGGCAGAAAAAAATCCTACCAACAAATTAAATTTGTGTCACTGTACTTTACCTACATTTTGCGCCTTGGTACCCTGAAATGCGTGCACACAATCAGAGCCACGACACCAGACCTTTACAGATATGAGAGCTGCAGATTAAAAACATGTTGGAACGTTTACCGTGTCCAGTGCCAAAAATGTGTCTCTAACCTGTAGGAAGAAATGGGTGTGGAGCTGCTCATAGGAAGATCATTGCACTCACATGGCAGGATACAAGGCCTCCCTCTTTGTTTCTCCCTTGAGAGAAAAACAGCAACTAAAAGATGACCGTGGAACTTTTTCACCTCCCCAAATTTTTAGAAAATTACACACAGCCATAAAGGAAAACAAGATGGGAATGAGAGAAACCCTGTGCTGTTTGTGAAAACTAGAGCCACTTTGCTGTGGACCGACAAAAACTGCTGATCTCAGTGCTGGGCAGAGCATGCTGCTTGCTGCTTCTTTTTGGAGACTTCAGTCACCTCCTGTGTGGCACTAAGTCGCTGCGAGTAGATACAAAAACACACACAAAGCCTAAAAGTATTTCATTGGGATTGAAGCTCAATTTACAGCTCCCTAGACTCTAGGGTGTGTTTGAGCAGCCCTTTGTTGCAGGGTTTTGTCAAGTTATGTTCTGACTTGTCCCCTGCATGGCTGTGCAGTAATTCTTGATACTGATAGTCAATTACTTTGTTCACGTCACTCAAACGCTGACTTTTTTTTTTTTTCTTTCCTTTTTCCCCTTCTCAGCATGGCTAATCCGGGAAAGACAACACATAGCTACACCACTCCTTCAAAAGACGTCAGCATTAACTCCCAGCCAGCCCCGGCTGGTGTCCCCGACGTTGCCCTCCTGCCTTGCCAGGCACCTTCCCCTTTGCCAACAAAGGTAGGAAAGCGACCTGCAGAGCAAAGAGCCCACCCTATTTCTCCCAAAATACGAGTGGATCTGGACTCCGCAACTTCCTTCCCGACGGGATAAACACTTACCCAGGTAATCTCATTACAGCCATTGTTCTCTGAAGATTAATACTTACCGGGATGAGTAAAGGCTCCACAATCTGACCCCAATGCGGCAGAAAGGATTGCTTAGGGCCAAATTTTCATGCTCTTATTATGCTGAACACCGCATGCCTCTGCTAGCAGAGCAATGTTAGCACCAAAATAAATGTGAATGCTTGCAAATAAGGTGTTGGTCCCACTTTTGGCCTCAAGTTTTTATGTTGCCATCATCGTGATAGCTCTGAAAATTAGCAGATGCTGCCAGTTCCTAACAAATACAGTACTAAATTATTCTGAAACAACAGCAAAAACAAATTATACGAAGAATAAAATTCAAGGATATGCTTTTCTCTCCAACTTTAACGTGTAGGAGAAAATAATTACAGGTTTTTGTTAATTTAAGGAAACACTGCACTTTTTTTTTTCCCATCAGACATGAGGTGTGAATTATGCAAACACAATTTGAATTTGACTGGGTTGTTTACATACTGTAGCCCCAATGACTAATGTAGATATGAGAGTTATGGAATCAAAAACTGCATTTCCAAGAGCTTCTTAGAAAGAGCAGCAGTCACCACTCTCCCCAAAGCCAAGCCACATGGCTACTTGGCAGATGCATAGACATTGGGGACGTTCCCATTGAGAGGGAAAGCAGCATGGTCAGCATGCGGTAAAACCCTCCTACTAAATCCCAGACTCATAAAATACCACAGGCAAGGGGCACTTTCAATGCTAACAGCATACATTTCAAAGCAATGCTACCATTGGTCAGCCGAGGTGATTAAAATGCATTATCCACTTGTTGGAAAACTCCTATTGGCAAAGCGTATAGGCGAGGTATACCTACAGTTGTGCCTAGAAATCCATACAAGACCTCAGATCTGCGCAGGGCAATCAATCTTGCCACAACACTAAACACAAAACTCTAAAGAAGACAAGGCAAACAGACAACTACTTGGAGGCTATCAAACAGTTGCGCAGATATTAATAATGTAAACCTAACGCCCTTCATAAGAGGTCCATATCATAATTAGCATAGGGACATGAAATAGATTTTCCATTTAGTTTCCAAAGAGAAAATTCAGAGGGAAAAACTGCATGGAAATGAAATAGAAGAAGCTTAGATGTTGCCTCAGTGACCAAAAGTTTTCTCAATCTCTCTTCTTTTGTGCCAGCTGAAGCTGCACCTGAATTCACCCAATCACACTTTCCAGCAAACATACTACACACCCAAAAAAAAATTCTCTTTTTTCAGATGAACACACTACCACAGGCTGAAATAAAGAGACTGAATCCTACCCCTGTGACTAAACAAACACCACACTGAACTGAGTTATTTCTGAGTCTTCTGAAGTCCCTCAGGGAATGAGGGTAAGTGCTAGGACCAAAACTTGTCCAGAGTTGTTGCATATCCCTGTGGACTGCTCAAGGAGGTCTTCAACTTGCCAGAGGCTGCAAGGAGCAACAAGCCTTCTACGCCAAGAACTTGTGTGGCTGCCTGCTCTTCTTCCACCACCATCCCAATCTCATATTCACAGAATCTTCATGGTTGGAAGGGACCTTCAAGATCATTGAGTCCACAAAAAAAAAAAACCAAAAAACAAAAAACCTACCAAAACCACCAACACATAACACCAAAATCAAAAAAAGACAACACCCCATCATCACAACAATCACCAATATTGAAAGGTGGCAAATTCAATGTGATAATCAGAGTTGCCCAGCTGAAAGCCAAAAGCAAGGCTGGGCAGAGAAACCAAAGAGGTGTTTCCGCTTTGCCCTTTGTTCTTGAAAACCTTGGCTCCAGAGCCTCTGCGACCATACCTCCTTCCATAGGTGTAGAGATGCACATTATAACACCTCCCCTGAAAAGCATCTTACATACAAACCACAGCCAGAGACCCTCTCCCAACCCAGGAGGCAATTAAATGGCAAGGATGGTGACAAACAGGGTGCAGGATTCAAAAGGAAGGAGGCCAGCCTGCTGGAGCTGCACACCAGTCAATGCCAAGATATACAAGAAAAATGACATTTGCTTATGCCAGTCATTGAACCCAAAGCCGTAAGAAAAGATACCAATCAATTCAAAAGGGGGAATGCATTTTAATCCTGCAATTGCCTTTTGTAACATCTGCTTTTTCCTGCTAGTTCCACCCAGTTTGACTAAACACAATGTGCAGAGCGGCTGCTTCTACCAGCTCTGGGCTGAACATTGCTCTCCTGCCCCACAAAGCCCACCGCCTCAGGTTTTTGGAGCAATGACTGGTCTGATGCCTCACTTCAGGAAGGCAAGATGCCAGCCACCCTGGAACATCGTTGTCCAGCTAAAGAGAAAAATCTCTTGACTTAAATAGCTTTGCCATCCACTGACCTACTGCTGCCTTTCCCTTCTTGAGGAAAGTTATTGAGAAAGCAGTTTTGGAGCAGGGCCAGTCACGTCTTCATTTTGCGAGGTGTCCTTGATCCCTATCAATCTAACTTTAAAGACAGAGGTGATATTAGATCTGATGTCTAAGAATGCCCTTCAAGCAGTGGATGTCGGGGAGAGGTCTCCTGCCAGCTAATTTTTCCACCCATAGCTGGCCCAGAAGAACCCAGCCTCCAACACAGATCCTGTTTTTGACCTCCTTTCCCCACACATCCTCAATTTGGGATCACCATCCTTGTGCCACCCACCCGCAGCAACAGTTGACTGTTGCATTAAAGCAGTCTCATCTCTGACAAATTTCTGGATCTGGCCTTGACCCGCTCCACTTTTAGGGCAGAATAAACTTACGCAGAACAGTCTTGTAGGCCTGCTGCTTTTTTAGACAAAAATAAATAAGACAAAAATGTGCCCAGCAGCAAAAGGAATGGATTGCACCAACAGATCCGTCAATAAGTAAATAATATTTATCATGAGCTCTGCCCTACAGCGTTTGGACAGACACTCTAAAGATAAGCACCAGTTTGGTGTGCATGCTTGACAGCTGGTCACATCTAAACACTCTCCACCTCAACACGCTTTGGTTGGAAGGGACATGGCCCGGCATTGAGCTGGAGGTGCAGGTGCTCACACACCAGGGGATGGTGTTTCACGTACCCGCTCCCAAAAGAGTCACCCATGTGTTGAGATCCTCCAAGCCTGGGTAGAGGAGGAAGACCAGCTAGGGCTCCCCATCCTCGCTGGTGCCAGATTACATTTCCACAGCAGCTGCTCCTTTTGTCTACACCCAATAAAGCCAAACCAGCCTAAAATTTAATTTAATCTGCTGTAAACCCAAGTGTCAGGCACTTAGATAGCAGCTAAAAGCGCCACTCTCAGATAACTGAGTGACACCAGCTAATAATAACCTACGCATTAGGAGATCGGGAGCAGACATTTTGTGTAACCAAAGAGGAACCTGTGCCTGGGAACAGCTCGGGGTGGCCGGTCTCAGCCCCGCCAGCAGCAGACTCCAAACGGCGAGCCCACCCGGCCTCTTATGTGATTAGCTGCACTAATACCACCAGTGACCTCTCTTTCAAGCTAGGAGGCAACAATAGTCCTGGCTTTTGTTAGCAGGAGAACAAAATGCCACCTTTTACAGCTCTGCAATCATAGCTTGCTTCCCTTTTCATCTCCCAGAGGCTCAGCACCAGACCTTGCTCACCGGGGAGGCTGGTTAACCCTTGCCAGGCAGTCCTGCTGCAGTGGGGAGGGAGGAGCAGCAGGGTCCTCAGGCAGTTCTTCCACCTCTCTTACTTTTCATGGAAAACACCGAATAGCTCCTTTCTGGTGGAGGATATACATCCAGAAGAAGGCTCTTCTCTGCCAGGTGTTGCCACAAGCAGCAAGTACCTGGTGGCTACTTTAAGCCCCTCTGGTACATCACTAGGTCACCAAAACCTACACTGAGCTCTCCCTCCTCTCTGTATTTGGGAACTGCCTTAATGTATAAAATGCACCCACTCACCAACAGCAAGGAACTGTTTTTAACTCAGGTGATCTTCCCTTGCCTAATCTTAAGAAGAGCAGTTTAGAAGAAAAGAAGACCATGTTTTCTGGAACAGCATTCCACAAATCTACCAGAGCTCAGTAACTCTCCCAGCAGAAACAGTAAAGTCATATCTCACAGAAAAAAGGATGCTCTTGGCACATGGTGCTGGTGCAAATGTGAATTTGGGCTTGCATGTAAGGCTCTTCCCAATGAAGGGGACAGATCTCAGAGGTGTTCGCTTTCCACTGCCTGTGCTGCCCATGGAACTTGCTCAGGACCTTGGGAAGACCAGCCTTCATCTGTCTTGGGATTCCCTGGAAGCCGGGCACTTCATCTATCCCTGCACCAATCCCTCTCTCCTTCCTCCAAACAAAGGCTACAAGGAGCACGGGGAGCTTTCTCCCACAGCATGCAAGGGTCTTGGATGCACAGCTGACTGCACGTGTCAGTTATGCTCCAAATGGGTTTTCACAGGTCAAGGTTCTGCAGGCAGCAAGAGCAAACACTATTTTTAGATGGGATAAGGTCACGGTGCTTTTAGAGACAGTGAGGTCTACAATAAAACCTATTGATCAGTCTCTGGAACTAGCACTCCTGAGAGACGCCTAGATTGAAACAAAAATTGCCTGGCCGTTTTCTCTATAGTCTCGGTGGGTAAAAGCTTGTTGGACTCCATCTCTTTCAGGAGATAAAATAAGTAAGAGGAACCTGCATGCAGACCACAGTTGTCCATTTAAGCGGATGCACAGGGGGTAAAAGGGAAAGCAGAACCCATGGGAGAGACCAGTGAGAAGCTCCAAGCATACTTCTGCCTCCATGACAAGCCAGCCTCCCAGAGGGCAAAGGCCATCCTTGTCATCCCCATGACTCCCACCTCTGCAGCGCACTTGCCCAGTCAAGGCATGAAGGCACTAGGGCAACCTCGATTTTTAACAGAATATGTATTTTCCATGCATCTTGGAGAGTAAGGAAGGCTTCTGAAGGCAATCATCACTGGGGTCCCCAACAGCCCACATGCTCACACCAATTCGTCTGTTTGTGTTTTGGCAGAGATGGAAAACAGACCAATGTTTTGTTTCAACCAGGCAAGTTATGTAGCTGGGTGGTTCACACACTCACCAAGGTTTTCACAGCAAATCTCAAGCATTTATCCAGGTCACATAAGAACTTTAACCACAAATACCAAAGCAGTGGACTATCACACCTTCAACTTCAGTCACAGACCCCAAGTCTGACACAGGCATATAAATGCCTCTCCATCACAAGACGCTCTTTATTGTATTGGAGGCTTGTGACCACAGGGACAAGCATGAAACCGTCAAGAATCTTCATTCATCATCTGCCCCACTCCCACAGCCTTGCTCACAAACAAAACATGCCACAGTAAACGTAATCCATACATCACACCCTGACACGAGTGACCCCATTAGCAAACAGAGCCTGTCCGAGACGGAGCACCCTACCATACATTAGCAATACAATGACCGATGCATTTGTGGGATATAATAATAATAGCAATAATGATAATAATAATAATAGATAAAGAGTATCTTTATGAAATGCTAGTATGGGTGATGGGATGCATAGCTTACTTTCTACTCAGGACAATTACACGAGCAGAGAGACAGTCGCTGCTCAGGTAAAAGCAGACCGGGCAGGAATTAAAGCACTGGCAGGCCTGCGGCTGGGCTTGCTCAGCGTTCTGCTGCTCCGTTAGCCTGTAGTCTAAGGCTCTGCATAATACATATGACAAGATGCAAATACTCAAACAGGATCTCCTCTGGACGGTGACTGCGCTACAGAGAATCACAATACAATCCACGTCTCAAAGAACTACAGTAACTGTGATGCAAGTTGCAAAAAACCAAACCAAACAAAAAACAAAACAAAACAAAACAAAAAAAAAAAAACAAAAAACAACAACAAAAGAAAGGCTGATCTTTCAAAAAATACTATTGCCTTTAGAAAAGCTAAAATAATTATCCTCTTATTTAGGAAATCAGGCTTAGATTTGGTCTGGTTTCTTTATATAAAGGTTCTTAGGCTCCTACCAGTACTTTTTCCATTTTTAAGATTTTCTTCTGTGACTCTAGAACAAAGTTTGAGACAAAATGATTAAAATAAGTAAGGACAAAGTTACTTGGGAATTGAGGACACTGCTGCAGCCCCTCATTTTCTTAACTGATGAAATTAATAGACCTTCAGTGGAATATATGTCTGAGAAAATTCGAAGCTCATTTTTGTTTATAATTACTGATACCATCCAAGTATCCTTTCCAGAAAGCCTACTCTATCACCCAGAAAGCAGATGCAAATATGGGTATAAATACGGAGTGCAACGAAGCCTGTGGTAATGCTCACACTAACTGCTGTGCAGTCAGATTTTCACCCCATATATGTATATCGGTACACGCACACACGCACCCGCACTGCTCTGGCAATTTTTGACAGACATCACTTCCATCCAGGCTTGAGTCGATGCCTGACACGTTCTCCGAGGTTTTTCCAAGACTTCAGTGGATGTTAGATGAGGCTTTCTGTTAATGTGAATATAATTGATCATAACGGGTTTATCCCAAGCTCCTCTACGCCATGTGCCTACCAAGTGACTCTCCTGGCTGCAGGGGAGCCGCTCAGGATTTATGCCCAGGGTAACTCCAAGCAGGATCTTGCCCCACTGGATGCTTTCCTCCATGTCTGTCCCTCCTCATAGGTTTTGCACGAGCACAGGAGCAGGGAGGGGACCACAAGCATCTTCTACCGCTGCTCAAGAGGGGCTTTTATAACAGCTTGGCCACTGTCTGGGCATGAAACCAAAAAAGTTGAAGAGGCCGACATGGCAGAAAGTGGCTTTCCCAGTTTGCTTCACTGCAAGATGTATCTGGGTCCGTGGGGCTTCCAGTACAAGGAGGCTTCAGGACCAGCACCTCCATGAGACGGGAGCCAGGGACATGACAATGTGCTTCCCCAAGCCACCTTTGTCCCTTGCACAAGGAGAGGACAAGGCACTAAAGGACCCACTTCTCTCCACAACCAGGGGAGGGAAATAAACCCCCAAACTTTTAATTTTTGTCTTTTCCATTTATTTTTGAATTAGCATTCAGTGCCTGACGCCATGACACAGATAGCTAAAAATGTGTGCGCAGATATGTCATCCATGAACAAAGTGGCTCATGTTTGTTCTTTATTATTTGGGAAATGCACATTAATTACTGCAGATTTTCTCCTATACATCTACTGTATCTCAGACAGAATTGCTGAGAAGGGTCTGCAGAATAAAAATGTATGGTGTAATTAAATGGATATTTATAATTAGAACTTAATAATTTGCATCAGGGACAAATGAGCTCTGATTTCAATCTGTAGTGCATTTAGATTAGCCTGAAGATAGTGTAATTTGATGTTTTATAGTCCTCCTCTCAGATTATGAAACAATACAGTGTCTTTAAAGCAGCCGTGTTTGTGTCAGGAGTGTGTTAAGAAGAAGCCGCAATGAAAATGTTTGACAACGCGAAAGCAGCCATAAATTACATGACAACTGTGTAAAAGTCGTGATGAAACAAATAAAGGGCTGACCTATAACGCATCTGATTCAGCGCTGCACCCAGACCGCTCGGCGCTCGTGCCGCTGCCGCAAGCGCATCCGTACGCACGCGGGCACTTAGCGCTGAGAAAACTGTAAATTATCACTAGTCAACAACATTGATTTTTAGTCGACGTTTCAATCAGTTTGAAGTAGAAATACTACACCGCTCCCCCAGCAGCCTCTTAGCCAGCCGGCTGCTCGGCCATAGCCTTTTGGGTCGCAGCTCTGTTACAGCCCCATTGTTCCCACTGTACAATATTTATCGCGGGCTCTCCAGACACAGGTACTTGACCCAAAGGTCACTGCCTTGTCTCTTGGACATACGACCTACCTTCTCTATCGATGCCGTTTACCCAAATGCAAGGAGTCCCCCACAAAGCCCACTACCTCCTCAAAGACATACAGGGTGACTTTTCTCCAAGGGAGGCTGTGTTGCATGGCCACAGTCAAGCACCTGTCCCTCGGACCGAGCGCCTGCTGTTTGTGCAGAGCTTGAACATGGGGCGAGGGCTGTAGAGGCCAAAGCAGCAGGGTGGACCCTCACAGAGAGCAAGGACTTGGTAAAGAGCGAGTTGGTTTGGAGATGCGACCATGTCTTTGCTTCCCTTCCCAGCTTTGCCCAGCTCCTGCCAGGGAGGCATGGCAACATGGCAGAGGTGGCATTGGGTTCTTGTCCCCACACTGCAGCAGCTCTCCTGCCTTACCTGGGGCGAGTCACCCCACCTCTGACGTGCTGTAAAACAGGAGTTGCCTATCTCACTCCGGTATTGTGAGGGTGTATTCATTAACATCTCCGAGGCACTCAGGTCCTCACGTAATGGATGCCGTAGAGGTAAACACCATGATCAGCAGATAACAGGGAGTCCTGTGGAGGCATTACCCAGGGGAGCTGTGCACGTGTGCAGGCCAATGCCTGGGAAAAAATACCAGGGTGCCAAGTAACTGAGAAGTTCACAATCAAACCAGTTAAGGTTTGACACACAACACAGAGAGCAAAGGAAGAACCAGTTTCAGGAGGGAGACTTCCAGACTGCAGAGCCATATCCCACAGCCTCTTTCCAGCCTTTGTACTTTCCTCCCACAGAGCAGAGCTCAGTGCACTACACATCACCAGCTGCTGGCTAAAAATGCAAAGGGAAAGGAAAGGAAACAAGGTTGGGATTTTCAAACCGCCATGGTTTGAAAATCCCAGCCTCCTCAAAAACAAGGACTCGCAGCCCACATGTAGGCAAGGTGGCCAGGCAAAGCTTTCACCAGCAAAGGCCATCCCTGTGTTTATCGTCTTCCCAGTAGGGAAGGTGGGTGAGATACAGCCACAAGCACCAAGCAAAGCTCCTAATTCCCAGCAAGGCGTGATGCTGGGAGCCCACTGAAGGAGCACAGGACAGGCAGGTGATCTAGTCCTACCCTACCCTCTGTCTCTCTGAAAACACTGCCCTTTGCAGCAGGGGGGAGCCTGTGTTTTCCTGGCTCTGCCCTTTCTGTGCCTTTTGGAAGCCACCTGGTATTAGTGGGACAGAAAACAAGGTGCCAAGATCTTCCTTTGAGGAGAGTCTTGTTTGACCAGTGTACACGTTATTCAAATCAGCCAGAGTGAAATGCAGTTAAGCTGCTGTTTGTTCCAGCACGATGAGACTGGCCTGTTAAAAAGCAAAAATGTCAGGATGTTACAGGCTTCTCCTGCCAAGACTGGTAAGTAGCTGAACAACTAACTGTCAGAAACAGACAGCATAATCAGAAACCAAAAAAAAAAAAAAAAAAAAAAGCAAAACAACCAAACCCAAGACAACCCTGAATTCAGACCATGTTGCCGAGTTGCAAACATGCTGGGGCCACCTACGCCCCCAACCAGGTGCCCTTGGGAAGCTCCGACCACAGCTCAGGTTGCGAGCTCCCAGGTAGCATCCACCACAGCCCCGTTTATCTCCCTGCCAAACCTGCCTCCTGCAGAGCAAGTAACTTTAAGAGAAAAACAACTGTAACCCAGTAAAGAAGGCTGTGTAAAGGCTGAAGCACAGCCACCTTCACACCATGTGCAGGTCTGCGCTGCGGGGCTGGGGGGGGGGGGGGGGGGGGGGGGTCAATTTGATTTTTTTTTCTCATAAAGTTATTTAAAGGGATGGGAACCACCATGTAAAGGTGCTGTCATTCACAGGTTGTGGACCTGTGCTCAGTCTGTCCCCCAGGTTCACCCTCCCCAGACAGGGAGGGATTTGCCTCACAGATGCTTTTTACCCTGAATTTAACTCCTGTTATTTCTGAAATCTCCCAGAGATTTCAAGCCCCTCTTGCTCTCACACACTCTCAGAGTTTAAGTTGCCTCTCAGAACACCACCACCACCACCCCTTTTTTTTTTTTCTTTTTGTCCTGGGCCCTCAGGTTACTGGCACGGGGACAACTCTTTTTTTTCCCAACAGCAAGCCAGGAAAGATGATAGAACCTGCGTGCGTGGCCAAGGGACTGGTCTCAACTGGTTCAGAGTGAAAAAATGGAGCTGTGTCTTTCTCTCCTCACCCTACCCCCCACTCTTGCCTTTAGCCAAAAGACCTGGGAGCATTTGATGTACAGTCAGCAGGTATATATATATAAAAAAAAAAAAAAAAAAAGAAAATTATTGAAAAGGCTGGCCAGCTCCGGGGCTGTGACACTCTCTCATCAAACTCTGGACTTGAGCCAAGTTCATCTGTTAATGGAGAGCCACAGCCAGGGCCTCCCCCCACCGCCTCCCCCCGCTTCACTCCTCTACCTCTTCCTCCCTCCTAAAAAACTAGACATCGATTATGTCTGTGCTTTTCCCTTTCTATTCAAGATAAACAAAGTGCTTCAAGTTCAGGGCACACCCTGGGACCCTTGACAAAGCAATCTATCATCCTGTCTGCTAAACCAGTCTGGCCACACCAGCGCAGAGGAGACTAATGCTTCCAGTGTACAATTTTCCCTTTGTGCTGCTGCCCTATTACTAGTAACCTCTTTCCTTCCCTACCTTCCCAGGAGCAGATGTGCTTGACCACTTTGCCTAAGCCCCTCCTGGCAAAGGCATTTCTCGATGAAAGCAACATCAAGAATTTAAAAAAAAAGAAAAGAAAAAAAAAGAAAGAAAAAAAAAAAGAAAAAAGGAGCCGAGCCTCCGCCTGCCCCCTCCTCTCCCCAAATGCTCTCTCCATCCCTGCGTCCAGCACAGAGCATGATTTTTCCTTCCCTACTGAAGACTTCTTTTTAAGGAGTGAGTTCGGGTTTAAATCATATCCACTAATTCATTCTGACTTGCAATTAAATGCAAATACACTTTTATAGCCAGCATGGAGTGTATTAATTTTAACAGCAAATGACAAAATAAGAATACAGTCCCTCCAATACCAATAATGAATCGCACTATAAATCACGTTAGTGGTCACATTCATTAAAGCTTGTAAAGCGCTTTGAGATCTGCGGGTGCAAGGTGCCATCGAAGTAGCACCAGCTTGCCCGGACCTTGCTGCCATCACCCAAGTGCCCCAGACTCTGGCCGAAGGGGCACAGCCTGCTCCCTCACCAGCAGGGAGAGACAGAAGGCACAGCCAACACCCCACGAGTGCCAGGGACCCAAATCCACTCCCTGTCCCCCCGCTTCCTGCAGGAGCCCCAGGGAGGCTGGTGCTTCCCAGGTGAGGGGCAATGGAGGGATTCACAGCCCGATCTGAGGTTGGATCTTGCCACAGGGCTGAGCCACCCAGGCAAGGTGATTTAGGTCAAGGGAAGAGTCAGGCTTTAAAAACAACCAGGTGCTTTAAAAACAGGGCAGTTACAGAAATTAATAGGACTCCACTTAAATTGCACTTCATAACAGCTAGCACAACCTTCTCCTGATGCTCCCGGCAGCTCTTACCCCTTTTCCAGGTCTACACAGCACTCCATTTGCTTGCCAGCACTAGGATCCTCTGCACCATTTATTAGCCAACATGGGGGAAAGTGAGGTTTTTCTGGTTCCTTTGTTTTGTTAGGACAGCTGTGTGCCATTCCCACCCCCTCCCACCCATCCTCTCCTAAAGAAATAATTAAATCCAATTAGGACCAGAAAGTAATTTACATTTTGGTTCTGTGTAAGGCAGGGGGGGGGGGGAACCCAATAAAACGTTGCAACGAAATTTCATTCTTTCACTACTCATTTGTCTGCTTTTGCATCTAAAGATATCTCAGACTGTACTTTTACTCTTTAAAGGTCTGTTTGGTGATTATACATTTTGGTGGAAGGACAGAGAGAGGAGGGAGGAAGGTAAACGGGAGAAAAACTTGTTCCCATTCCCTGCTCCATGAACAAGAGGACTCTGCTGGGGCAGCCCATCCTGCTCCTCCCCTCGCCGTGCCGGGGGCTCCTCTGCCGCGGTTTACTGATTTACAGAACCTTGGTATGTGAATGGCAAAAATTCCTTGGCATAAGTATATGTTTGCTGATCACATTTCAGATCATGTGTTGTTCATTATTATGACTTGCTCAGAAACAGTTTGCTACAGTTATGTGGGTTTGCCTGGGATATTTTTTCCTCTTTTAGTACATTGAAAACAGCAAGGAGGGGGGAGGAAGCAAATGAGAAAATGTTTTTGTGTCTATATGTTACCTCAAACGGCTATTTAAAAAAATTATGGAAAGGAATACACAATATTCCAGGACTGGGAAGCAGGGGGGAAAGGAAATGAGATTAACAAATCATTTCTTAAAGACCAATGTCATGTCAAATTTTGGAAGTGGAATATTTTCTTTTGGATGTGTATGGAATTATATGTGGATTTGGTATTTATACACGTCTGATCTAAAAATACATCCAGCCAAACCAATGCATTGAATTTAATCTGGTGCATTATTTAAGCAACTAGAATAGAAGGTCTTTTTGCCAGTCAAGGCATCAGTGTGAGTACTATCTGTAGCACAGGGCAGCAAGTCCAGGGCACATTTATTTCTAAAAATACTACCCCTTGCCTTGTGCAGAGAACTTTTTTTTTGAGTCTGCATTCTGGCAATTAGAAAAGCAAATATGGCATCGCTCAAGAAAAAATAAATGAGGTTTCCAAACAACGCAAGTGTTTCACTTTCACCTGTGTTGTAAAAGTCCAATTAATTACAGAGAGTTTGCTCTATACTCCTCCAGCGATTTACTCCCATCTCTACCCATGGGAGATGGTACAAGTGGGTTTTCCTTCACTATGTGGGTAACCTGGGTGCTCTCTTCCCCACGCCCAGTGCAAAACACGAACATTTACTTTTTTGTCATTTTCATATAGTAAATTATCCATTAGATTTCATCATATCTTACTAAAGCAATTACATCAAGAAAATGATAGCGCGTGTGGAATCAATTATGCATGCACTTGGCCGGGGACCAAAGGCTATGAAGTCGGAGAGGGCAGAATCGTTCGACACACACAAATAAAAAGCCCCTGGATCTCGCAGATGGACCCCATCAGTTCATCTTACTGCCGAAAAAGTTCATGCACTTAATAATTTATTTGTGTTCTGGATACTGTTTCCCAGCTGAATATTAACAACTTTGAACTGAACCATGCTTTTAGCATGGTATGGGTGGAAGTCATGGAAGGGCAGCAGTAGGTCTCCTCCGAGGTTAAAATTATACTTCTGTTCCTTCCAGAATGGTCATTTTCCCTCTCCGTTTATTTTCTTTCATTAAGCAGTCCCTTTAATCAGGGTATCCGTTTCACTCTGCCGTTTCATCTTCTTACCCAGTGATAAACTCTCAAACCAAAGCTGAGCATCAATCACCAAAGACGGACAATTGAACGGGTGAAGCAAAGGGGAGGGCCCGATCCCAGAGCTGCAGTGCTGCCAGACGGGGGACCTGAGAGCAAAGCCCCAACCAGGCCGGATGGGTGGTGGACAGCCTCCAGCGGTGGCCGGGCACAGATGCCCGGGCAGGTTACAGGAGCCAGGCAGGCTTCCAGCCAGGCTGCTCCCAGTTTTCCCCTCCCAGCTCACAACGAGGGTTGGACGATTAAAACCTTGTCTGGGCAGGCAAGAGAAAAAGACCCTTCCTGCGATGAGGCAACTGGAAGACTTGACTGGAAGAGGAGCAGCGCCAACTGCACAAGTTGCTCCTACGAATGGGGCGCTCTCTCCCTGGCACAAGAGTCCCCCAAAGGCCAAACGGCCACCCGAATGCCACCAGCAGCTCCGCACGCGTGTGCAGAGCAGGATCAGGCCAGGGGCACGTGTCCTCAAGACCCACCAGGCAAAGAAGAGCCCGGACTCTGCTGTATCCCTGCCCTGCTGGGCCACCTCCCTTATGCCCAGGCAACGCCAGATCACGGAAAATAGTTCTTTTCTATCTAGACGCATAGAAATTTTTTTTTAAAGGAATGTCTCCCCCAAATGGGAACAATTTCCTTCTACACTTCCAACCAAGTGTACTTAACATTAAAAGAGAACTGATAGAACATATTTAATTACTCAAGGTTAGACTCCTAATTCCTCAATTCACTAAAGGAAACTTGGCAAGAAGATGCATCATTTTGCTGCTTTCTACTGGAGCATCTGAGGGAGAAGAGCCACTGAGGCAGCTAATACACAAAACATGATCAAAAGTGATTAACAACAGCTTCATATGCAAATTGCATTAATGAAGGAGTGCAAAGTCATCATGTAAATTAAATATGTCAAATCTCTTGGTGAACTTTCAATCTTGAGAAGAAAAAACACCGCTTTAATTTTTTTACATCATCAATTTTCCAAGATTGAAAATCTAAGAATCTTGGTGCTATAAAACAATTTTCACCTTTTTTTTCTCCTTCAGCAGCCTGACAGGCTGGCCTGATGTGTGCCGAATGCACATGTTAATAGGCCAATCAAAAATGCAAAACAATTCGCAATTACTGCAAGGACCTAATGGTCATTAGAATTTACAACTAGGTAATGAACTAAAGTCTGCCCACACCATGCATATTCATAAAGCAATTTAGCCTTTGAAGATTAAAGAAGTGCTTAAAATTCAAATGAGCTTTAGCAAATTATCAGTAAGATTCATCCAAAAAGCAAAAGGGTTTTTCTTCCTGTGATTTCCTTATTTTTTTAATGCAAAATTGTTATATCTTCCAGACCGAGCTTCAACTAAACACAGGGCTCCGAGTCAAGCCAAAGGGGCTGGAGACAAACAGAGGCAGAAAACATTGTTATGGACTTTGTTCAGAAAACTAAGCCCTTAAGAGCCAAACCTATCTCTAAACATGGTAATTTATCAAAAGCAGCACAGACTTGCTCATAGGCAGTATTGTGTGCCGCTCTCCGAGAGCAGATTAACAAGATTTCCGCCACCCTCCAAAAAAGCCTTTTTCCCCTCAAGTCACATCTTCCATGTAAACAGCAAACGTATTATAAAAACATTATTTTCATCAAAGTGCAGCAGCATTAATTTTAGGAACTCGCTGCATTTAAAAAGGAGGGATGAAAAGATCTCTGCACCGGAGCGTGCCACCGAGAAAGTCATTTTGCTCCCAGAGAGCGAAAGCCGTCGCCGCTGAGAGAGAGAGAGAGCAAGGAGTTTGGGGGGGAACCGTTCGGCGCCAGCAGTTGCTGCCAAACTTGGCTCCATTCTCGGCCAGCCCCATCGGGGCCCGATCCCGCTGGCACCTCCGGGAGGGTGAAAGGAAGCCCCGGCTTTGCCAGTGACCCCAGGGATGGGAGGAGGTTGGGGAAGGATAGCCACGCTGCCCTCCTCCCCTGCACACCCCGACTTTGAAGGATGGGTGAACGTTCAAATAATTTCTCTTCCCACCTCGCTAGCCCTCCCCAACCTCATGCTTATCTTTTCTGAGAAAAAAAAAAAAAAAAGAGGAAAGGGCCATGCTAACACCCCGCTTTTTTAACATTTATTAGACAGAATAAGACCTGGCACCGCGCAACAGCCACACCAGCAAACATCTGTATCAGCCACCAGTCCACGGTTTTAACAGATTATCCCCAACACTAACATTACTTCACATGAGGAGAGTTCAGGGAGGGCCAATGTGGGATGTGACAGCATAAATCGGAATTAGATTAAAAACAAAAGTTTAGAAACACCGCCGAGTCACCGAGCTGTGGAAGGCCACATCTCCCAAACTGCCTGCAAGTCATCTCCTCGCGTTAGGAGATTTTTCCCCTTCCCCTTCTTTTGCTGCTTCCAGAGACGGCAAATGGACATAAAAACCATACCACTGGGCTCTGAATATTCCTTAAAATAAAGCAATTAACTTATTTCCAGGCTCCAGCAAGCGATCGTGACAGCCTCCCCCCAGCAGAAAGTGGGAGCCGTGGTCCCTGACCCCCGGTCAACACAAAAGAGGCAGCCCCAGCACAATGCCTGCTGTCAGCAACTGAATTATTTTTATACAGGAATTTTTATCTCTATTGTACAAACAAGTATGTGTCTGTGCTGACTTGTTAAGCAATCCACTTGTATGTAGAATAAGATTTTTTTTCCCTGCTACCAGTCACACAGCTCTAAGATCAGAAGAAATACATACTCTTTGAAGCTCCTCAAATGTTTTAGTTAAAAGGACAGCAGTTGTTTTCAAAGATCCAAGAGTATCTTTATCAGAATTTAATTTTTCCTTATTGATTTTTTCTAACATAACACAAATTTAACACAGGACAGTTTATAGTTTATTACAAAATAATACAGCCTCCAAATAATCTTTCGGGGGGTAATACTCTTTTTCCAAATGCATCCCACTGTGTTTTGTCTCCTCATAGAGAACAAGGCTCCTCAACTACTGTTTCTCTTTGCACAAAAACAATTTCCTAAATACTAAAATCACTATCAATAATAGAGAAAACACAGCAAAAAGCCCCTGGCCACCCTCACGCAGTAAATGCTCCACGCACTCGCAATGCCCTGGCTGAAGCACGACGGTTTTGCTGTGACATTCTCTCATTCTAGAAAGAATAAACTCGGGAGCTAAAATGCAACAAAACCCAGATGATTCATGCTATGTCTGAAAAATAAACAGCTGTGATACTGCAGGAAAGTAACACTGGGTGACAAATTAATTACCGCAAATTTGGGGGGATTAGGGCGACATTTTTATTTTTGCATTTTATATTTCGCTGCCTGCTAAATCAATTAAATGAGCAATGAATGCAAAATTAAACTCCTTACTTCCTAAGGAGCCAGGAATTGTAATGTGTGTTTATTTTAAAAAGGTAATAGTTGTAGTAATAGTAATAGCAGTAGTAGTAATAATAATAATAATATCCACAACAACAATAATAACACCACTGAAGGCAGCACTCTTCTTTAAGCCTTTGTTGTTCAGCAGTAATTCCATTGTTTATTTAGGCAGAGGTTTTTCTATCTGAAGCTAAGATCAAATTGTAGGTGTAATTGTGCAGCACTTACGCAAAGCAGGGGGAGGATGGAACCAGAAAGTCCGTGGGTTTGACTGACCAAAGCTCCCCAGGTCTCTCTCCACCAGCACCCCCTGAAGCTGCCTCAGACCCCGGCAGCACCCCGAGGGTGCCCACCTGGCAGGGCAGAGCTGAAGCACCGCTTCTCCTCCACAGCTATTTCACAGGGATATTAAGCCTCATTTCCTTGATGGTAATGCAGTTGTTTGGGTTTCCCTTCTTGCTCCAGTCCTGGTGGTTTAGCTATTTAGGGTGCCAGGCAAAAAAAACTAAGCTCGAGCTGGGCTCCATAGCCATCAAGTAGGGAAAAGTGGTGGGATTTTCTAACAGCAACCTGTTCAGGCAAAAAAAGTTCCAGCAGAATTGCGGCAGGCAAGTGGGGAAAGGTCTCCGGGGAGAGCACTGAGAAGAAACACTTTGGTGCACTGTCTGCAAACCCAGAATTCAGCAGCTTTTTTTGGCAGCCAATTTGTTTCAAGTGTTTTGTTTCAGGAAATGTATGTATTTTTCTTTGTACATTTTGTGGATTTACTACAACCGCTCCCGACAGCTGTTGATTCAGTTAAATGAGCACATTATTAAAAATCCTCTAACATCCCCACAGTGAAAAACAGACACCTTTGGATGGAGCAGAAGATTAGAACCCAGAAGAAGATGGAAATGAAACCTCTGTGAAGAGGATGTACGGCCTGGGCTGTGCCTGCAGCCGGGGGCCAAAGGGGGTTCCAACCCCTGTTTGTGGTGACTCTGTTTTCTTTGTTTCGACCAGACTCAGATACTAAAAAAGAATGAAAAGCAAAGCAAACAATCCCAATTGTAAAAAATAAATGTTTGCTAATACTTGGAAAAATTACATCCCCAGCAGGCTGGCATGAATGCGCTTCAAAATAATTCTGCAGCATTCCATACTTAATTTTCTTTCCTGACTTACTAGCCAATTTTGCAAAGGAAGAACACCTATACAAAATGAGGAGGGAAAGAAGCGGATGTTTTCGTTTTGCTTTAGATCAAAGGAAAACGAGAACACAAACTGTGGCATATTGAGTATTTTTTTTTCCACCGCTGTCATTCACACGAGGCTATCGAAGTTTTATACAATTCCCCAGCCTGGCTGCATATTAAGCCGGCTGTGTACAGCTTTATTATAGCGCGGTGGTGAGGGAAACATTAATATTCCTGTGTTGCATCTGACAGGACATTTACATGCGCCCATCTGAGCTCACACCTGAGAGCTGCTCCAAGGTACAGTAGCTGTGCTCCCATTGTAAAGGCAAATGAAGAACACAAATTCCCTGCTGGGATCGGGGCTGACCTCACCACACCCCGCACCGCAAACCTTTCCCTTGCCAACCCGAGGCGATGCCACCTCCGAATGAAGAATGAGCCGGGGAGCAGCCACCGAGTTACCAGTCCTCACCGAAGAAGAGCGAAAAGCCTCGCTGAAATATTTTAGAGATGCACGGCGAGTGCAGCTGGCCAAGAAAGGTTGGGAAACAAACTCGCCGAATCCCGCGCAGGATGCGTTGCATACTAAACCTGATTAGAAAGACGGGGAGGATGTTTATGGTCTTCAAAATGGGTTTGGTATTAACGCAGGAGGGTGTGAGTAATGGGAGAGCTTGGTCTGCCAGTCCAGGAGGGCCCGCAGTCGCCGGTCTGGCTCCTGCATGCCTTTAAGCACGAGGTGATGCTGGGGCCCAGTCCGGTGGGGCAAAGCGCACCCAGGATGGGGGCCCTAAAGAGCAAACCGTGTTTCATGTAAATTCATTACAAAATGGAAAAGAGATCATCCCAACTGCTCAGGCGGTCTGTGGGCCCATTAATGTGCCTGTTATTTTTAAAAGTCTGCAATAAATCACAGCAATCCACGTACAGTTATCAACCATTGTGGTCCCAAACCTGCTAGGTTACCAGAAGGCAGGCTGGAGCTACTGCCTTTATACAAAGTGAGATTTTAAAAGTTCGCTAGCCCAGAGGAATAAAAAAAAAAGCCAACAAGCAACCAATGGTTCATTTTAGGACCATGCTACCAGTACAAATATAGGTTTCAATGTATTAAAATATATGAGCTCAGTGTATTTTATGAACTTGTGGCAATATCCCAGAAGCTGACACATAAAATAGAGCCCTCCCGGATGGAAGCTGTGTTCAGGTGCCTGCCAGGCCGAGAAGATGACCTCCTTGGACTCATGACATTGCCGACAGCACCACGACCCGAACAAAATCACAACATGCAGAAAGGTAACGAGAGATCCTCAGCGATTAGCTAAAAGGAAAAAAAAAAAACACCAAGTGGCAATGTGCCAGGCCATGTCCAGCTTGATGCTAAACGCCTTTTATTGCACTAAACTGGTACTATTGGAAATAAAAACAGACCGAAGCTTGAAGGGAATTTTGTCCAAAAAATTTCCGTAATGAGGATGCATGCAGACAAACAACTGGAGGCTGAACTCCCGTTGCCTGACACCGCCTCGCAAGCCTCTTTAATCGTCTTTATTATTTGAATGAAATAAGAAAGAGCTCTGGGCTGAGGGTTGCATATACAAAATGGGGTGATGCTAATAGGCCTCTTCCTCCTTAAAAGAGGCATTACCAAATTATGGGAATGTTTAGGGAAGACTTTATTTCTCCCACCGGGCTAATTAGAGGGTGTTTAATTTACTCCCTGCCTCAGTTTCCATCAGCCAGCATTCGTTGTTGGGACTCGCTGCACAGAGCTCTACGTTTATTGCGTGCATTATTTTCAAAGCTTTCGGCACGTGATGCCAACGTGCACCTTTTCAGATCTATACGAAGCTTAATGCTTGCCAGGCTGCCTCTTCAACCACAAGCGCCTTAGATGCAGCGCTGCTTCATCCCATGGTGAGCTCCACAATTAAATGTCTCATACAATGGGAAGAAGAATGCAAAACACATTTCTCATCCTCTAAACCAGAAGATCTGATTTGCAGGAAACAAAAAAAGCAGGAAGATTCAGGGCGCTGCAACCCTCTGATGCTCCCCTAGAAGGATCATGCCGAGGCAGAGGAAAACTTTCTACCCTGCTTCTGTGCTTCAAGTGAACTTGTATTTGTGTTTCTAATAAAGAGCCATTTTTACATTAACTGTCTGTAACAGCAGGGAATATGAAAACTAACACAATCTTTACCTTGTACAAAGGATGATATTGGTGTCACGTGTTGCTTCTTCAAAAAATGTTATTTATAAAAGACAACAAGGAAAGCTGAGACTCTGCCCTGTATCCCCGCATGACTAGCATCAGAGCAACTTTTTGATCCCCCACATTTTTTACATTTTTCCCCCCTGAGAAGTAAATTTCACAGCCGCACAGGCCACCGCCTTTAATTAAGCTTTCAAAAGTCTTCTGACAATGCCAACAATTGCAAGACACTTCTGGAGCTCAATCATGCAATCATCGTGACACTTCTATTTACAATTTGTCTTAGAAAGAGTTTCTCTGACATTGTACTTTGACAAAACAGCCAAGCTGCCGGTTCACAACCTTTCTCTGTCTTATTTACAAATACAGCTTGTACGCAGGGCTCCAAATCTCAGCAGAGGAGCCTTTGGGTAGCACCCTTACTATTTTTCCTGCCTGCTACTCTTTTACCCAGCCTGTGTTCTCTGTTTCTTTATATGGGGAAAGCAGACAGACTTTGACTCCCAAATATTTCCATAGTCCCTTCCCCCCTTCCTTTTTTTAAGCTTTCATCTTGTTGCCCAGATGCAATGCTAACTATTCAAATCCAGACAGCAATAATTTTTTGTCTCAGGAACAAAACAAAATAATAAGGAATAGCAATTTACAACCTACAGAATTATAATGACAACTACTAATAACAGCCCAAGAAAATTTCTGTGGTGTAATGACTACTCAAAGACATTACCTCCTGAGAACTGTAATAATCAAACGTACTTGATCTAAAATTTAGTACCAAATTATGCCCACCTTCCCCCAATTACTGCAGAGGTTTTTCTTATGTTATTTTTCCTCGTATTTTATTTGAATGCTACAAGCAGCTTTAGAATAAAGGATTCAAGCAAGTAAAAATGACCTTCCCTCCTCCTTCCCTCTTTGTACAGTAAATACAGCATCCACAGATACACACTCAGCATTATAAAGGGGAATATGCAGCAGCACTCCAAAATGTTCCTCCAACTGAACCCAAGTAACATTTAAGATCCTTCTTCACCCAAGAAACAACCTTTTATTAATTCCCTCAGATTTGTACATTCAACAAACAAACCGCTAAAACCCGACACCGACAGACGATAAATATTTCTTCAGCCTTTTCAATAAGTGAACAGCAATTTTACATTCACTGATCTCTAGATACTTCAGTTAATATTTCCCCCTATTGTAAAATATGAGAGCGGATAACTAAAGCCCTGCCGTAGCACTCACTGCAAATCACGGGCTGCCGGTATCTGGTGGTGAAGCTTTGACATACATATTGATGAAAGCTGCCTCATTGGACCCACACAACATATCCTATTAATTTTCAGTTAAATTTATGACATTTCAGCTATAGCGCTGGATCAGCATCACTCAAAATTTTATAGCAAGTCAAAGCTAGGCACAGGCAGACACCACACGGAATAGAGACAGGTACGCATGCCTGCTCCTCTATGGATCTCACAGCTACTGCACAGGTTGCACACGTACATACAAGCTTTTGTAATCATCCCCATCTCTGGAAAATGGTGAGGATAAAGAGCAGCCTATCGACGGTTAAAATAGACATCATTTCTGCCTGCATTTGAATGACTCGCTGCCTCTTTCCTTGTCTTTAGATGAGCCGATGCTTAACCATTACTTATCCTTGGATGATCTTTTTCTGTAACGCACCAACTTACTAACTACAAAACCACAGACAGAGCAAATTCTGCATCCAGAGCTAACTTGTCGCACTTCTGTATCGAGACCTAACCTGTAACACCTCTTTCAGCCTAACAACTAACCAGGAACATTTTCACAATGCTACTAAATACACATTTTTCTGGTCTTTTACCAGAAAGAATCAGTTCACTCGACTCCTGTATATTTTTCTAAAGGCAACCTCTGTCTTTTTTTCTTTTTTCTTAATTACACTCTCGTATTTTTTTGCATTTTGCATCCTTGCACAAAAATGAGATAAAAAATGTCATAATTCAAAGAGCCTGGGGTTCACTGCAGGAGTCTTCTAGAAACACGAACTCCACAGCACGTTCGAAGAACCTCACTGGCAATTTTACTGACAGACCCAACAAACTCCTGGCCACGGGTCACCCCAGCTACTGTCACACTTCTTTGGGATACAAGGGAGCTAAACTCATTCAAGTGAGACCCTGGTCTTCCTTCCCTGCCTTCAGCAGCCCAGCTGCATTTCCTGTCACTGGGAATAACCAGGGGACCGCAGCACCCATTGGCTCTGTCTTGGCTGGGAAGGTGCAGGAGAAGACCTGCACTCTTGGACCTCCCATCCATTGGCATCCATTACCACCAGGCAGAAAACTGAGGGTGGGAGATACCCGGACAACTGTAGCTTGGTTTCTGCTCACAGCAACCCTTGTGGCTCACACCACCAAATGGAGCCAGGCCCACCTGCACAGCAAAGGCAAGCCCTACGTGTAAGGGTAAGCAGGATCCGGCCCCTGCTGACGTGCACCTCTCCTTACCCACCGCCCACAGCTTATCCACCCCTTTAAAAGTCAGTTAAAACCACAGCCTTTTCTGAATTAACAGCCCTGTGACATCGAGCGAGGCCAAATCCTGCTGGCTTCAGGTCACTTGCACCACGCCGAGGCGCGATCTGGCTGCCCGAGCCTCCCGTGCCCCACGAGTGCCAGAGCAAAACCCTCAGCTGAGGCGCTTCCCCTCGCCCAGAACTCCCCGGCGTGGCTGTCCCTCCGGCTGAGGGACCTATTTGGGACCACGGGGAAGAGAGCGGGTTTAATTCTTGCTTGACAGATGCTGTGTTTTGTCTTTTCAGCAGAGCGGCGCCGTACGTAAATACAGTGTTACATCACACCGCCGCCCCTCCATATTTGGTGATTTAGTATGGCTCCAGAGCTCGGAAGACTACAAATCCCTTCCGCCAGGCTCCCGCTTCATTAATCATGCCCTACGCTTCTGCTCATTTTCCGTCAGATCGCAGGCAGCACATGGAAATGGGTACTGCCCTCTGCCACTCTGAGGGAAAAAAAAAATCACCTTTAACATCTGTGGCTGGGAAGGGCAATACATAGAATTATTACTTTCTTTAAGTCTCTTTCAAAATGTAGCTTAGCAGTAGCTGAGTCTCCTTTTCCCATTAAACAGATGTATATACCTGCATTCAAGTAATACCTATCACTCTGCAGAGACAGTGTACGTTCGTTCACATTAGGTGTGCATGTGTATGCACGTGGCTTTGCACACATACATGTGTGTGTGCAGACACAAAACCTTCCAAACTCCAGCTCCCCGGTGGGATTTTCTGGCCGGCCAGGGAGGCTACGGGAGCGTTGCACTGAACCTCCCGCTGCCTACTGCCCTATGGTGGTTTGTTTAACTCTGTGGCCGAAGCAAGCCCGAGACAAGCTCCGGCACAGGGTGTGAGGATGTACTGTGTCTCTGACAACCCCGAGCTGTCCTACGGGGACCGGGAAGTGAGGTACCGGCAGCACCACATCCCAACCATCGCTGGGGAGCGGGGTTTGGAACCGGTTCAGGTACGTGCTGGTGCCGATACACTCGAGGTCTCGCCCCTTTGCACCGGTAGCGTTGGGGTGGTTTGGAGTGATTTACAACACTCGCTGCAAATGGGTAGTACCCTCCTTGAGTAGCTGGATTTTAAAAGCAGAGCGTGCCTTCTTACACTCCCAGGGCTCTGGGATTTTCTTTCACATGGCACGCTCTATTTTTTTAAACTTGTTTGTTAAAATTATCTGCACGGCAAATGGCTTTCCGGTTCAAGAAAAAAAAGAAAAAAAGAAAAAAAAATGATTATGCTAAGAAATGGAATTATTTACCCTTTTTCAAAAAAATTACATTTCATATTGTTTGTTGCACAAAGCAGAACTCTGCCTTGGACATTTGTACAGCTGACATGTGGCTGTGTAAACCGCAAACAAAATCAAGATACATCTGTCAAAACCACATCAGAGACAAGAGAGAGCACAGCGAAGCATTTATCATTTGGCTGAGGAGGCAGGCAGCAGAGAGCGGCCTTTCCTGTCAAACCAACCTTTTGAAATTTCCAACATGCCCTTAAACTTTTCGAATAAGCATGTCTGTGCGCTTCAGCAACTGCCCTCTCTACTCTGGCCTGGCCAGTCGAAAATGGCATCTTAAAGTCAAGGTCGGTGGTGTCACTTTGCCATGGGGCTGTGTTTAATTACAGTCCATACGCTGACAGCCAATATGGAACCAAGGCTGGCTGATGCTCAGTTAACTCTTTCCCCCCCGACTTTGCCCAAGACTCGAAAGCTCCTCGCTTTATCACGCGGCCGGCTCTGAAATCTCCTCCTGCAGCGCTACGGCAGGCGAGACACCGGGAGACGGTGACTACAATGCAGGCAAATCACGAGAGCAGCCTCCAACAATACCGTTAGACACACCGGCTGGCACGGCACGTGCCTGTTGCTCCTGCCTCTGCGCAGGCACGGGGAAATACCGGTCGTGTGCTCCCCACTAACGGGAGGCAGGGCATTTAACACATCACGGCGAGCAGAACAGAGAGACAGACACGGCCGTTTACAACTGCGAACACGCTACGTTGCAACTGAAACGGAAATAAACTCGCAAAGGCTTCTCCTTGCTTTTAATTTACCTGCTATATGTTCCTGTTTAGGGCAAATTCCTCTAGATGACGTTGATAAACAATCGTCATCCTCTGGCGTAACCTGGATGCCAACCTCCACAGGATTGGATGCTTTTTTCAGCTCACTTGGTGAGGGTGAAGGTGGCTTATCCACAGCCTTCTCTAAGCAGAGACTGCCATTGCATTGTTTCCGTTTGTGCTCAATAAAAATAAGAATGTCCCCCAACGGGAAGTTCATCTGACACTGGCCACAAGTGAGGAGGTCGTGGTCCCCTTCCGGAGCTCCCAATGTGCCATGTTCAGGTTCGTCATCAGTGAGAATGGCTTCAAGAGGTTCGGCTGCAGTTTGAGAAACAAAAGGAGAATCATTAGAGCTCTCAGGGAAAGGCATCAGGCGCACAAGGGGCTGGGGGGGGGGGGGGGGGAAGAACCCCCCGAGTGGGGGGGGGGGGGGGGGGGGGGGGGGAGGCGCGGGGGGGGGGGGGGGGGGGGGGGGGGGGGGGAAGAACACGCCGAGCCCCCTCTTCATGAATATTACACCCTGCTCACCACGTCCGCCTGCTCCCCCCCAACTAAACCCGTGCAACACGGCTGTGAGCACGGCAGTGAGAAGATGAATTCATCAGTTACAGGGAAAGGGATTTTGCAGAAGCAGCTGTAGCATGCAGAACTCAGAGAGCGAGCACTGCAACTGTCTCCCTGTTCCTACGTGAGGACAAATTTCTGACTTGGCTGAACGATTCGGTGGCAAAATTAAATGAATAGTCTGAGAGAACACACTGCAAAACTCTCATGGTACTATGAAGAGAAGTGAATATGGTGTTTTATGGCCGGATGTATTTTTTATGTAGATGAATTCAAGGCTAAAAAGCACTGCACACACTCTCTCTCACACATATGGGTGTGTATTTTCCACCAGCCAGACCTACTTTCTAAAATTCACAAGTCTGAACTATGCGGGTGCGGGTGCAGACAAAAGGTGCTTCAAACATATAGATATTGCATGTTCCCCATACAGGCTGTGCAGGTAGCATGTGTGTGTAACAGGCAAGAGAGGGGCAGCCAGACCGCATGGCCGCACACAGCCAGGCACCACCACACGCGGCACGTATAGCCCTTATAACGCACGTGCATACCTATACGTATGTTTCTGTGTCACTCTCCCTATCAGCCCCTTTGCAGCTTCCAATTTAAAAATTCCAAAGCCAGGAGTTATTTGTGGAGGAAGGAGGGGACGAGAACAATAAATAAATATATAAATGGCAGAAACCGAAATGATAGAAAGCAAGTGCAGTAGCAATGCCTGCGGGGCGGGGGGAGGCACCTCTCACTTTTCAGCTACTCCTCAGAATTCAAATAAATATCAAATTCACTACCAATTCCACCCACTGGTATTAGCTCGATGGGATATTTTTTAGGACTTAAGGAAATAAGGCAATTAGGTTTTTTTTCCTTTTTCATCCTGAAATAAAGGCATGCCTAAATTATCTTGAACGTGTTAGCACTGGTGGCCCTCAGCATCTAAAAACCAGCGACTGCCACATTTCCTTGCAACAGTGAGAAGTGCCTTCTATAAACTCAAAATACCTTGCCTAATGTTGTCAAAGTTGACAAATTTACTGAATGAGCTCCAAAAAGCTTCATTATGAGGCTATTTCTGCTTACAGAATTGTCAGTGGATGCTCTAACGAGGCAGACACAGCTCTCTCTTCTGTTTGCTTTTTTTTTTCCCTTTGGTTAAGTTTGCAGAGAAATGCCTTGGCAATCTGTGTGCCATCACCGTTGCCTTTCACAGGAAACAAAAAAATAAACACCAGCAGCGTGTTGGTATTCCTCTACCTGCCCAATACAGCGTGCAGGCTAAACAGCAGCGAGCAGGAGAGGGTACTGCATGTACAACCCACCTCAAAACACTGCCAGGTAACACAAGTGAGACAGAATACAACTCCTAAACAGTTAATCAGCCTGACCTTCTTTAGCTGGCTGCCAATTTCACATTTAATGAACTTAAAGCCACAGAGAATCAAAAAATAGATTTTAATTTGACTGCACGATATTGGAACTGATTTTGATAAAGTGCAAAAATCCAGTGAACTCAGGTTAAATTTATTTCAACCCTACCTAGGCTGAATATTGAGGAGGAAGATCTGGAGTAGCTCCCAGTTGTGCTGCGTAAAATAATATTGAAAGAGCACACTACCTCGCCGTACCTCAGCTCCAACTAGGACACAGGGATCCAGCCCATCATTTCTTGCCTCTAGTACTACTTCTAATTTAACGTAAGGTCAACCACAGGAATATGAAGGTTACATTCGCATTAATAAAAACAATACCTGAATCGCAGGGGTTTTGTTCTAAACTTACAGACCAACACGGTAAGACACACAAGGTGCATTTCATGCTCCTCGGGAAGCCGGGAGAGGAGCGGGGTGTTTCTGCGGGGTTGCTGGGCACGGGGTTTTTCTCCCCAGCCGCGTCTTGCCTTCGGACCGAGGGAGTAAATGATCGCGGGACTAATTCCAGCAGTAGCTCACTGCACACCACAGACAAAGGTATATTGCAAATCTAACTTCTAGCTCACCAACTCTCCGCAGGAAAAAAAAAAAAAAGACACGAAATACCCCGTATTCCCCTTGCAAGTGGGCTTAGTGAGGAGCTCTGCATAATCATTACTCAATTATAATGTTTTCCCGCGGCCTGATTTCTTTCTGACGCTGTCAGTATTATTTAGCAGGAGAAGGTAACCCGCTGCTTCGACACCAGACAGTTAAAAGTAGTGCTAAACAAAAATAGACTTTGCTAAAGTCTGTACCGACTGGGCTGATTTACAATCAAAACCAGGAAATGAAGTGGTAATTCAGAGGTTGCTGATTACACCTCCACATTTCACCTAATTAATTTTATAGGAGGCAAAGTTCTTGAAAATAACAAGATGATCAAATGTACAGATATAAAACCTGTAACCTCAACATTTTCTATGCTCTTAACGTAAATTATTGCTAATTAACAAGAATTATATACTAATGTATGAAATACGGCTGGCACCATGTTCACTGCAAAACATTTGGCTCCTGCTGGAGGCAGAGCCAGCAAAAATATATTTTTATTATTACTGCTACTTTTAAAACAAAATATAACATATCGGGTTTACAAAGAAAACGCCAAAATACAATTCACCTGGTCTCGCTACCGATTTGCAGGATGCCTCTTTTGATTCTGGGGCAATCAAAATTCCCTGCCTGGGTCCCTAATCATCCGTCCCTATTTTTCATGCAAATTGCCCTTCCACCAACATGTCTTTTTCAGCTTCCCCCCTTCGCCCTCCTACTCCCCCCTTCTTCTCCGTTCCCAGTCACCAAAAAACAACCGCGCTGTCTCTCCGAAAAAAAGCATGATGGATTTTGGAGTGTCGGGAGAAAGGAGGTACTGGGGGGTGATGGGGATGGGGAGGGGGCAAATGCCACGGCTCGGTGCGGAGAAATGCCCTGGCGGGGCATTTCCCCGCACCGTGCCGTGGGGAAGGGTGGAAAAGGGCTGTATAATCCCCAAGTTTGCGTCCTGGGATCGGTACGGTGCAAAGGAGGGGGTGGGGGCGGACTTGGGGAGTACAATGGGAACACGTTATAGGGGGTGAGAGAACTCGGCGAGGAGGAAGGCGAGCATCACCCGCTGCCTCCCGGAGCAAGCAAACTCCGCGCAAAATTAAGAACAAAGAAGAAGAAGGGGGGTGGAGGGGAGGGAGACGGCCAGGTTCAAGTTCGCGGGGCTGCCCGGTTGTTTGATCTCGCTGTGCCTCCTAGCGACCGAAACGGGCAGGCAGCCCGCCCGACCCGGCTCCGGCACGGCATCCCCCCGGCTCTCCGCTTCCCCAGCCCGGCCTCCCTCCCTCCCCCCCCCCTTCCCTCCCTCCTTCCCTTCCTCCCTCCCCATCCCCGGGGCGGCTCTCGACGGAGGGACACCCCCACCACCACCCCCCGGGCCCGTCCCAGCCGCCGCTCCCGCCCCACACGTGCGGAAACTCCGCGGGTATCTCAGCCACAAGGAGCCGCGGGAATCCCGCCCGTCTCCGCTTCCCCCACCCCATCCCCCCGCCCCCCCCCCCCCCCCCCCCCCCCCCGGATGGCGAGCCGGAGCCCCTCACCCCGCCGTGATCCCCTGTCCCTACATCCCACTCCCGGGGCCGCCCGAGCATCCCGGCGCGGGGAAACGACACCCCCCCCCTACCCTATTTCGGATGGGGGGGGTTGCACCCCCATAAACGTGCCACAGATATTGCAACCTCTATCTCAATGCAATTCAAATTTAAAAAAAAAAAAAAAAGACACGAAAAGTGGCGGGGAAAGAGGGAAAAATGAGCGGGAGAAGGGGGAATGGGGGGGGGGAATGGGGGGGGGGAAATGGTAACGGGGCTGAGCCCCCGACCTCCCCCCGGGTTTTAGGGCAAACTTTGGGGCAGCGGAGCGGCTGCGGCTCCATGTGCGAACCTGGCTGGAAATGTCTGTGCAGCCGCGGGGGGGAAGAGAGAAATCGCAGCGTAAAGTTTTGGGTTGTTTTTTTCGGTTGTGGCTTTTTGGTTGGGTTTTGGGTTTTTTGTTGGGTGGGTTTTTAGGGTTTTGTTGTTGTTGTTGTTGATTTTTTTTTCTTTTTTTTTTTTTTTTTTTTGCGAAGGGAAGAGGGAGCCGGGGATGGTTGGCAGGGAGAAATCGCCCTGGGTTTTCTGCCATCCCTGAGAGGGAACAAAACCCGCCGGGAGTAAGGAGGGAAAGAGAAAGAAAGAAAGAAAAAGCAAAGAAGGGGGGGGAGGGAGGGGGGGGAGAAGGTGTAAGGAGCGAGGAGAAGCATGCAGCATTTCCCCTTTCCCCCCAGCTCACCCCGAGGAAGGGGGATATTATTTTTTTTTTCTCCCTTCCTTCCCACCCCCCTCGCCCCAAACCTTTCCAGCTCGAGTTGCCTTTTGTTGTGCAAAGAGCGCTCCCGCTTATCTCGCATCTAGCCCTGGTGTGTGGCGGCGGCTGGAGGGAGGGAGGGAGGGAAGGAAGGAGGGAGGGAGGGAGGGAGGCAGCCGGAGAGTTTTTGTTGCGGATGGTGTGGTGGGGCTCGGGGTTCGTTTTTCCTCTCCCGGGGAGAGCGGGTTTAGTTTGGGGTTTGAAACGCGGCGGCGAGAAAAGGCCGTTCGCGGGTGTGAGGGTGCGAGTGTATGCGAGCGTGTGTTGTGCGTGTGTGTGTGCGTGTGTGTGTGTGTGCTCAGCCCGGGCTCGCTCTCGCCTGTGTTTGTTGGCAGGAGGCTCCCCGCACACGCGGTGCTTGTAAACATTCAGACACGAGATTTTTCCCAATCAAAATCCACTTCCACTTTTTTTTTTTTTTTTTTTTGAAAATCTTCCAAAAAATAGTAAGCGAGCGGGAGAAGGCGAAGCTGTTGGGCGAGGAGAGGGAATCCCTCCCGGCTCGGTTCGCCTCCCTCGCCGCCCCGCTGCCGCCCCCCGCCCCAGCCCCAGCCGGAGCGGCGGCGGGGCGAGGTCGGGGCGGCGGAGCCCCGCACGCTGCCGGCCCGGAGCGGCGGGGGTCGGCGGGACGGCCACCCTGCGGCGGAAACAAAAGGGAGGGAAGGCGGCCCGGCTCGGCATTACAACCCCCCCCCCCCCCCCCCCCCCCCCCCCCCCCCCCCCCAGCGCCTCCCCCGAGAGGGTGCCGCGGGGCGGGCGAGGCGAAGGGGCGAGTCCGCCCGGTAGCCGAGGGGCTCCGGCCGCCGGACTTTTTCCCCGCTCCGCTCGCCCGCAGCTCTCTCCCGCCCGGCCAAGGTGTCCGGCGTCCAACCCGCCGCTCCCGCAGGAATTTCTTTCCACTTTCGGGGCGGTTCAACCCCCGGCAGCCCCGCACCTCTGCCGGCTCTTGCCGCCAAAGAGCGGGGAAAGCGGGAGGAGCGGGGAGAAGGGAGCGGAGCGGAGACAGGGGGAGTGCGCGCCGGCGGGCGGGGGGCAAAGGCAGAAAGAGAAGAAAAGTCATCAAGGTGATTAAATTAGAGAGGGAGAAATTAACCGGAATGCTGATAATCCCAAGCAGGCGTTGAGTTCATTTTCTTTTTTCCCCGACTCGCTCACTCGCTCTCACTTTTTTTTCTTTTTTCTTCTTTTTTTTTTTTCTCCCTCCTCTCGCTCAAATTAAAAATTAAATCCGTGAAGGGGAAATTAAATAAATTGCTCTCCGGGTTACTTACGTGAAAATTCCCGTTTGCTTAAGTGCTGGGGTTTGCCTTGCTTGCGGCGCGACATGGTGGGTTGGTGGCTTCGGTGGCTTGTGAGTCGCTCGGTTCACATCGGGAGAGACGGGTTAGAGAGGAAGGAGACTCCAGAGAAAATATCTTCATCAATGTCTTTTGACATCCAAAATAAATTAGAAATAATACAAAGATGGCGCAGGGAAGATGAATTGTGGGATAGCAGTCATGGCTTTTTTTTTTTTTTTTTTGTGCAAGGGAAAAAAAAAAGAGAGAGAGAGGGAGAGGGAGAGAGAGGGAGAGAGAGAAGGAGAGAGAGAGAGAGATGAAAAAAATGGCAAAAGCCCCCCTGAGCTGCAAGTTCAAGTGCGGACGTGACGTCCCTGCGAACTTGAACGTCAGGAGCCTGGATGGACAGAGACATACAAAACATGGGCAGGGCAAGCCGGGGAGAGGGGAGGAGGGAAGGCGAAGGCAACACCAATGGACACTCATCAGGGGCTGGACATGAAAAAGAGAGCAGGACAAGCCAATGGACAGTGATGGCAGGGGGGAGAGGGGAGGGGGCGCGGCGGGAGGGGGTGCACCGGCCGCCCGGCGCACGCTGCCGGAGGGAACCGGGGGGCCGGGGGCGGAGGGGGCGGCGGCCGGAGCCGCCAGTGGCGGTGGAGGAGCGGGTGCAGGAGGGGAGCCGGGAGAGGGGTGAGGAGGGGGGAATGAGACACGCACGGGCGGAGAAAGAAGGGAGGAAAAAGAGAGGGAGAAAGCCGGCAGGCAGGCAGGCAGCGGCAGCACACCCCCGCTGGAAAAGCCAGTGCATCAGTGAAGCCAAGGCCGGGCAGAGGGGGCTGCGGGGCAGGCTGGCCTCGGGAGGTGCCGAGGAGGTGGGAGAGCCGGGGGAGGCCAGGTAGGACCGGAGACCACCCAAAAAGCTGGGGGGGGCCATCCGGCTGCCGGCTTCCCCGTTCCCTCCCCCCCTCATCACCCCCCCCCTACACTTCCCCCACCCGAAGCAGCGCGGATTCCCCTCCTCCCGGGAGCTGCGGCCCGGCCCCGGGGGAGCGGGGAGAGCAGCCGGGGGGCTCGGCCCGGCCAGCGGGAAACTTCGGCGGGGAGCGTCGGGCCTTGCCCCGGGGCGGGCCAGGGGAGAAGCGAGCGGAGTTTGGCGAGCGAGGAAGCGGCCAGGCACGGGAGAAGAAGCCGCAGGAGGGGGGGAGACGAGGAAGGGGGGCTGTAAGGCGGGGGGGGGAGAGGAGGGCGGCGGGACCTCGCAGCTTTCCCCACGGGCTTCTCTCGCCCGCCAGCCCGGAGCCCCCCCTCCCCGGCGGCGCTCCCAACCCTGCCCGCAGCGACAGTCTCCTAACGAAAGCGAAATAACGCGGGGCTGCCGGCGGCGGGCTGGCACCGGGCGGGGGGGTGGGAGCACCGAGAAGCGGCTGGAGTTGGGAGGATGCGGCGGCTGCAACTTCGCCGAAAGACACGGGGAGAGAGGCAGAGGCTGCCGGCGCGGGGAGGGATCAGGTTGCGGTAGAAATAAGCTCCGTAGGCGAACGGGCGCTCGGAGCAAAGTGCGGCTGCGAGAGGAGTGCGAGGGGGATAACCGTGCCCGGGACGGAGGCGGAGAGACCGAGCGGCGGGCGGCCCCGCGGGAGGAGAGAGCCGGACGGGAGGCGCGGGGGGACGGAGGAGCTGCCCGCCGCCGTAAGGAAGATCGGAAGGCGCCGAGCTGCCATCGCCCGGACGCCGCCCGGGAAAGCGAGGGGACGGGGAAGGAGAACCTGTTGGCGGGGGGGGGACAGCTCCGGCGTGGGACGGTTCCAGCGTCCCGCCCGCCGCTTCCCTCCCGTACAGCGAGGGGAGAGCCCAGCCGTGCCCCTCACCGCGGCACCTGGGGATGCGCCCGGTGGCTGCCGGGGGGAGGTATGGAAAGCGAATGCCAGTCCTGGGTGACTTTCCGGGGGGACCCAGCCGCAGATGACAATAGCTCCTGGCTCTGGGGCTCACGCCCCCTTCCAGGGCTGGCTGCTGTACCCTGGCGTACATACGCTCCTGTGCGAAACGTATGTATGAACGGGCATGTGTGTGTGCCGGATATATATATATACACACACACACACACACACACACGGGGTTTGATTTATATATAATAGCACGTATAAAGCTTTTCAAGGTGGCTGCAATGTAAAAAGTAATGACTTTATTACCCCTGAAAGGTTCTGTGGTTCGCAGTTAACAGTCCTCTGAATTACAATTCATTACGCAGTTGTGCGCTCTCTGAAGCCAACCTGCACGGGAATACCTACCTGCGGTTAGTCCCGATAAATAACAGGCAACGCTTCATTGATTTTCTTTAAAAAATCATAGCAAATTAAGCACTTAGTTACAACTAAATCTGGTTTATTATCGTACCGCGTTTGAGATTCCAGAGGTGACTTCCCAGACCGCATCTTAAAACCTACAGTCAGGAGCTAATTTTACAGATGCTTTCATGAATGGCAGCGAGGATGTTCCTACCATTAGCATGCCCTTAATTCCAGCACCGTAAAATGCCTCGAATTAAATGGAAACTCGCTGCCTTAAAAACAATATTTCATCCTGTCTGGATAATTATTAATGTTAGCATTTGATCGCAATACTGCTGTGCTCCCCCCATTCCGTTCCCCCCCCCCCCCCCCCCCCCCCCCCCCCCCCGCGTTTCGCATTGTCATGTGATTGGAGGGAGATAACAAACCTCAAGAAAGAAAAGGAGTCAGAAGACATTTTTAACACGGCATAACCGCAGATTAATAATGCAGGTGGGTTTGTATTTTATTGTATTTTTAGGGGAAGGGAACGAGGCTGTTTAACGAGCAGTCGTGGACACAAAGTAACTATATTTACAATCCTTGATGTGGCTTTCGGTGGGTAATAAATTATGACAATATTAAAATTATTTTCTGGCAGCCCAGTTAACTGCGTTTGGGACCGTAAAGCCCTTACTGATTCCATTTATGCCTTGTAATTACGGTCCACGGGCTCTCTCTAAACCCTTTGGTGTATATTGTGTGTAAACTTTTAGCTAATAGACCTTTTTTGAATGGAGGGACTTTGCTCAGTACTTCCTGCAGTATATATTCTGTCTCTGATCTCTGTATTTAATGGCCAAGTCCTGGTTTATGCTTTATAATGTGTTGACAAGTTTTCTAACAGACTTTCTGAAATAATGCACATATATTCACGTCGGTTAGAAACTCCACAGTATTTTTAGAGTCGAGTAGATCTATATCCTAATGCACTGAGAGGGAGTGTAAATCATAGAGGATTTCATAGCCCTTTCAGTAGTTTTCTGTATGAAGTATGAGCAGCGTGGCCTCCAGACGTAACCTTTTAGAAAAAAAGACAGTGCTTTTATTTTATGGTGTAAAGTGCTTTTAGCTTCAGGGCTCTGAACGTGAATGTGGTCAACAAACAGCTCTTGCGAGGGAGTTTGCTACAGCCTCAGCCCCAGCGCCGGGGCGCTGCCTTCGCCATGGGGAGGTTTACGGGACCACCTCCCGCCGCAGGACCGGGCTAACCCCCCCCGCACCCGCCCCCGAGACACGGCAACCCCAGAAACGCCGCTCCGCGCTGCGGGGCGAGGAAAGGCTCCGCGCCCCGCCAGGTCCTCCCGGGCAAGCTGCCGGAAGCCCGGACACCGTGAGGAAAAGGGGGAGTGGGATGGCTCCCGGCGCTGCCGGAGAGGCTGGCGATGGCGGGGTCGGTCCCAAGGGGACCGTCCCCGGCTCGTCCGGGATGTGAGCGGCCTCCGAGCTCGCCCCGGCTGCGAAGGCAGGGCCAGGGCACAGAGCTCGGGGCGAGAGCGGATCGTGGGAGCAAAGGAGATGCCTTGCCCCACAGCCTCCCGTGCCCCGCTCGTCCTGCGTCGTCCCCTCTACTCCCAGCTTCCAGCACAATCGCCACCACAGCACCCCTCTGACACACGGAGAGAGTGTCTTTAGCCTTGCCTCTACCTGTAACGCGGTGGTGTCGCCCTGCTCAGTTCTACTAATGAAGCCAGTGAACGTGGCGGTTAAAAACAGTTAGAAATGCTCAAATGCTGACTGCTGACAGGTTAGAAGGGCAGGTGAAGACAAACCCAAGCCAGCACTGAAAGACAGGCTTTGAGGATTCACGCAAACTTGTGCCTCAACTTCCTCCACAATCTTCCTTTGCCCAAGCTGCAGAGGATGCCCCTCAATCCTTCTGCAGAGGTTTGAGCTGCTGTCACCCCCAGCCATCTTATCATCTCCTCCTTGGCTACAGACTCCCAGCCCCAGAGCAAAGTCAGACAGAAGAAATGTAACACCCTATCTTCACTGCTTGTGGGCAAACTCCAAGGTACACACTGAAACCAGGGCCACGGTAGTTTTCAGGCTGCCCGCAAGGGGAGACCAGCCTCGGAGAAGGGTCTGCCTCAGGGTCAGCTGAGCAGTGGTCCTGCCTCAATCTATCCCACGTGAACCAGAGCCCCGAGACTCCAGCTAATGTCCTGGAGCAGCTGAGGGCAGAGGTGGGCACCCGTCCCGCTCTGCCATCCCGGGGCAGGGCCAGAAACCTGCAGCAGCAGGGCAAAGTGCCCAGGTGAGAACATCTACGCTGTAAAAATTAGTCTAACATTTGAATCTGCCAAAATGTATCTATCCCTCTTCTCGTGCCTCAGCTCTCTGAATAATAATGTGATCCTCCCTCCATTCAAGCTTGTGAGGTGCTCAGAGGTTGCTGTATAACAGGACATAAAACTGCTTAAGATTGGGAAGTGTGGCCTTCCTCCTCCATCTCTCGGGCAGGTATGTGGAGGACGGGGACCCGCGCAGGATCAGGACCAGAAGCACAAAGTAGTATCTCATAGGTCATACCGGGTCCTGCCGTCCCTGCCTGGCTGCTAATTTAGTGACAGACTTGGCAGTGGGCGAGGTTCAGCAACTTTGGTGGGCAAATGTTCCTGCTTTGAAGCTCCAACTGTCAGTCATTCAGAGCAGGAATCTCACTTGCCAACTCTGTACAGAACATTAGGACCAAATACACATTCCAAAATTCTGCCAGTTCTCCGGAGCCGGGCTGCATTATGTAACGGCAGATCACACGGGGTGCTTTCCGACACCCTCTTGATAGTCTCAATCAGGCGGAGGCAACGTGGGTGGAACTCTTATCATACCAGGCTGACTCCCCGTGAACGAGCAGAGGACTTGCACGTTCTAGAAATAGTATGTGCATTAGTATTCCCGCGTGAGAAACTTGGGCATGCTACTTTTCCTTCTCTCCTTAGCCCCCCCCCCCCCCCTTCCCTTTTTAATAAAGGCTCAAAATAAACTGATTTTGCAAGCGCTTACTAGCAAGCACAGCAGCGAGTCCATGCAGGATCACAAACATCTGAGTGCCAGGTGACAGCAAGATTTCGTTATCAGCTTGCGCTAGGCAGGACCCAGAATAAAACCCTGAACTTGGGGAGAGTTTTTCCATGGATTCCAGCAAGGTTTGGGATTTCAGCCTGCCTCTGCTTGCACAGCACCTAGCATGACAGAGCCCTGAACCTTGACTGGACTTTCTGGGGATGACTACAAAATAAATGATACAAAGCCCTCAGGAAACAGAGTTTCAAATGGCAACAACCCTCGTTTGAAGCGTAAGAACAGTTTTGCTTGTGCATAGGTAGGCAGAGGATGGCACTAGTAAATGCCCATAAAATCTCATTTTTAATCAAGTGCTTGATTTCAGCCAAACTGGTTTTATTTTGTAAAGTGATGCTCAAGTACTTAGATATTTGTCATTTTGTATGGTTCATATTCATGTATCTTTTTATAAGTAAACATGTAACGTGCCACCGACAGTTTCTATCCTACGTTTCAAGCCAACATCGTTTAAACTATGTGCATTTAAAACCTCCCAGAACTTGACCTACAATGCAAATCCATACAGTCTTAATTATAGCAGCACCAGCAGCCACCGCACGAGTGAAATAGTTGAGCTTTTGTTACTAAAGAGGCTCAGTAGTTAAGGTCTGTCAGCGCTCCTGTTACAATCCCCATCTTGAAGAGGTTATAACTTGGGCTGTGTAAATTTGATTGAGCTGAAACTTGGGACTCAAACTGTCAGTCCATATAGGGAATTATCTTATGAATAATTGGCTAACCCGTTCTTGATTCACAGACCTTTATAAAACGATTTTTAACGTGTTTTAATGTTTTTTTCTTTTACTGACATCTAGGGTATGAATTTGGTACTTCTACCTCTTCCGAAGCTCCATACTGAACAGCTTATATATAGGTACTCACGTAAAAGCTACAGCTCCCAAGAGGAGTTCACAGGGCATACCATACTTCTCCATCTATGTGTACCCATACACCAATAAGAGACCATGAGCAAGAAATGGCACTTAAATCTATCTCAAAAGAGATAGATTTAAGTCTAAGGTAAAGAGAACATGAATGCCTCAAACAGGGGGGAACTAAAGCTCGTAACATGTGTCTGCTTTGTACAGCAGCCATATCACAACGTGCTGCCAGTCGCAGCATCATGCTGGCAAGGGAAGGTGCTCACTGAACCCGCAATCCAAAATACAGCTCTGGCACATTACGGTACAGCATACAGGTAAACTCAATTACCTATAGATGCAGTGAGCATAGCTAAGGACAGCAAAACATCCGTCAGAGCATTGGTCATTGTTATCTTTACTAACAGTTTCTTGGAATCTTTTACCTTCTCGAGTTTTTTCTTCCTCCAAACTGTGTGGAAGTGAGACACAAGTGTGCGTTGGCACAACTTTGAAAGGAATGAGTCGTTTGACTTTCAACATTGAGACGAAGCTTAAGTATCCCTGTGTTTTGCAATTAACTTTACTGATAATTGCCCTCCATAACACTTTTCACAAGTTCTAAACTTTTGTTTATCAGAGATGGGTTTTATCACAAGCACACATGGGTGGATAAGAAGCAGACTTGGAATTTTCCTTGACCCTAACAGGAGCCATGACAAACCATAAACAATGACAAAGCCATGAACAAACAGATTGTTCTCAGAGCTAGACCCCACAAAGTTCCTAAAGCACATCTCACCAAATGGTTACTTATCTGGGACACCATGCTGCACACCTGAACTCAGGAGTAGCATCTCCCTTGGTTTCAGGAAGAGTTTTGACCAAGCCAGGCTGAAGCACTGGGCTTTCTTACTGCAGGTTTATTGTGTGCGAGTCAGGCTGAAACAAAGCACCATGAGAATCCAGACTCTCCTCAGCAAGATGTTCCACATACACAAATCCTCATTCATCAGGGCTACTCTATTTGGCCCCACAGAAACTGTTGATGACACGAGCACAGAGAAGTTGCTCCTATGAGTCACTGTTAAGATCCCAAGGAATTTACCTAAGCAGGTCACTATCTTCAAGCCTATGAGCAGCAGGAAGATGGGTCACTGACACAAACATATTTTTTGGTTCATTTTCTGACTTTAGCTGCTCAGTTTGGGGAGATTCCTAGCTAGGACAAGTAAAGAATTACAGCCAATTCAGGCCACGGGGAGATGACACTCACCAGCCCAGAGGCAGCCGAATTCAGAAGTGATGAGCAAGCTGCGTGGATAGGAAAAGCTAATCCAGGCTCCCAGCCCTGCAGCAGCAAACTCTTGGTGAGGTTCAAACCAGGAACAAACAACGTGTAACACTAGGTTTAAAATAGTGGCATGTCCAACAACGGCACAGTCACACTTCATCTCCAGAGTATCTGTTCATCAGTGAAGGGCAGGAGAGCTAGGCAGACTTGGTTTGATCCTGACCAAATGAAATATGTGGGGTGACTACTGATCTTTTAGCACAGCAGCTGTTTATGAACAAGATCTTCTTGGGATCATAAGGAGAAGCTTTTCACACTTCCGTGCAAGATTAGATCCAAGGGGCTCAAGCTCTCTGGAAAATCTGTAAAGCCCTACTCCGGGTGTGGCAGGCCGGAAAAGAAGGAATTGCAAACATTTTGTCTTGAAGAATAAATCCAACTATACTTGAAATCAATTAGAGAAAAAAAAAGTAGGATAACAAAAATAATTCACTAATCTGAGAAACTCGGTATCAGCGATCAAAAAGAAGTTATTTCCATTGAGAAATTAGTTTTGCAACACAGGATTTAGTTGCTTTCAATAGAGAAGAACAGTGTAATAAAAAAGGATTTTCCTCCTCTAACTCTGCTTGCTATATCCCCTACCAGAGGAATCCACTTGGCCTTGGGTACTGCGAAATTCTTAAGCACATACTTATCTTTGGGCACATCAGCTGTACTTGCATGCTTAAAGCAGGCATGTACTCAAGCATGCTGTTAGATTGGTGCCTTAATATCTTTTGTAAATAACTTCTATTACATTGCTTTTTAGAGCTTCAACTTTTAGTGACTTAGAAAGCATTGAACTGAAATTTAACATACACAATCATCATTCTTTATATATTCGTTTTATACTACTATTTCAGGTGACATTTAGGTTTAGCTTTTAGCTTTAGCAAAGAGGAAATGCACATGCTTTGCAGAACATGACATAGTTTGTGTGAGGATGTTGATGAAAAAGAATTAATTGTTGAGATAGCAGAGATATGTTTCTGCATTTAAAAATAAGGACAGCTTTACTGTGGGTTTTCTTCTTTGCCATATATATTCTGTGCAAAATTTCAGCTTAATTGTTAGAATGCTTACAATAATATTTTAATGTGCCTTCCTGTAGTCAGAATATATTATTATATAGCCCAAAGCTGCACAGAAAGCTGCAGTGCTGAGAGGCAGCAGGAGTGGTGGTGAATAACCTGTGATAAGAGCCCACTTCTTTGAGCAGTTTGGATAGTTTTGCCACCATTTGTTATTGTCAGCACATATAAATTTTACAGTAGAGTATGAATTCTGACTGCAGTGAAAAGAATGCCTTTCACCACCAGTATGAATAAGATTTTACTCAATTAAAATAACATGCAAGTATATTGTATAGTATTACATAGAAAGCCAATGTGCATTAAGTATGAATGCTGGGGCTGGGGGGAGTTATTGTACTAATGCTATTGTTCAGTGAGCAACTTATTCCCCAGCATTTAAAAAAAAAAAAAAAAGGCAGGGAAATTAAATACAGAAATCATAAATACATACAGTGTTTGATATTACCATACTGAAATTAATGTATTCACAATTTAGATTTTAATTTGCCCTATCATATTAAGTTTCACAGCATCTGAGTGCCTAAAGTGAGAGAAATAGATGTAAGCACAGGGAGAGAGATTCATAGACTGACTGTGTTGGAATAAGCCACCCTCAGACCTTACGGTGATAGGCACCATAGATAAACGCAGGGTCCATACAGGCCATATCATAGCACCACTCTCTAAGTATTCCCCACTGGCTGCAGGGAGAAATTTGGTCTAGGTGTGGCTGGAGCAATGTGCACAGTGATCCCCCCTCCTGAACACCTCTGAAGGAGAGGTGAGCACAGACTGCCTGGCACCCCAGTTCCTGCTACTCAGAACTGAAGGTATGTGAACATATAGGGGTGTATGGGGACGCAGCCAGGGCAGTTCCTCCAAGGCAGGCCAAAAGCCTCTGGAAGCTGAGGAGTATCTGAGAAAGCCCCCGTACTCAGAGCCAATAAAAATGGAACTATTCTCTATTGAGACAGAATTAGCTTTTATATTCAAAGCCGCACTACACATTTGTACATTGCTTATGAGTGGGACTAAAAAATATATGTACCATGACACTATACTTTTAAAGTGTCTATTGAATGCTTTTCCCATTCTCCAAGGGTTGCCACCTCCTTAGATGTATATGTTCAGTCAATATGATGAGGCTAATTATTTTTTCCCTGAAATGATCAGTGCTTGTCTCTAGCAGCTCGCACAGAAGCACGGACCTCACATCTTCAGCCTCAGAACTTAAAACAAAACAAAACAAAACCAAAACCACAACTGCCTTCAAATCCTGAGACAAAAAACCTGTTTGGTAAACAAATTCCCTGCCACGGGTTTTACAAGGCTTACTCTTCTATCAGAGCTCCTGCGCACGTATAAGCCTTTTTGCCATTTTTTAGAGGGGGTTATATATTTTTCTGGTACCTTTCCTGCCTGTAAAGCAATCACGGAAAACGGCAGGAGGCACCATAAATATGCAAATTGCTGCCAGATAACTGGTTTCGCTGGTTCCGCCTTAGGAAGCGGCATCGCCGCCGCGGGGGGGGGGGGATCCGCGGGGCCCGGCCGCCCCTCCGCGCCCCTCCGCGGGGCCCCGGAGCAGGGCTCGGCGAAGGGCACCGCGGCGAGGAAAGCGCTCCGCGGATTCCCACTAATGCTCCAACTCCTGCCTGCTTTTGCTCTTGCTCACACGGCCTTTTTGTGTGTGTCTGTGGGCTTTTCTACTTCATTTCTGTCACAAGGGGTGTTTGAACCCTCTTCTTCTGCCCTGGGAAGCACTGGCAGTTTGATGCCGCCTCTTTCTAACGACAAGGTCAAGATTTTCGTGTCTCCATCAGCTCACCTGAGAGGTGCTCCAAGGCACGGGGTGGGAAAAGGACGGGGTCGTCCTCCTGTAGGGTTGCAGCCCTACTCAGGAAAATCTGGGGGCGCTCAGGTAGGGATCTGCAGTCTGAAAGACGTGTTAAGGCCCTCTCTAACTCGGCATTTGGGGGATTAAAAGGACTCAACTGATTTCCAAATTAAAGTATAATTCGCGTTTAAATATTTGCAAAAGCACATGAGAACATTTTAAAAATCACAAAGAGAAAAAGCAATCTTGTATGGATTCTGTGTTTGCCCTGCTGTTAAATTCAAAGCAATGTTGCTTCTTGAATCAACACTTTGTGCGGCATTTATCAAAATCATGGACTGGGTATTTGAGTATTAAACAAACAAACAAGCCCCACCAAAATAAACAATGCAGCTATTTTATAAGCATTCAGATGTGCAGTAACAGACACAAATATTCATATTGGTATGGTGGTGGCCCCATATAACACAGTAAGACACAACTCAGACCTGTGATGGTCTACTGAATACATAATATGCAGTTTTAAAATTGCCTGGAAACGTATTCCTACGGTAAAATCTAATGGTTCAGGCGGAGCTTTTACCCTTGATCAAATAATAAAAAATGTTAGAGACCACTCTGTCATCTCATTGCTCACCAGCCTCCACAAGAACTCTTTTACATTCCCATTCAAATAAGACAGGAAAGCAAGAAGGAAAACATAAACTGCAGAAGAGTTACTACAGGCATAAACTTTTAAGCCAGAAAGGAAAGAGAGCTGAGATAGAAAGTGGAGGAACTGTCTGTCACTCCGCACCTATAGAGGTTGCCTATGGCTGAAGTCTCTGGCCAGCAGGCCATGTTGGGACAAGGTTGAACTCACCAAGCCCTAGGGGCTGACTTGGGCAAGGTCATTCTGCCTCTGAAATACCTTATCTTTCTGTGGATTTAGATCTGCCTGGGAAGGGGACTGGTATGGACAGACAGACAGAACCTGTGGACAGATGAGACTTCCTGTGGGACCGAGTGGGTGGCGATGGCCTTGTCTGCAGAGAAGAAATCTGAAGTGCAGACTGCTAATAGTAATGGTGATTACTATTAAAGCATACAGCTTTTCATTACTGAAAACTTCAAATAACTCTCCTGAACTATATTTGAGACTTTTTTTTTTTTCATGTTAACTCCAGGTTTGATTGCTGGAAAAGGTTGACTGCTAGAAAAGGAAAACCAGTGCAGTGCACAGCAGTGGGGAATCGAAGCCGCTCTTTACCAGAACCCCTGCCATATACGTACTGTCACTCACCTTCCAGACACTCAGTACAACCATTCAATCTATTGAATCAAGAGACTGTTTGATCTCATCTGCATCTGTGAGCTGACTGTCAACCTGCTTAGGCTGCATATTAAATCATCTATAGTAGCTGTATCAAGCTGGGATGATCTGTTAATTCTAAATTTATTAACCCTTAGAGTGCAGTCATCATGTTTAATCTAGTGTAGCCGGCATTTATTTTACAAGACTAAATCTTTCTTTAAGATACTGCTGTGCTGTAGGTTAAAGAATCATTAATGTGGAGGAGAGGGTAACCAGGAAGAGCTCACTTTGATCTCTGAGAGCCAGCTGACAGCATCACTGCTCCAAACACGTAACTGTATGCTTGCATCATCCTCCTGCGTCCCGTGTGTGGGGTGTGTACACGTGTGTGTGTGTGCACCTCACTGCATTTCACACTTTAGAAAGAGTTTTGCCCGAGACAAGATAGAAAAAGAAAGGCCTCAAATGTGACTCAGCTCCGTGCCTCTGCGAGGACTTAAAATCAAAAAAAGCAAGTGACAGCACACCACCAAAACGCAAGTCAAGGGTGACTGCAGGTGGAGTCCTGCCAGGACCTGCCAACAAACTTCCCCTCCAAGTCAGTTCCTGCTTCTTGGTCAGTAGCTGCCGTCCAAATCAATTAGCAAACGTCCTCAGAGTGCTGAGGACCACGGCCACCACAGGACTCGCAAAAAGTCAAATGCTGCGATCCACGTACCTACAAATATACCCCTACCCAGAGAGGAACACAAATAATTGTATATAGATATATACATACACATGGATAATTAAGCTGTTAGTTACACATACGCATCTATCTCTCCCTGCCCCTATCTCCTGTTATCTATTATCCTTGCACATTGCCGATGGTATCAACATATTCACAGCTTTTATTTCAGTTGCAAACTGCTAGGCATGCTTCCTTTTTTGGTAATCACGTGCTCAGTATCTCTCTAATGTAGCCTAATAACAATTTTAGCATTCAGATGAAGCGATTTCATTCTGTGACTGCCTTTTCTATTAGATTTGATTCTGAGAAGCCCCAGTGGGTGCCTCCGAGGCAGAGATCTATCTGTGAGGCTGCAACCGATTCAATAGCAGCCTGAGCTAACCTTGACCTTTCCCTAGACCCTGCTCCATCTGGTGCCAGCCTGGTCCCCCCCTTCTCCTCCTCCTTGCTTCACAGTCAGCATTGATCAAGGCGGAATCGAGCGTCTCTCTCCCTCCAAGGGCTGGGCAGTTGCGGAAAGGACAGCACATTTCAATATATGGAAATGATCGAGCCTCTTATGCAATCATAAATCTACATAGAGCCTCGTGATTTGATATTTCATTCACCTCCAAAGGTTCTCCTCCCCCTCCCTCCCCCCAGCAGGCATTTATAAACTATAAGACAACGGCTTTCCCCAACACCTGGAAATTATAAAGCTTGCTGTTTACTGGGAATGAACGCCTGGCGATTTCATCTGATTTACTTTGTGGTTTGGTTTTGAGGCTTCCCCCCCTCCCCCTTTATCTGCAACTCACTGTGTTGTTTCCCCAGCACGTTTAGGTTTGAGGTTTTTTTTCGGTGGGTCCGTGCCCCGCCCCGTTTCGGCGGCGGCAGCGGCCCCGGTAGGGGCTGTTTCGCTGTCGCCGTTGTTGTAGCCCCCGCTGAAGAGAGGCGCGGGACGGGATCGGCTCCACTCCGCGGCTCGCACCGCACCCGAGCCCCGCCGGCCCCCGGCAGCGGCTCCAGCCGGCCCGAACCCCGCTCCGCTCCGCTCCGGGCGGGGGCCGGGGCCGCCTCTCAATGGCTGGAAACGAGCGGAGGCTCCCGCAATAAATCAGCGCTCGCCACTTTGTCATCTTCCTGGTTCTGCTTCATTTTCTTCTCCTCTCCCCCGCGCCGGCGCTCGGCTCCCCGCTCTCCCCCAGCCCCTCTAAGTGGAAGCACGCACCCCTCCTCCCCCGACCAAGCACAACCGCCGGCGGCTTTGCCCGGCTGCCACTGGCAGGATGATTATTTTTTAATTGGGGGGGTGTTTAGGGAACCAGCCCCCGCCGGGCTGCGGGGCCGGAGCGCTCCAGCCCCCCCGCCTCCTTTCCCCATTTCCCCCGGAGCAGGGAGCCGGAGCAGAAGCGATGCTGCCGAGACATTCCTGTTCGCTCCTAGAGTGCGAGTTACAATTTTTAGGAACAGCCAGCGTGGCTTTTCCCGTGACAGATACCCCGGGATTTCACAGCCTCTCCTGCTCCATCGCCAGGACGTTTACAAGCAATGATTTTATTTTTCTTCCTAAGAATTCCGACATAACCAGATTTTTTTTTTTTTCCCATCGCATACCAGTCTTGAGATTATATAACAGATTATGTAAAATTATAATTACAAGATAATATATGCAGACTCTAATTATTATATAGAGTTTCCTGTGTATCTATAGCCAGGCACACAGCACATATGGTAAGAGTCGGTTCTGCAATATTTGCATAGCCAACACTTCTGGCTGTAGATGCGGCGTAGAAAAAAGGAATGGATAGATATTTGACAGTACATATGTATAAGAGAGATATATTACTTAATGGGAAAAGGTATCTGGAAATATATTTCTATCTGTTTTGAGGAATTTGTTTTGCTTTATCTCCACGGGTAGTAAAAAATAATAGGAAGAAACTGTGAATTACAGTGAAAAAAATAGATATATTCAATTTGTCAGTTTAATATTACACTTCCTTCCTGCAATACTACAAAGATTTAGAACATTTCCAAAACTTTCAACTCTAATCTGTGTCTCACGTTTGTTTGGAGGACCTGCCACCACATGCCAGCTAAAAATGAGTGTCAATTAATAATAAAAAACACTCTTCCTTATTTCTGCACTCAAATAATTGAACAGGTTTTGATAAAACCACGGATGCAACAGTGAGAATTTTCCAATATGCGCAGTATTAACAGTTTTCATTCTAAAGCACCAAAACTTCCCAAAATAGAACTGCTGAATATTTCTTTGCTTTTCCTAATGGACATCTACACATATGATTATACACTTCAAATATAAAGAATATTCAGCTCCTTAAAAAGTGTGGCTTGTTCTACCAGGAACATAGCTGGTAGAAAAACCCTCAAATCTAGGCTGTTAAAGGACGTACACTGTATTATTTGTGGCCTCCAAAATTAGAACTAATTTGAAACAAGAAGTAGGAGAGTTTTAAACTTGTGTTTTCCACCATGTGAGAAGTAACCGGAAAACATTCACCCTTAAAATGCAACAGGATTCATAAATTCTTTGCTTTCTGAGCTACCTGAGCAATCATGTAACCTCTGCAGAAGTGCCTAAGTGTGGTTTGTTGTTGAAAAGCATATTGTACTTATTAGTAAAATGTGAAATGGTTTAAAAAACAATTTGAGCTATAAATTGCCATCTGCTCAATGGGGGGAAACAGAAAGTAACTGAATATATTTTCTCACCTTTTTTTATAGTAACATAAACAACACTGCAGAACACTATAAACTTCTAGCTGTATGAAAGGTGTTTGTACAGATCATCACGCCTCAGGTCAGGACTTTGTCCGCATTGTTAAATGCTGTTTCTTTTAATTATCTGCAAGTGTCTCAAAGATTTCCCCCCATTAAACCAGATGTCCTTTTTAATTCCAGGGCTTAAAAGTTTGATCCTGCTTCCCACACCATACTCTGGAAACTGTCCCTGATAAGAGACCTGGCCTGAGATCTGTGCATGCCTTCAGATATCAAAATGTGGGTAAAGCAGCACATACAACTTGTTCTGGTTCTCTGCGTGGGAGGGGAAGAGGGAAGGGGTTATGCTACCCAGCTTTTATGTAGCACTTTGCATCGCTAGTGTCCATCGAAAGAGAAATTCATTTTTGTCCTCTTTCTGCCCCCTTTTAGCAGAGAAAAAAAACAAGGAATCAAACAGGACTGCTTCCTCTGGTATCAAGTTTTGCCAATGCCAAAAGCACATTCCTTTGGTGCCTGCAAACTCAGTGACCTCCCTAAGTCACTGTGACCAAACACTGTGACCTCCCTAAGTGCTGTGGAGGCCACACTGTGAAATCAGCTCTCTGCTCATCCCAGGAGAAGGGCCTCGCAGCAGGGCAGTGCCTGCCCTGGTCTCCGCCAGGAGAAGGACTCCCTGTGAGCACTCAGGGAAACCATCCGTACTGGCAGCTGCTGCTTCCCAAAACTCGTCTCACCACACAAACACTGCAACGCAAAGAAAAAAATAGCATTTTTATCTTTTTTCCTACTTCACTAGAGTTGTTTCTTTGCTGTCCTTGAGCTGTATGCACTTTTTAAGCACCTGTGAACCCAGACTTTTTCTTTTTAACCTGTTTATTCAATTTCTTGTCTAGCAGCAGCTCAGCTAACCTGCACCAAACACTCTGCTCCTACCAGCTACAGATCAGAAGGGAGAGCATTTCCGGAGCGCAGGGAGCCATTTAAACCAAATAGCCAGGTTCAGGCACGTGGAAGACATGAACTGGAAGATCTTGACTTGGAGTGAGTTTCGTAAGGAGCACGAGGACAGGAGAACTGTGAATTGTTACAGTTCCATCCCACAGGACAGACACGTGCTAGCTAGTAATTCTGCAATGCAGAAATTTTCTTCATCTTACTAATGCCTGATGCTTTCTCCTCCCTGAAAGACTGACTTCTCAAAAGCACTGCTTAAAAATAATTAACAATACAAGGAGCAGCTTTTCGGCTCCCTTGGAAATTAGCGGGAGTATAAATACACAGTAAGGGGAGAATCTAAAACTTAACAATAGGAAAGGGAGATATGATGGCATTAAAGTGGCCCACACCCCTCACATTTTAATTTCCACCAATGCCCCTGGCACAGCTGGGTACAGCAAACCACCTTAAGATTTACATGCAAAGCATGCGAGCTCATTGCAATAGCTATATCATACTGCACGCCTAGGTGTTCTACACCTCACATACACATCACGCTGGAGTATTAAGATTCAAATCACCTGTCCTTTGTCGCTAATAAAAATGAAATACATTAGGGGAAGTTTGAATACAGTGGCTTGACAGAGCATGTCATGTCTCACACATGAAAAATGCTATGACTGCATGATCAAGAAGTAGTTACCCATTTTCACGGCATAAGATTTTTCTGTTTCAAAGGGTAAAACGTGCTCCTTGAGATGAGGTTAGCCTGAACCCTTAAACTCCTACAGCCTCAGAGTGTAGTGTGAGACCAACTCAGAATACTCAGTTTTTTGCAGAAAAAAAAACTATGTTCTTGTGAGACTCCACAGTTCCGTTTTGCTTTTCAAGTGTGTGGAACGTAAGCAAAGCACAAGAAGCAGCACTTCAAGTGGTCCTTCCCCAATTAAGAATTTGCCACAGCAGAACATCACACTATGGTAGATACTATCAATATTGTAATATTATGGGTTTGTCAGTGTTTCCATTCTAAACTTAAGCCATTCCTAGTCTAAGGCCTAGACCCTACTAAGTTTTACAGACTTTCTGGAAATTAGCAGGAGTATAAATACACAGGCTTTCTGGAAAACTGTGTGTCAGTCAGGTAGATGAGCACATCTCCCAAGAGCTGACAGGGTTAGTGGCATTTTCAGCCTGTCCTGAGCCTGCTTTTTCAGGAAAGCAAGAAGCCAGACAGACTTTGGGATGGAAAGCATGTAGGACAGTGTTACAAAGCAGCCCACAACAGACATCTAATAAGCAGTATGTCACTCTAAGTGAGATGCAAACAAAGCACAGGGACTGTCATTAAGGAACCACGCACAACAGGTTAGTTTGTTCTGCTTACAGTATTGGCACAAGGATGGACATTACTAGCTCCTCACCAGTGCTCAGTCTCTGTTGGTAAATGTGTCCCGCTCCTAACTGAAGGGATAGAACGGATTCAAAAAGGTATATTAAAGCTCTAGGTTCTGCAATCAGAAAGATTTGTAAAGCCTGTTTGGTGTGGATTCATGCAATAGACAAAAACTGCTGCAGAGATTGTCTCCTCTTCTAGGAAGGATGCTTTAAAAAGTTGCCAAGAGCCTGATCCCAAGTAGCCTCTGGGAAAAGCCCCAGGGATGTGCACCAAATCTGTCACCTCGACAGGTGGATTTAATATTCATTTCTCTGAAGAGGCTCAGACTGTGGGGTGCCCTCTTCCTCCTGAGTTTGTCCTTCCTGAGATAAGGCTGGTAGCAGAGGGAGATAGAGGAGGAAAATTTAATGTGCCACTGCTTGTGCCATACCTGTTTTACAGATAGCGTGAGGACTTTGTTCCTTAGGACTGTCCATCTGGCATTATTCCTGAGCAATAAAAGGTCACCTGCAAAGTATTTTAGAGCAAGTAGTTGGTGTAATGAATACCTTAATACTCCTATAGCTAGACAATATTACCACAAATAATAATTGCTCTAAAAATACCTAATCAGTGAGAAGAGCCCAAGTTCACACACCAGCTCCTTCAGCCAGTGTGAGACAGGACCCCACAAAGGTGGTGTGTTCCCTCACAGGGGGGTGACTCTTTGTCTTGTTTTCACGTGACTAATCCAAGCACAGCAGCACACTTTTCTAAAGAGGTGGTGTTCCAGCAACCCTTGAACCTAGTGAAAAGGTGAGCTGGCCACCAGTGCAGTCTCTTAGAAAGTAAACGGAAGCGTATACGTGGGTGTGTGCCCAGTCACACTTGTGTACATGGGCATCTGTGTCAGGCACCAAGCACTCAAAAAAAATAGGGTCCCACACTGTATCACTTTCCTGAATATTTTTGTCATCTCTGTACTTATTCTCTCCCTGCTTTCATCTAATTTCAGAAAGTTGAGCCACTGAAACAGCCTTACGAGCCAAATATTATCTCTGATTCATCAGCACACACCATGCACAAGAGCAATAGCTGATTTCATAATATACCTGGGGGGAAAAAAAAGTCTTTATCATTTAAGATCAGAATTTGTTTACCAGAGGTGTCATTTAACCCGAGGAATACAGGTAGAAATCTGAAAATCTGACTTAAAACTACTTTGTTATGATCTGTATTATTGTTCTCACAGTTCTCTCTTTTTAGGTGACTTTACAATAGGCAGGCTTGAGAACAGAGGATGAGATACTCTGTGGACACAGAGTTGCATCCTTGATTAGGATTTTGTTGGTTCAAGAACAGATCACCCTTTTTTTACCTTTAAAACTGTTTACTGTATGAATGTAAAATAATTACTGAAACTGGGTGCATATTAGCATTGTACCTAAGGAAGACTTACAGTACCTCAGAGAGAGAGAGCACTGTGTGGAGCCTTTTTTGTTTGTTTTGGGTTTTAGCATAGTACATTAAATTATTTCATGCCATTTTATATAATTTTACTTTTATACCCTCTACCTAAACTGAAAGCAATATCAATTCATAACCTCCTTTTAGTCCAAATCATGAAGGTAAAAATTAGACCTTTTACTCTTTTTAAAATTAAGTGTATCTTCCACTAAAGTTGCAGGTCTTCTTTCATTAAAGCAAGTGCCATTTAGTGTGTGTGGCTATTTCAGTGAGCTAAATATTTATTGAAAGCTCAAAGCATTCAATAGCCTCATTTTCTCTAGTTGCTGCATTCAGATTAATAAACCCTTTTCCTACTTAAAATGAAAAGAGAATTCAGAAATGTTTAGCATGAAGTGAAAAAAGCAGCAAGAAAATGACTAACAGATACCAGCACGCTGCATATTTATTTTGTCCTGTCAATTATTTTTAAAGAATTCCCTGCTTATGGAGGAAGATTTTTAAAAGACCGGGACTATCAAATAAAGATGTCCACAAACACTGTTTTCTTCATTTTTCCTCATTTTGGAGGAAGTGAATATTGCAAGGTTTGGGGTTTTTTTTCCCCCTTTACTTTATTATACTTTTACCATGCTGAAAAAAAAATAAATGTTTCAAGGGTCATAGAGTAAACTGCATAAAAAGTTTATGACACTACAGTGACGCATTTGTAAAGCTGAATACTCATCGGCACTTTAGGAAACCACGAATATCAGATGTTCTTCACAACACTTCAAAGCAGCAGCCAAGTATAAAGTTCCATAGGTATCAGCAACTCCAGGGTCAGCGGTGGCTCCAAGTAAACATTTTCAGAGGCCCAGACCTGGAGGTAATTTCAATGTGTTTGTATCCAGTCATGAACACACAATCACCTATTGAAAGTGTCTGGCTTGGAGTGCAGACAGATGGAGAGCACAGAGGTTAGTACAGCCAGGCCTCAGACTGACCTTTGCAGAGAGAATTAAATCAGTCTGACCTTGTTGTGAAGCTTAAATTATATCCATAGACCCCCAAATAATGCATCTTTAATACATCTCTGCCCTCTTTTTATCAGCCTCCTTACCTCGAGGGTATCTTGTTTGGTAACTACTGATGGTAAATTGCAGCTATTTATGCTTTCGTTTGTGACCTCGGTGGACATCTTGTCACATTTTTCATGAACACTTAAAAAATCAGAGAAATATTTATATAGAGTGAATTTATAAACCTAAGGTCTTACTTCACTTAGGCGTGAAATAAACATGAAGAGGAAAAGAAACCTGCTTCAACCAGAGGGCACTGTATTCATTGTATAAGCCTAACACAATAGTCATTGTATAATTCTGAGCTTCAGTATCATCCATAACCTATCATCTGGACAGCCTGGAAAACAGAACAGTGCCATGTAACAGGATTTTCAATATATAAGAAACACTTTTTCTTCTTAGATATTTTTAATATTTCACGATTTTTTTAAATCCAAAACAGTACTAAGAACAGAGTAACCCCTGTGACACCTGTCAGTTTTGGTAATACAGACCTCTGGACAGAAACAATACCGAGCCTACAAGCTGGGATCTCAACTGGAAACTAGCTCCGTTAAGACTAGGAAGCATTTAATTGGCACTTCTGTTGACTGTAACAGCAGAGGAGCCCAGTGGAAGTTCAGGAGAACTGCATCCCTTCCCATGGGCTAAAAGTCTGTGTTTTGTGGTTTACTGTCGCACTTTAACCTGAACAAAAGGTGCTTGGAAAAAAAAGACCTTAGTCAAGGTAGCTTTGCAAGTACCTCTATTCTAAGGTGCGTGCATGAGGTTCCTTTTTGGGTCCTTTTCATTTGAACTACAGAAAGGAATGAGGTTCTGTTCCTCTGCAGTAAGTTTGGGATTTTGGCTCTAGCACCATCTGTCTTTGTAATCGTGAGCACATCACTGGGGCTCATGACAGGGAATCCTCTGGGAATCTCCATATGGAAAGCTGTGACTCCACAGGCTGGCCAAGTCCAGGGGTGGCACCACACCACTTCTGGGAACGCTTTTCCCAGCAGTGAGTTATTAGGGTGGCTCACCCATCTTGTGGAATCACACCTGTCCACACAAGAGATGCTTCCAGCCCAGGCTTGGCACTGCCACCTTGCTGACCTCATTCAGCTCTTGAAGCCAAGGAAAAAAAAAAAGAATTGCTACCTTTTGCCAAGATGGTTTTCTGCTGGTTTCAGCAGCAGCAAACTGTATCGAGCAAGTGAAGGGAGAGGTGAGCACCAGAAGCAGCAAACAAGAGCACACAGCTGCAGGGCGGAGAAGAGAGCAAACCAGAGCAGTACTGATTTAAATCAGCTACAGAACCACACCATTAGATTCAACTGCTGATGAAGGTTAAGTTTGGTCTAATACTTGGCACGAAGGCAGCTTGAAATGCTGGAACATGATGCTTTCTCCCAGCTTTGCTCTGCAAGAGGAGCAGGCAGATCAGTAATTCCTTAAATTGAGAAAAATTCAAGCTCAAACCATCAGAACTCTGCTATTTGATCACCAAAAATCTGTCATTCAGGGTGGGATACAATGATAACACTCTTCAGATTTACTGTTAAGAGCAGTGTTTATATGCTAAACCAAAACCTAATCTTTTACCTCTTCCCTGCCAGATTAAATAGTTAATTTTAAAAATAGATGCAGCATGGTGAGATCCATCCCAAACTGCCCACTGTTAACTCTTCAAGAAGCTCACTCCTTACTCCAGAAACGAGCCCTGGGATAAAGTCAGCCACTCAGCACCCTGCAGATCCTCCACTGCCAATACAGGCATTGAGCATTCCTAATAATTTTGCCTGTGCTGAGGGAAACTTCTCCTCAGAAAATAACAACTGTTTCTCAAAAGCACCAGCTCTGGATGTAGGAAGAGTCACAACTGCCTACAGTGGAAGCTATACATTGCTATTTTAACAGGGTATCTTGAGCCTACAGGTTCTACTGAGAACCGTGTAGGGATAATCTACCTGAAAGGCAGAGATCAGTGCAGCACATGGAGCTGGGCTGTTGGCACGTTATGACTGCAAACATGCTAGAAATCCCCATAAACAGAAATTTCACACATGCCAAAAGCACACTGCAGAGAGCGAGTACCAAGCTCCACCGTATTTCCTTCAGATTCTTCTTGATATATTAAGAATCTTCCAGATACATACAGTTTCCTGTATTTCAAGGGACAGGACAAGCAGCTGACTACAACAGCAATCAGTCAGGGTCTGTCAAGTCCCCTGGAGCCAGGGTTACTGCTCCTGTTGCTGCCACAGAATGAGCGCTTGGGGTGGCTACTGCAGCCCTTCTGACAGCAGCAGTCATTCCCCACTGTCCAACCTCCAACAGCTCCAAGATCACCAAGCCTGGTCCCAAGATGTCATGGCTGAGGCAGCAAAATTCAGTCTTCCCAGCCTTGCCGCTAAGTCTTGCTCCAGCTCTGACCCCACTCCTCTTAGTTCTTCCTCTTCTTACATGTGGTTCCCATGTGTTTCTCTATACGGCGTGTGGAGCAAGGAAGGAACACTCAGGAGCAAGCACATACATACCTGTGTTTGCCCAGCCACAGAAGAGACAGTTACAGGATGGAAAAGATACTGGGGAGAAACAGGCCAGGGTAAAAAAGGTCTGTATTCAAAATCATTTAGTCCTCCGGGGCTGCAAAAGCTCCAAAAAAAATCATCTGATCTAAACAATCACATAGGAAATAATGAGTACAAACTACTACCTACTTCCTTTGGTTATACAAAGCAAAAAAAGCAGTGATAATCACACTATTTGATTCCATGATCTGATTTCTGTGTTGCCATATTTCCCAAAGACTATAGCTCTACGTACCACAACATGCCTGTCAAGATGTGGATTTACAGGTTACATAGTAGTAGAACCTGCTGGTTTTCAGCTCCAATCGACATTTGCTTGTCAGTACATGCCTAACAGAGTTGCAGTCCAGATTAGGAAACATTTGTTTATGCCCCAAAATCCCCAACATATTTTTCCAGCTCTGTTCCCAGTGCTGAGGTCCACACCACTCCAGCTCTCTGGTAGTCAGCTCTCACACTGCTTCCTGGTATAAAATTGATTAGAAGCAGCATGAAATGTCATCAGGCTGACCCTCGGGAGGCTGGGCCCAAAAATAACAGACGGGAAAAATGGCCTTTTGATTAAACTTTCAATTGCCAAAAACTGTACATTTCCCCTCACCGTACATGTGCACACACGTTTTAAGTCAAGATAAGTTTACACGAGCTACAGACACAACAGTGAATTTAGCGTAGACCTATTCTTAACAACATTAGTGTTGCTGAAGCCAGCAGGGCTCTTGCCACCAGCTTCAGTGGTGGCAGGAAAGGGGTGCTTTGTTCCACTTTTTATTTCGCATCTCTTCCTTCCTGATGTCCCTCAGCTGATACCAGAGAGAGGACACAAAAGTAACACAGAGCAGGCCCAGGCCAGCTGTTTGTGACCTAAGAGCTGGTGGTGGCAGCTTCTTGGGAAAGCAATGCAAAATATGTCAAAAAATAACCCAAACCCTCTTCTGGTAGGGTCCTGAGAGACCCAGGTCCTCCTCCAAGGAGACAAGCGAGCCACAAAGTTTTTTTGGTGGGAAGAAAAATGGCAAAGAAAGAAACACATCCTCATGTACACCTATACTGATATGAAGGTCTGATAATACAAATCTGATTTACGTATTCATACATTTATATGTCTGACTGTTCCCATTTCAAAGAGCCTTATTACCTAAATTGCTGCAGAATAGCCAGATGCAAAGGAATGAGGGAAGAACAGAATAGCAGACTTTGGAACCTGAATTTCCAGGCCCCGGTACATTTGCCACAGTCTTGTTTGCATAAGTTTTTTACTCTATCCTAGAAGTGACAGCCTACATCGAGCCACTAGTACATATAGCATCTATGCTAGAGATGAGTAACAAAGCCACTTGACTAGGGGTTGAAACACAAACATTTATGTCTTTAGGTCCAACATCTGCAGCCCATCGCTCATGCAGGTACAATCGGTGATATCTAGTGACAGGCCACGAGCTGCTGCCGTTTTGAGAACTCCATTCTGGCTGGAACCGTGACAAGCACACACCAGAATTTATCACTGCTTTCCTGGACAGTTCTGTGCTGTCCGAACCCAGACCCTGCCCCTGTGGCATAGTGTCTTAGCCACAGCAGGGTCCAAAGGTTATGTTTCTGTACATCAGCAGAGCTGCAATCAGACTAAAACTGAGAGGGTTTTAGGCCTACAGATGAATGACAACAGCCAGGTGTTATAATAAATAATGACTACTATTATTCTGAAAACAGGGCTTGAAATGAGCCAGCAAGAGCTAATATGATATATGCTGATACACACTCATTCTACCTTTTCTCATGCACACTTCTTTGTCTTTTCTCTCTTTTCAGAGGATATGGGGACCGTTTCGTCTCAACCTCAGCTGTAGTTCCTTAAAATTTGAAAAGAGCAGATCCACTGCTCCACTATCATTTTTTTCCTAATCTTTTTCCCTCTCCTTCCCCACTATCTTCAACCGCTGAGTTTACAATGTGTATAATAAATTGGAAAAAAAAAGTTTCCAAAAGACTTCTCTAGCAAATCTTGAGGATTATCAAGTCCATTATTGAAAGGGTATTTGGGAAGCGATGAAGAGAAAGAAGACACATGTGCATGGCAAGGCACATCTTTTTTGAGCAGGGAGTCAGGATTCAGTCAGTGCAGTGCAGCAGACCTATGTGGAGCCTGCACACCCCCAGCAATTTAAGCTAATATTTTGGTCAGTAGGTGGAGACCCCAAATACACAGTGGTTTAAGACCAGATTCGAGAAGCATAAATTGGAATCGCATTCTAGGGCTGTTGTTTAACATTCTATGTATGTTAGATAGAAAACGAAAGAATAAGAATTATCTTAAAATCCCTGCTAAATCATGCCCTGCTTTCTCAAGGCAACCTCAAGCTTTAGTAGTTCAGACAGATTCTCTAGCTGACAATTAATATTAATGGGTAGATTTCACAATGTGGCATTATCACACTGTGAGATGGGTGGGCATACCATCTGGGTTTTGGCAGGTATTAGATGTAATCAAAGGGATTACTTGGCTCAGGGAGAAACAGAAAACCTTGGGTTTGTTTAGGCTTTTTCTTCTTTTGTTTAGATGCAGCTCTAGGTGTACTTAACTGTTTTCCCCTTATCCTTTGTTTCTTGTGATGAGCGTTTCTGAGTTTACATGGGAAACGAGAACCAGATACTCAACATATCCTATTAGTCAGAGTCCGGGCCGATTTGCCCGAGAGTATCTCTCTTTCTAATGCATTGTTGTTTTGGGATCGATTGTCAGCTCGTCTAGGGGTCTGCTGCATTTTAGAAGGTTAAACTGCGAATTTAAACAGTGAAGGAATTAAAGGCAAAATATATTTAGGTAATCAACCAGACCTTTTTCAAGATAGAAGCTGAAGAAATCAGCTGTGGAACAGATACGGACGCTACGAAATAGACTTTGTCCTCTTCGTCCCGCAAAACAAATACTAAGTGCCAACTTTCGGGCTGAGGGGGAAGAAATTCCCCTCCCTCCCTTTTTCTCCTCCCAACCCTGCCACAACAAGCCCCCGAGCATCAGCACCACTAAAGGGAGGAGGTTAAGTTTTAAACTTTGGGAAAGCTATTGATTTGGCAGCCTTTCTCCTCTCCTGCCTGTGCCCCAGCTGATTGTAACTAAGTAATCCTCATCAATCTGTGGTAATGCAGGACCATGTTTATTGCTGTAGTAGTTAAGTTGTTGTTAATTTTACACTAAACGGTTGTTATGATGATGAATGGATATCTCGGGCTGCCACCCAGGGGACTTCAGCCGGTACAACCAACAAAAGGGAGATCGCAAAGGAAAAACCAGGGAAGAGCCAGAGCGCCCACTCGATAACTTTTTGAAGGAGCTTAAAAGGGGACAAAAAAAAAAAAAAGCTGATCTTCTGGTTTGTATTTGAATTTGGATGCTGGGGGGTAAAAGGTGCTGCCTAAGTGTAATTGCAATGCTTTTACATACCGGCTGGGATCAAAGAGGGGAATGAAAGTACAAGTGATTTCCCGGCCCGCTCCGGCCTGGCAGAGCAACCGCTGGGATCCTGCCTGAAAGCATCACGCTCATTTGCTCTTAAAAAAATTCCGTCCCTCTCGGGGGTTTTCCTCCGGCGCGAAGGTTCAATAACGTAACCGGCGAGCTGCAAACGCTGGCCGTGAGTCACCGGGCAGCCTCCGCCACCGCCGCTCCCCGCCCTCCTCCCCGGCCCCCAGCCCGGGGCGGTGCCGCCGGACCCGCCGCCTTTTGTCCCGGCGGAGCCGACGCGTCCGCAGGACGGCGGCGCCCCCGTGCGGCCGCAGCGCGGCACCGCCGGCCCCGCACCCGCGGGAAGCCGGGAGACCGTCTCGGCCGCTGCGGAGGGACAAGGTGAAGTCCTCTGGCACTGAAGGAGGAACACCCTTCCACCGCCGCCTTCAACAGAACTGGAGGCTGTGCGGACACCGCTCAGCTAGAATCTGTTTCATCCCCCTCCGGTGCACCCGCTCCTTTCCCAGGGGAACTCGGCAGAATTAGGGTGTATCTCGTGGTGGAGCCCACCCAGAGGTAGCTCTGGGACATTTCCCACCCTGACTTCTGATTCACGAGCCCTCCCGAAGCAGATGATAGTAGACCAAACTTGTGTCTCAGGCCTGCAGCCACAACCTTGCTGTGGTTCAAGCTCAGTGCTGCAGGGAAGAGGTGCCCAAAGCCAGCCCTCCTCCATCCCCAACACAGCACTCGGGGACACATTGCCCAAAGCCAGCCCTCCTCCATCCCCAACACCTCACCAAGAATCCACCTGCAAGGAAAGATCATCGTGGAAATAGTCATCAAGGGGGCCTGCACAGAATCCACGCGATGCACTTCCTAGGCCGTTGGCATTTATCCTGGCAGCCCCGCATTTCAGCCTGTGTGAGACACTGCACTTACTGTGCAAGACTATTGAAAGTTACCAGCGTACCCTCCCCACACCAGGTTATAAGATTACTAGCCTGAGAAATAATTGGGATTGTGGGAGGTTAAGAGATGCAAGGAAATAAAACTTAAGTCTGATTATGGCCATGAATATACAATTTTCCCCTGCCATTATGGGTCGTGCCGGTCAGGTGGCATTGCATTTCCATTCTGTGTCAGTGCTCAGATCGAGTGAGAACAACCAAACGTGCCAATGCAAGCTGAGAGGCCCCAGGGGGGGCGGAATAATGAGAAAATACAGGAGCTACAGAGGTCCCCTATGAGGGTTCAAGGACCATCTCTCAGCTGGAGAAAGCTGAGGCCAAAGTCAGAACTTGAACACTGTAAGTTCGTCAGGCTTCTTTGCCCCCACGCCTTCTCCTTTCCTTTCTTCCCTGCCTGCCGCCCTCAGTAGGCCACTGAAGGTCTGCAGGAGAGGCTCCATCAGGCCACAGAGAAGGTACAAAAGAACAAAGCCACATTTCTGGGTCAGAGCCAAGTATGTTAGTGGGACAGCAGAGGAACCACATTAAAAAGGGAAGGAATGTATTTTATTCTCCGAGACAAGAAAATACTCCTCATCTGTGTTTTAGCTTCCAAGCAACAACCAAACATGGGAACGTTTTCAAGGATGTAATCAGAAGGCAGCAATCAGCAGATCTCATTATCTTCCATCCCCACATCCTAGAGATGGAAAATACACCAAACAGACCTTCTGAGCCCAACAAAAGTCATAACTGTAAAGCTCAGGTTCAAGAGAGACTTCAGCCATCTTAGAAGATTATTCTGAAGAGTTATGTTGCACAAAAGCAATATAGGATAAGAAACCACCAGTATCTCTACTAAAAAAGCACTGTGCCCATTTTGCCTAAATGACAGTGCTTTTTTGTCCCCATGACAACACCTCCATCACTTAGATTAAGCATCTAGAGTTCTGACAGGTATCCCAAACCAGTTTCCAGCTAATAGAACTAGTGCTGGGTGAGCTGTTCCTCAGTTCCTCCAGGACAGCAGCTCAGGCCCACGAGAGTCAGAGAAGGCCAGAAGACAAGATGATTTCTGCTTGCTCTGACCTTAGCCCAACTCCAGACAACACTAGGCTTGTTCAGTAAAGTCCCACAGGCTTTTCTGAGAGACCAGAGCTGGGCAATTCTGAGTGATAATGGTTCAGGTTAAACTTCAAGGGAGACGTGCCCTAAAGCCTGAATTACCTGGGTGAAAGCCAGATGTGGGCAAGTCTCATAACACAGGAGTCCTCAAGAACTATTTTGAAGATGTTAAGGAAGTCCATCTTTGTTTCCCTATCACAGCCAGAGCAACATGTGAAGTACATTGGCACATTAAACAATAGTACCATTAACTAGGTAATTGGGAGAACCTTTAGTCTTGCCACCTTTTTTCCATGGTGATCAGCATCTCTAGAGTCTCAGCCTCAGTAAGATAATCATCTATTTCAAACCGCTTTGCAACTCCAGCTCCAAAGGGGCTATTTACATGACTAAAGGGGCTTTATATGAGAGGACAAGGGCTGGGAGGCTCTGTAAAACATAAATATGGCTATTGTATACTTTCCATACCTATAATGAATGCAAGATTTGCCACATAATTCAAAGCATCGCTATGGTAGACCTCTTCAGATGCTGCCAGCCATCCCTGCGCTGAGATGTAATCATGATAGACAGGATTCTCTCATGAAAGCCAACGCACAAAATAGTTCTAGATGGCTCAAAGCTCAACAGCCCATCGCTAATCCTTTGCATAGCCAGCTAGTACCCATGCTGGGTGTACACCAGATCCATCCATCTGGGATTCAGAGATGCCTGTTACAGATAAAAATCACCATCACAAATACCAGATGAGTAAAGCACTCCATTAGCTTGCTCCATCTCCTTAACTTCACCACATTCCAGGCATCACTCCTACACATTGTGCAGCTACAGCACTTGGACTCTTGAAAATCTTTGCAAGTCACAAACTTTGAAAACACCCTTGCAGTATTTGTGAAGATGGCCTGTTTCTAGTGCAGCCTATCAATCCAAAGCAATGCCTGCCTTAAATACATACCCCATGTACAGTTTTTAAAACTTTAAGAGCATATAGAAGATGACCAAATGTAATTTTTAAAAAAAGCAAACCAACCCCACAAACAAAACCCCACCATAACTCTGGATTACAAATAGTAGATTATCTTGTATCCTCTCAGAATTTACATAAAGCAATAGAATATGCCATTCTCTAGGAGAACAGGAAGAAATGCTGTGCTAATGCTGTTGCAAACACTGAATTTTTCCTGGATCTCCCTTGTTGCACTCGGCAATTGGCAATAGCTCACTATCGGGCACTGCCATACGGTCACCTGCCTGGCTCCACCTGCCAGCTTTATCTCAAGAGCAGGAGAGGATGTCAGATAAACAGCCTTTGAACTCTTGATCCACAGTTAGAAATAAGGTCCCATCACATCAGGTGCCAAACAAAAAGACAACTTCTGCCACAAATTGCTTGCAATCCAATGTGTTCCTAAGGCAGTGGCCAATATTTACTTCCTGTTAGGATTAGCTGCAATCAGAATACTGAAAAATAGACAAGCACATCAGCACTCCTTAAAATTAATGGGTAACAAACAAACCAGTTCTTCCTTATTGACATGGCTGTACCTATTCTGAGCACCCTGTTACTCCCTTCTGCTCTAAGAGGGCTGCAGCTCCCATGCCATAGAAGGATCGTGTTATCCTAAACTGTAAGAGGGCAGGCACACAGAGAGCTCTCTGCATAGTGACAGTCTCAGAGTATATTTAATCACCCAGCACTAGTGTGATTGTAAGAAGCATGAGCTGAAGTGTATGATATTCAAGTCCTTTCACAGATCTGCCGTTGCCTTTCACCATTGCTTTTATCAACTCACTCAGCCAACTCCACTCCCCCCAAACGGACGTGTATCATGCATGAAGCCATAGGATCCAATTCATTGCTACCTAGAAGAGGGTTCCCTGCTAGATTATCCTCTGACCATGGGTATCCATGCTCTCATACAAGAGACCCTGGCAAAAGGCACAGTTTTGTCAGTGATCGGCATGGAAAAAGGCTGGTGGATGGTCTTACCCCTAAATTATTTGCTGACTGCTTCCCTAGGGACTATAGCAACTGTGGCACAGACAAGAGAATCCTTAAGGATAGCACTGCATTGGGTCACAGCCAGCCACTTGCAGGGGAAGAAAAAGGGACAGGTCCTTGTTTTGGCATGGGGATGAGGTGCCTTCCCTCTTCTGTTGAGGCCAGAACCACCTCTGGCCCCAACAATCTACACTCTAAATTAAGGGCTACTATCCAGCTAAAGAAAGGACAGGAAAAAAAAAGGAAGCAGTAGCAAGACTAAGAGACTAGGCATTTATTCCTGGCTCACTTGCTCTTAATGGAGATAACAATACCTCACTCCTTGACAGCAGAGCAGGGAGACTTAATGCATGGAAGTTTGCCAAGTAAATTGAGATCTTTGTACAAAAGGCACTTTCGACATGCACAACTTCTGGCTTATTAAAGCAAAACAAAAACTGTTCACCTTGAGGAGTGTTCAGAAATTAGGAGCTACAGTTCCCTGTGGCACAGTGCCCTGCTTGATTATTTAAGCTTGCACACATCCAAACAGCAATGCTTGACTAGTTTAAATATCTAACGTGCAAGGTGGAAAACAGTGAAGATAGGCAGGACCAGTCTGTCTCTTCCATACAATTTGCCAGTCGTTTCCCAGTGCCCTGCTCTGCTCCTTTTGAGCAGTGTCTTAAGTCATCAAACAAGGCATTGCATCGTAACCTCATCACATACTTACATCCAGTATAAACGCACATATGAGAGAGGAAAGGTTACAAGTAAGTGGCCTATTTAGAAAGGTCCCAAAATACTTTTTGTGCAATTTTCTTCTCACTTCCTCATCCCTCCCTTCTTCATAAATGGCAGGTAACCTGAACAAGAGCAGTGTGTGAATTGATTTGGAGGCGATCAACACATTGGTGTTCAGCTCTGGCCAGCTGCCATGTCATTGATTGCCTCGGAATTGATCTGCAGACCATTCCTGCTCAGCACACCTGCCAAGTCAGATGGAGAGAGAACAATGAAGTGAAAAGAAAATTATGTATTTGTGGTAGACATTTTCACCTTTCTCCACATTCCACTCGGGAGAAGTTGAGAGACCTGGACTTATTTCAGTGCTACTTTTAGCAAGTGCTAAGAGAGAAGTCAGTACAAAAAAGGGAACAACAGGGAGATCCTGCCCCCCACCCCTTAGACAAGAACCATCTACAAAAGTTAAAGAAACTAACATTTCTGCCTACAACAGAGGCGGCAGTATAGCAGGCCAGATTTTTGGCTGGTAAATAAGTCTTTTACAGAACTATGCTCTTGTGCACCAGCCACGGAGGAGACAGGTTTCCATTTGCTTACACCTCACTAGAGTACTCCAACACATAAGCATTTCACAAATATCTGCTACCAGTGTCAATGATGATCGGGAAAAAAAAAACAAACACCAGAAAAATTTGGTCAGCACAAGTTGCTAGAGAGACTATCCGATATCTGTTATGCTAAGGTAGTCTGTTGGTTGCCCTCTGTGGCAAAAAAAAAAAAAAAATCTATGTATTTTCTATGTAGGACAGATAAGTCAGAGTTCAATCATCAATCAGGATACCGTCCATCCTAGAAGTTACTACTAACTCAGCTCATGTGAGACACATGTGCTACTAATATGTTGCCTGCACTTTTTCCTCTGGAATCAGGAGGTTCTGACAGCACAAACCAGCAAGATACGTTATCTTGTTCATTAGATTATGCCTGCCCCCCACCCCACTCTCCTGGAGACAGCAGAACTTCTTCCAGGTCAAAGATTTGCTGCAGATTTTGATATGAAAGCTCTGCAAGGTGGCATTTTCAGACACTTCCTGCATCAAGTTGAGAAGTAACTCGCCCATCATCAGGTCTCTAGTGTCATATGTCAAAAACTTAAATCCTTGATAATTTTTTTTTTTTTTAACTCTTAATTTGGAAAGGTTCACATTCACATTTGTAACCTTGACTTCCAAAACCCTGCATAGATTCTGGCAACATTTTTCCAAAATCACTTCAGAACCCAACTTCCATTATCAACAACAGTGAGTTATTCTTTAAAGATCTGGTTTCTTCTATCAGCTTTGAAAATGGGTGTTAGGATCCTCAATCAACTGGAACGCACTGCACATAACACCTAACTGAATAGGAAGGCCTGGATGCCAGAGTAAAGAAACAATCTTAAAGTAAATAAATGTATTAATAAGAAAGAATCATTCTAGGCTATGGTAAGATGCTTTGAATGCAACTTCAGACTGAGGAAAATTCTAATATGTGGACCACTGAAAGGAGGAAATTATAATCCAAAGTGACACTCTCTGCTTGCTACATTTTATCTTTTCTCCCTTATGTATCTGCTATTGGTCACCCTTGGAGACAAAATATTAGGTAAGAAGGGAGTTTGCTTTGACATTGTAGAGACATTCCTATGCTTGTCATTTTGGAAATTTAATTTTCACAACATGTGTGAAATAGATGTTATTTTTTCTTCTTAGAGAGTTTGGAGAAACAGGCAGAGTAATTAAAGGTTACACTTTCAGATACTGTCACTATTATAGTTATAACACAATGCAGTCATATTATTACAGTCACCACAGTGTTGTGTTCCTCTGGTTTCGGTTTTATCAACTGGAGACACTTGCTTTCTAAATTTTAGGTACACCGCAGGCTTCTAGGGAAATTTGGGTCCGAGTAGCTATCTACTTAAAAGTTCTAGTTAACCTTTGTCTTGTTATATGATTTTCAGAAGAACTCAACTTACATTTAAGCACCGCCAAACAAAACAACCTGGTACCATAAATTGACCGGCAATTTACAGGAACTTTGTGTGTAACAGAACCTGCTGAATGAAGAGAAACTTTAAAAACTGCAGAACTGTCACAGAGTTTTGTAAAGATCCTGCTCTCTGAAACCAAATCCATTTATGACAGTGGCTGTTTGACCAGGATACGTAACATTCTACACTCGCTGTTTGGGTTTTACACCACTATAACGGCTATTGACAGACAGGACACAAGTACTTTCTGCCCATAGTAGCATTTTGAGTTGCAGCCAGAGCACAAAGATGCAAGAGCAAACATTATCACAGAACTTATTCTGCCTTCTTTTCACAAGTAGGATTAAGGGCTTTCACAAGTAGGATTAAGGATCTCACCACTCTTCAGATACTCATGTAAGTGTGTATAGTATACACTTATACTCATGTTTATGGGAGTGTGTACATATATGTAAGTAGCCCACCACCTCCGAGTGGGTCTGTTTAAGAGACCAAGTAAAAAAAAAAACACCTCTTGGAAATGGAACTCAACCTAATTGAAGATAACATGTAACATGCCCTAGAAGAATTTCTCCCTCCCATTTACTATACATGTAATTTAGATAAGAAGCCAATTTATCAATAAGGCAGGTGTCCATATTTACTCAAGCGGCTCCCATCCTTTTAGGATCTTCTAAGGTAATTGGTTTCAGAGAATAAAGCATTCATTACCTATTTCCAGGCAGCATGTCACAATAACCCTTCTTTCTGCCCACCTTTTCCCTTCAGGCTCTTCTTGATCCTTTCCACCCCACACAGATCACGATGGTAACGTTCCTTGCCTTTTGCCCCAGTCATTCTACTCTGTGCTTTGAATTCTTCTAACACCCCCCACAGTTTCATCATGTCATCTTCAAGTGCCTAGTTCTGAGCTTCCAGTTTCCCTTCCCACTCACTCATCCTTGTTTCTTACCATACAGCCCCAGCACCCTCAGTTCTGCTACTAAGCTATCATCAGTGTCACATAAGAACAGCCACATGCCTGGAAGGTCCTGCCTCCTAAACTTTGCCCTCTCTCCATAAACTGATCTGTAAAGCCCTGTTCTTCCTCCACAACATAATACAGGACTCAGCTCTTGTGACATCCACAAGAAATTGATGATGGAGCTAATAATGATGATATTGATTACTTAGGTACAATCAGTCCATATTACACAAAGTTTATACACAGCATGTAAAACAAAAAGAGCAACTGAACACAGTGAGAAGTGATTTAGAACATCTCATTTTTCTGAGCTAAATAATAAAAAAAAAACCAACACACCTGTACTAAGCATCTACCTTCTGAAAAAAAGAAGCATTTAAAGAAAAATACGTCTGGACACCAAAAACATCCAAGGTGATCCCACAATGATTTTGAAAAGTCTCAGTTATAGCAGCTATTTTTAAAAGAGGAAAAAAGAATTTGCTTCTTCGGAGTACAACCTTTCTTCCACTGCTTGTATGTCATATGCCTACTGGACTGAGTTCTGGACATATGCATTAGGAATGAATAAACCCTTAGTTTCTCAAAAATAGATTGCAAAGTCATGATTTCAGCTTTCCTCAGTTCCAGTGGGTTGCCAAGTGTCTCCTGGATTTTTCACGAAATTTGGAGAAGAGCTTCATACAGAATAACTAACCTGAAGACAAGGGAGACTTCAGAGGAGACTGGAAGACAAAAAGCATTTTGAAGATGGGTTCTGATAGAAAATACCTGAAGACAGCTAGCCTAAAAGGGAGAGTATTTCATAACTTCTCTCCACAGCAGGATGCTGCTGCATCACCAATGACAACACAACTTCTGTTATCCCAGTGGCTGCTGTATACTGATATAGATTATTTTTTTCCCCTCCAGTCCAGCATACTAATAATATTGTGTCTTATTCCACCTTCTGCTAGAACTTCAGTAGAAATAAATATCTAGAAAGGTTAATGCTCCTCTCTGAGCCAAGGTCCAAATACACAACCCCAGTCCTGCTGCAAACACAGCAATACCAAGAATGTGCAGTCACTCTGTGCTTACAAGTGTGCAGCTCCTGCATTGATACATTGTGGAGTGAAGCAGCACACTGAGCATTGACACAAATTCCAAATAGACCTCCTCCATGATTCATATTAGACTTGGTATTTTGGTGTATTTTAGGTGCTCTACACAAGAGTTATTTATAGAGTTGATGTTCCAATAAATACGTTCTGTACCATAAGCTTTTGTTTCCTACCAGAGGAGGGGGGGGGGGGAGGTGATCTTTCCAAAATGAAAGAGTAATAACTTTCTGACATTCAGAGCTTTAGTTATGGAATAGAAAATAGCTGTAATCAATCGCATCAAATTTAGTTACTTTGAACTTAGTTCAGAATACAGCTCAGTGCAACATACAACTATTCCCTGAAACAGGGGGAAGCAAGCATGGCTGGATGAATCCTGATGGATTGTGAAAGAGGGATTTTGCTCTGTTCTTTGTGATAAATAAATCTTTACCAGATTCCCCCTTCATTCTGGTCATCTCTACAGGCAAGCAAACCATGGCGGGCTAGTAATTTCCAAAATGAGAAGCTCCTTGCACATTTCTGCTGTCTTTAAAAGGGAAAAGGTTTTGAGAAATCTTCTCCTTCTTCACTGCAAAAATACATAGTTTGGTGGCCTCCTCTGTTCTCTGCATATCTGATATTAAGCTGACTTGGAACATACCAGGACATCAGAAAAATTCCCGAGTCCTTCTGCTCCTATGATGGCTTGTTTCTCAATGCTATTTGTAAAGCTGAAAGCTAACCACAAAAGAGAAAGGAATTAACATAGGGACTCTGCAGATGATCTACTGAAAAACAGCTTGACCCAGTTAGTTGCAGGGGGTGGGAAGGAATGGTTAACTTTAGAGTGAGAGGAAGCGAGCTCTCACTTGTTTTTTTTAATAGTATGGCTGTGCATGGCAGAAATACCTTTTTCCCTACAGATGTGGCTATGACTGATGCAGATTATTTCTCTGTGTTCAGCAATGTCCACACATAACAGGTAGGGCTTTAATTATATGACAAAAGACCCTGTGAAGACAGTTAGGCCATTGATAGACAAATTCTTCGTAATCCAACTGAGGACAGTGCTGCTGAGAACCGTTCCTCCCCATCCACTCTTCTGCCAGCAGAAGAGATCAGGAGATCAGATGGTCACTTTCTAATGCATGTCAGAAAACAACAACAACAAAAAATCAGCTAGGTAAGTTCAAGCCAGCTGTTTGAACTGGTTACACTAAAGTGACTACTTTTGCTTGAAGTAAATGAAAGACTGTCAGTGCCCCAATGCCTCTGCTGCCTTTACAGCTCTGCCAGCAACTTCCAGCAAATGAGGGTAAGTATTGCCTTTGGCCAGCATAGAGCGTGCCAGGAGAGGGCACCTCACCATGATTTTGCAATGCTCAGGGACTTTAATCCCTTTTAGTTATTCCTATGAAGGAATAAGGATGGGCAATGTGGAAACAGGGCCCTTTTGAACCAACATTTCTACCTCCATATAAAGGTTTACATCTGTTAAATTATTTGGATAAAGGAAAAAAAAAAAAAGAAACCACACTGAGTTTAAGATTAAACTTTTGTAACATCTCACACATTTATACACACACATCAGCCTAAGATAAAATCTTTGAGATGAGTTAACTAATAAAACCCACCAAATCTTACTTAAGCAACCTATTTTATTCTGTAGGTAATTAGCATTCACAGTTTCTTTGAATCTTTTTCAGTTTTGCTTAAACTTTTGTGGGATATGGGCCAGTCAAAGCTTTACTGTAAGCAGTGTGTGAGGCACAGAGAATAGACTAGAGAGTATCTGTGCACTGTACTACTTCTTAAAATTCTGCATAATATTAATTATGAATTATTCAGTTTGTGACAGCTATGTCACAGGTGTTACATGCTGTTGCTTCTACTCCTTAAATGGACTAGTATAACTCTGATAAGGATCAAATTGAAATCAGTCCATTGCTTAAGATTATCTAGATAGTTTCATGCTCTACACTAAATCATGGCTTATGTGAGCTCACCTTGTTGTACGATATACACCAACCTTATTAATAAACTTAGCCTTGTATCCTTACATCTAGTTCCTATGATCCAAAACCACATTTTTCATCTAACAAATGCAAGCAACAAAAGCCAGAGACATACATACTACTCGAGCAGGTCGTTTTTCTGTTTTCCAAGTGTTTGTTATGAAGAATCAAGGTTTTGAAGTCTGGGCATTAGAAATGGGAATTCAGATTTATCATAACATAACCGACATTGTTTATTGGATGTAAGTGAAGGTTTAAGCCAAAGATTTGGGAAACTGATTTAGAAACCGAGCACGTGGAAGCAGCTCTATAGCATCTGGCAAAAATAATCAGTTTTTCATGGATCTTACACATTTCTTTCTTCAATTCATCTTCCACTGTCTTTGAAATGGCTGAAAGGGAAAGGGTTAAGCATTTTGGAATAGACAGGGATGTATATCCCAGAAAATCCTGGGCAATTTTTGACTAAAAGGGAACAACTGCTCAGATGACACAGAATTGGCCACAGGTTTGTCTTTGCTGAACACAGATTTAAAATTGATCTCAAAAAGGTGGGCAGTCAGTAGGCCCAAATACCTGGAGCCAGGAAGAGAAGCATGGAATAAAAAAATGAAAAAGCTAATCTCTAATCTAATCTTGGGACAACCCTAGAAAAGATCAAAGTCACACGTGACTAAACTTCAAGCTCTTCTATCAATAAGATCAAAAGAGTAGTAACATAACCACTACCAGAAAGTGCAGGAGAATAACAATGCTGATTCATCATAAATCTAAGCCCACGCATCACTATCTACTAAATGCAAAGCTAGTAGTTCCATTCTTCCTACTTGGTGGGTTTTTTTTGAGCCTGAACAGCAGATCCTAATTTTATAATGTCTGAACTATTTTGGTTTTGTTGTTTGACTGTAAAAGAGAACCTTTAGTTCATACCCAGAGTTTTAACCAAGACAGTGAAACCTACCCAAGTTAGAATCTCAAATAACAACCAAGAAGTGAAAACTCTCTCACCTACCTTGGGATGTTAGCACCAAAGAATAACAAAGGCACATCAGAGGTCAGCATCTGCTGTTCTGCTGAGAGCATTTTAACAGATAAAATGGGAAAGCAGTGAATAGCAAAGAGAAGGATTGGGAGCTCCTGCAGGGAAAGAAAGAAAAGAAATAGAAGAAAGGAAGGATAGCACAGAGTGGTCCAAAAAGAGGGCATATTTTCCTACAGAACCAGGCTGTAATGAGGCTGTAGACAGAGAGGAAATAGGATTATCACTAAAATAGTGCACTAAGACAATTAGTCTTTGTGAACTCCTTCCACTGACATCAGTGGCAGTGCCACTGCAGACTGAAGGAGGAACAGTTTTACATTTGCACGTTACCTACAGATCAAAATAACTGGGCGTTCTGCACCACATCACTTTTGACTCACCAATTTAGACGGATCACTAAACCCATGAGAATCTAGGGAACAAAGGAAAAGAGATTTCAGGAAAACAAACCAAAAACCTATGTTTTTGAGTTTAACTGTTTGAGGCTTGTCTGGTGAAAATATTAACATACTTTTGTTAATGACACCTGTAACTGGAATGACACACAAATTCCATCCTGCTCCATCACTGAGAGGCCTGTACATGCTCAGACTGAGGGAAGACTGTTTCATACCTGCATAGCTTAGCAGAAAAACTCAAGAAACTGAACTAAATAAGGAAATAGGTTGATAGTGACTTTTACAGGTTGCATTCCTTTTGAGTTTCTTGGCAAACACATCAAGAAAAATGGAAAGAAACTGCATTAAACTGAGTTCTATTTTGTGTTATTAGAATTTAAACCGAAAAAATTCGGAGAGGTGTGAGAAAGCAGTGCAGGAAGGGGTGAAATTTAGGTCAGAGGATGGTGTCTGAAAAGCACATGGGAAAAGCAGAAGTTTAAAACTGTTTATAACCTAACAGTTGAAAGCGAGGTCCATAATAAGGACTCTAAAAAGCAGGCAGTCTCTGAAATCTTTTCTAGTGCTCAATTAGTATCTGAGACTGCAGATAACAATGTAACAAATAAATCACAATTTAACAACTGTAGATCTTAAAATACAGATCAAGCCTATATTTATGGCGAGTGTTTTGCTGTAAGTTGACAGCAATGGACACTCTGGTGCTCACCAGCTCTCCCTTCACCCAAACCTTGCTCAGTCCTTGGGAAGCAGCCATGTAAGGCCTCAGTCTGAAAGAGCCTCCAGCTGCCAGTTGATTAGTCCTCTTCCCCCATGGAATCTATGTTCAGGGTGCAACCTCAATCCAGAGGAAACCAGAGTGAAATACAAGTTTGTTGAAAACTCTTCACAGTGCTCAGATATCCATCAGCAAGTCCATCTGACTTCATCAGCTGCCTTCAAGTGCAGTACCTTCCATTTTTTTCCTTATCTTTCTGTCTTTTGGTATATTCTTGCCAAGGCAACTCAGCTCAGCATTGCACTAGCATGTCCACTTGTCCCTGACATTCTCCTGCTTGCTGTTTCTTCTGGTACACTGTGTCAAATTTTCTATTCACTCTCTGCTTTCTACTGTCATTAAGGGCTGTCTCAACAGCACTACTCCAGTGCACAGCATGGCACCAGCAAAGATAAGCTGTACGAACGACGAAGGATGGATAACAATTATAAGATAGTTTTATGGCTAGAGAGTTCTATAAACAGAATATGTCATAACTGTCTTACAGAGATGGACTTTATGTGGGGTGAAGGTGAACCCATTAACTGCTTGATTACATCACTAGTCAATAGTGAGATAACCATTATCTTCTGGACGTAACAGTCCGGTTTTGGGGAGTTTGTTTTTTTCTTTACAGATACACTGGAATAATTAATTTTCAAAACAGGACTTTGATTTTTGAGGAGTAGTGAAATGTGGCTCAAAGCATAGAGGAAGCTGGAAAATATGAACTGTAATCAGAGACCACTATTACTATGCTTCTGGAAAACTTGACTGCTTTTACCTCCCATTTCCAAACAGGTGTACCTGTCACATAAAGAATGCTAATTAAGATGGATCCATTCTGATTTCAGAGTACTTTTTGTCTAAGCTTGATAAATTTATCACAGACAGCCTTAACAATACATAACGAGTTATATCTGCACTTTCTGCAAGTCTATGCAATTAATTTTCTATTTGTGAAAGGAAAGGGAAAATGAAATATTGTGCCCTTTCTAATGCAGAGGCAGATGTAATGAATGGCTTTGGCAAACAGTTGTCAAAGTATGTTAACTAGCATCTACAAATCTTTTCCTTCTCCAACAATAGTTTTAGGGCCCATGATAATTTACTTCCGTTTTTTGTCATACTGATATGGCTTACTGAATCTGATGTTTCTAGATAAAAGGAACGTAATTGAACTCAAGTTGCAAACTAATTGCCTTAATTTTTTAATCAGTGGTTTAAGAGATCCCAATTGCAGATTAAAATCCACAAAGAGCTCTTCTTCTCAGTGTTCCCGCTGGAGAACAATACTGCCACTAGAAATCTGGTAGGCAAGCACTTGAACAGAGGTCTTCCCAGCTGTGGAAGAGGCTGACAACACATACCGATCACCTGTCCTACAAAGGGAGCAATCACAGTGTCCTGCACCTCTTGTCAGCATCCTTTATTTGGGTGGGGACTAGAGTACCTGCACACTATGCATCTGGACTTTGGAAGGGAATTCAATACCTTTAAGCATCAGAAAGTATCTATGAAACTCCTGCAAACAGAACACCCCACCCTGCTTCTAGGCTGTCAGTTTGCTGCAGCTTCCAATTATTCCATTAATTCAAGTAGGGAATATCCACAAGGCAGACCTAAAAAGTCTGTCTTCCACCATCTTCAAAACATGGAAGCTATTCACCAAAACCTACATGAGTTTGACAACTTTAAGCTTTGAAAGGTTAAGAAAATTTAAGATTAAGATTATCAGCAATTCCTTGGGTTGGGCCCTTTGGGTTATTTTGAAACAGTCTTTAATTACATGACCACATACTATTCTATCTTCACCATCAGATTTCTTTTTTATTAATGAACTGAGGAAGCAAAGTGTGGTTTCAAAGCTTCTTTTACCCTTTCATGTGATTAAGGCCAATCAATGCTGCCCTGAAAACAGGTTACTATCCTGAATTTACCACAAAATTATTCTGTTTAACATCTTGTAGTAACAGCATAACAAGATTAGACTGTTTGTATATTTTTACAAAATTATCATTATATATATTTTACCTACCTATAGGAAGGAATTAGGTGAGTGCAATGGCAAGAAGTAGTCAAAACAGGTAACTTTTAATTAAAGATTGCATCACACTTGTTACTAACATGAGCCCTGAACTAGAGTTCTCCAAGCAGTTTTGACTTTTTTTTTCTACTTTTGGAGGCCTTACAGCTTTCCTAAACTCTGAAAACAACTGCTTTTAGCTTTTGGCCATATGTGATATTAGTGCAATGCAAAACAGCAAGGCTAAATGATTTGTCAAGCCTGAAATAAGTAGTAGTCAAGGACAAAGCAACAATGCACAAAGAGAAAGCGAGACCGAATTGCTCACATCACGATTGAAAGCTCTGAACTACAAGAACTTCCTCAGCATTGCACAAAAGAAGAAAGCAACACTGCATCCACAAAAGCAAAACTGAAACATCACAGCAATAGAACAACCAAAACACATAGTCTGCAAGTAGACTAAAGGAAAAGAACACCTGGTTGGGCCCCTGTTCCACCTAAACAAGTAAAATCCTGGATGCAGCAGCACTCATCTTGGGAAAAGACTATCCTCTTAAAGATTCTTCAAAGCCTTCTGATTCTGCAATGTTCAGCATTGTAGTACTCAAAAACATGCAGCTTCCTGGATGCAAGCTGTTCCACAAGGACAGAAGCACACCTAAACAGGGAAAGCTCAAGAACCAGTCCCCTAAACTGGCCAGGCACAAAGCGTATAGACATTGGTGGCATTTTAGCATCTTGTCTGTCCCCACACAAAGATGGTGGTTTCCCCATTCAATAGCATCAAGCAAGAGTTTCCATTGAGCATCAGATGAATTCAGCATTCAGACCAATTTCCTCATGCAAGGAACAAGAAAGTAAGGGAGTAATTACTCCACTGGAGTAATCGTCTACCTTCTGGTTCAAGTATTCCCCTAGCAAATTCAGATTCCCCATCTACTCAGTTTGAGCAGAAACACAGACTTTAGTCCCCCATTGAACACCTTAAGCTGAACACCTTAATCACCAGAGTACTTGGTGTTTTGGACAGTTCTCTCAACTTCTCATCAATCCCACTTCCACACTATAACTAAAACTATACACAGAGTTAGAAGGGAAGTGCATGACTCTAGGCTAGCAGTAAAGGGCCTGCATAGGTCAAAGTTTAGGTCCCTAAAGGATCTAGGGAACATATCAGCCATGTTTTTGCAAGTAGAATACAAGCATCTTAAAAAACATTACCAGCCATACATACTCTAAAAAGTCCCAAGCTCAGAAAGAATGGACATCCTTCTGAAATTACCAAGGTGTTTCTAAAACACTTGGATGTCTTCTAGGCTTCTTACACCTGAAAACAACTAGACTAATCTATAGCCAAAACAGAACCTGCTTCACCATGTACCCAACATGTTAGAGAAAAATAAAGTGGCCAATAAAATGAATGTTAAAGAAGGCATCATTGCAAGAGTCACAAAGACCAGAAACTGGATAAGCAGCACGAGGCTGTTGAAAAGGTAGGTAAATTGCAATTATGCACAGACACAGACATTTTGCAAAGCCATTGAAAAAGCATTCATCAAGAATAACAAGTTAACACTGGAAACAGCTGCCAAACTACGCACAGCCCATGCTTATGTTTATTGTAGGAGGTACAAGCTGAACCTGAAAAGCAACTCAGAAGATGCCATAGCTAAAAACACAGCTGGGGTCAGAGATTATTAGAATTTTTGACACCATTTCTTTTGAGCCTCTTAGATACAGACAACAGACAAAACTGCAGCAGAGACATTGTTAATTCAGTGCAGCACAGCCTTCCTAAGTAGCTAGTGGACAAGGAGACCAATTTTAGGATGCTACCATGTGAAAAAGGGGCGTTCAATGAAGCAGAATGTAGGCCCTTATTCCCAAGAACTGGACAGTACTGATGTCAGAAAAAGCATCCATCCAAATCAAATGGGCAACTTCTGCAGCACTGCTTGAATGTGAAAGTTTGGCTACTTGTAGTCCAGGAGTGGAAGAAGGAACCAGAAGTCACAAAACTACACTTTTAGAAGCTTACAACCTGAGCTCAGCAGCTAGGGCTCCCATGCATGATTATAGCAGGTCAGTACAGCTCAACTCCAGTTCAATATACAAGCACGTATTTTTTCATTCCCATTACATACAATTAAATGGAAAAGAGTACTTGCACCATGTGATACAAAAATTACAGTGATATAGTTTAAAAATACAGGCAATAAAATAAATTGATGAGAGGATCATACTTGGCTTCTGACAGCAATGTGGCATCATGAAGATACAGTATCTAAACAAGATCTTCAAACGAATATAGAAAATGTAATTGAGACAGTAATAGGCTCATGATGCTTTGTATGTTACTCTGAAGGCCGGAATGGAAAGAATATGAGAACAAATCCTACCTGACAAGTTTTACAAGTGTTTGCATCCTTTCTCTCAGGATAGCTACTCACAGAGACAGTAACTCCGAATGTGCTTCCCAGGAACAGTGTAAATACTGTGCAAATTGAGCAGGCATGAAGTCGTATATGAAGGCAGCCAAATTATGACACACAGGTCATTAAAAAGAAGGAATCCTTTTCTTTCTACTGTTCTGGAGTAGAGGCCACAGCGTGGAAAGTAACAGATGCTGTATGGTATCCAGGTATGTTCAAATAGCATCATGATGATTAAAGACACATGAGGAAGTGCAAGAAAAGCAACAAAGAGCATGAATATAGACAAGATTAAGAGACCGTGAAGTCAAACGGAACTGGAACTACTGACCCCATTGTATTTAAATGTCATCATTATTCTAAGTTATTAAAATTACTTCTGAAAACTAGACACGTAGTCATTCACTACCACAATAGTCACCATAAAAAATGTTTCTGTTTTTATGGTGTCCCAAATGGCGTTTTTTCTGAAAGTAAGTTTTCAGTTACCAAGAAAAGAGAATTCATGCCCACAGCAGCATCACCATACCCACATGCATCAAAAGGTCAAACCAAATTCATAACCTCTGAAGTTATGAACAGCAACAATAGGCAAGGCATTCCAGCCCAGGGAACATCTGGGAAGGCACTGACAGCAACCAAATGCAAATTTCTCCTCTAGATGCACATCAGTCCCACAGCTGCTCTCCCAAAGACCAGCAGCAGAAAGAACAATGGATGAAAGAGGTGAACAAAAGTGTGCAACAGTCCAAGCCTACGTAGTCTGAAAAGATAGTAACTAGAACTGAAACCAGATACTACTGTTACAATAAAATTATTTCCTTAGTACACTCCTAAGAAATGCTTCCAACAGATAAAGTCTCATTCACACAGCATGGCTATGGTTGCATCTTCCTCACTGAATTGGCAAATATGTTCACACACATCATACATGTCAGATGCACATATAAATGTGGAAAATTATAAAATACTCGCTCCAGCTGAATCGCGTAACAAAAAATCCCATGAGCCAATAAACTCATGAATATCTGGATGCTCTTTCAAAATCCCCAAGAAAATAAAGTCAGGACAAAGCTCATAGTGAAATACGTAATTTACCAATCAAATAAACAGATGCTTTTAAAAAGCTGAGCTTGCTTTATATGTTTATTTATATACATATACAATATATGTATATTTATATACATTCAGATGTATACACACACACACGATATTAAAATCTTTATGGAAATACGATAAGAAAGTTCTGTAAGCATGTTTATTTTTTATCTCAGATAAACACAACAAAAACAAAATGATTCATACTTGCCCAGAAGGCAGGCATTCTACTGAAATTATATGTCTATGGTCATGTCTAGGAACCTTCAGACACAGGTACTGCTTGTAAACGAAATATTAAAGTAAGCTTTGAAGTACTAAATTCAGGCATAGGTAACAGACTAGTTGGGATAGCCTGAAGCTCAACAGAAGCTAATTTATCCTGCTGGAAAGTAATCATGATATAATTAGTGGAAACACCATTCTATTTTGGGGTGGGTGGCTGGTAAATCTGCCACACAAGTTATCAACTAAAGTCTCAGTAAATTTGTTAAATACTTATGCTTTTTGCATCATCGTGGAATAATATTTTATTTCATTTGCAAAAGCTTTTTGTGGAAAAAAAAAACCAAACACACAAACCAGTAAGTAGCAGACTGTGCTTACGTGATAGGTCACAAGAAGCAGGTTTCATAAGCCGAGACAAGAGGGGAACTCCACCCTACCCTAAATGTCCAGCCTCAGGTCTTGACCTCATGGCAAAAGTCCTCAGAGACCCACCCAAAATTACTACTTCCTCTTCTCTGGTAAAATAAAGCTTCTGCTTCTTTTTGCTGCTCTGTCCTTTTGGGACACAGTAAATATAAACCACCAGAGTCTTTGAAGCACTTCCTCTTCTGCACAGGGAAAAACTAAGCCTTGAAATGAATTGTAACAGCAGCATCTCAAATGAAAACAAGGGGCACTGTCTCCACCAGCATTGCTTTCATAGTGGCATAGCTATGCCAGCTTCCTCAGCACTCGCGGGTGCATCCCATCAGGACCCATGGACTTGCAGATATCCAACCCATGCTTGCACGAATGCATCATATAAAACCATGTCAATACAAAACCAACCAACCAAAAAAAAAATTCAAAAATCAACTGCATGCTACGTTACCTAGCAGCACTGCTTAGACTGACAGTTCATAAAAAGTCAGTCATTTTATTGTTCTTTGATTGCCTAACACAGTGGAGTTCTGGCTAGCCACTTGGACTTCTGGCCCCACCCAATGCACTCCCTTCACTTCTTTACATCTCACTCAACAAGCCAATAAGTTGCACTTTCAGTGAATAATTTTGCAGGAAGGGGACAGAAGTAAAACAAACAAATACACACAGGCAAATAAAGCATCAACATTTTAGTATCTATGCAAAGCTGTAAGCGCATAGAGGAGTTTGGGAATTAAGACATGCTCTTTACCCCAAGGATATTCAATTTAATGCAGACAAGCCATAGCATGTGAGTTAAGTCAACATAAGAGAAAGGCAAGAGGACACTGCAGTGCGAGATTACAAAATACATTAATACTGCCTTTACACAGGGACAGGGGAAAGACTAGGACATTTAAAATCCATTAAAAATACTTTCAGGCCAAAGTATTGCATGAGATACTGTACACCTACCTGCACCAATTCCAAGATTTTATTTTTTTTCCCCTCCATTTGCTTTTAGATACATACACATTTAGAAGGCTCCAGGGAGACCTTATAACAGCCTTTCAATATCTGAAGGGAGCCTACAGGAGAGCTGGAGAGGAACTCTTTGTCAGGAAGTGTAGCGAAAGGACAAGGGGCAACGGGTTTAAATTGATTTAGATTAGACATCAGAAAGAAATTCTTTACAGTGAGGGTGGTGAGGCACTGGCACAGGTTGCCCAGGGAAGTCATGGACACCCCATCCCTGGAGGTGTTCAAGGCCAGACTGGATGGGGCTTTGAGCAACCTGCTCTAGTGGGAGGTGTCCCTGCCCAGGGCAGGGGGATTGGAACTCGAGCTTTAAGGTCCCTTCCAATTCAAACCATTCTATGATTTTAGACTGAACTTCAACAAATAGAAGGTTGCAGTGAAAATACTGCTAGACTTACTATAGCAATGCAAAACCTAGCACTAGATTTTTTAGGTTAGATGGGTACCAGGAAAAGTAGGGCAAATTATTTCATTTAACTATTATTTTCATAATTCTGGGGCTATTCATCTATGAGGAGTGTAAAAAGTTACACAATTGCATATGGGTATCTAGCTAAAATTTGTTTCAGAACTGATGTACCTTAATATTTCAACTATGTGTACAAACAAATTGTATTGTCAGTGCATCAATGCATAGTACTGGATCTTTGCACCCAAATGGAGAAGGCCCATAGTTGAAGTGTTTACATAAATTGAAAGAAGGGTAGGAAAAATGGTAGTTTCATCTCAAATACATCTAGGGCTTTTTCATTAGGCCATGAAACTCACAGGTATTAATCATGAAAATAAATGTTCCTTGCCCCTAGGTGCGACACAGTTCTTACACAAGAGAAATGACCAATACAACTCTTTCTCTGATCAAATTACTGAAGATGAAATGAATTTTAAAACAATATCCCAAGTGGATTATGCATTTAGCTACTTATGAAGAGACTTTGTAAGGACTCCCATTTATTACTTTGAAAAGCAAAGCTAGTTGTTGCCAATAATTAAGGCACAGTCTTGTTCACGTTCTTGCCTTAAAGGCTTTCTAGAGCCTATGGATAATAGCCATCTGCCCTATTATGCCTCACGCTTAGCTTTGAAAAGTTTTGAAACAGAACTAGGTAAATTCGATGGTGTCTTTAGTTAGCATTTTATTATGCTGATCTATCATAGAAGAACACAACACAAATGTTTTGCCTATTTTTTTTTAAAAACTTGATAGAATCCATCTTGCAGATATGTACTTATCTATACACTATACATAATCTCACTAAAATAATAAAAAAATCACTGAAAGGCAGATGTTTAATTAGCTCTAGACCCACAATTTTAATAGGAATTCATTTAGGTTGGGCTTCTCACGAGTATAAAATTAAGCATGTGATGTATATGTGCAGGATTAAGGCTTGTGGGCTCATTGACAGACCTACACTAAAGCTCCACTGGGGTTGTGTGCAGCCAGAGCTGCTCACACACACACTGCACCCTGCAGGAGCTGAGCCTACAATGATACAAATCTTTTGTGCCATTCACCTGCCTCTGTGGTTGCTTCCTCTAGTGCACTATAGCCAGACCAGGACATTTAAAAAAAAAATAATCATGACTCACATTCCAAAAGTATCAGGGGGTTAGTTTAAAAAAAAAAAAAAAATCACAACATCAGCAACTAATTAAAAAAAGGGTAATCTGTTTTTCTACTTGAACCGTACCTTTTGAACTTTTGTGAAGTCTTAGTCAATAGAGCCACATAGTGCTTGGGACATATTTTCAAGCTTTCCTTCACAACAGCAGCAGGGCTAGAAAGTTTGGAACAAAAGCTGACTTTCAGAAGCCTCACTATTCCAGGAACTGGTGCTTCAGCATGAAAAAAAAAACCACAAAAAAATCCTACACATGGCTGGAAGTCATGAACGGAATTGCTACTATTCTTCAACTCCAACTACAGCTCTGTGACCTTTCCAGCCCCTCTCAGTTAACACTGCTCTGGCCTGCCTTTCTCCTCATCGTGTTGTACATCCCTGTCCTTTCCCTTGAACCTGGCACTTGTCAAACCCCACAGTAGGTCTGTGCTGGTTTTGGCTAATTTTCTTCTTATTAGCTTGTAGAGGGCTACGTTTTGGATTTGTGCTGAAAACAGTGTTGATAATACATAGATTTTTTAGTTATTACTGAGCAGTGCTTACACAGAATCAAGGCCTTTTCTGCTCCTCACTCTGCCCTGCCAACAGGCAGGCAGGGATGAGGAGTTGGGAGGGGACACAGCCGGGACAGCTGCCTCCAACTGATTGAAGGAACTGATGTTCCATGCCATACAACATCAGGCTCAGTATATAAAGCTGGGGGAAGAAGGAAGAAAGAGGGGGGACATACAGAGCAATGGTGTTTGTCTTCACAGAAATGGTTACGCACCATGGAGCCCTGTTTTCATGGAGGTGTCTGAACACTTGCCTGCTGATGGGAAGTAGTGAATGAATTCTTTGGTTTTCTTTGCTTGTGTGCATGGCTTCTGCTTTAGTTATTAAGTTGTCTTTATCTCCACCCACAAGTTTTTCTCACTTTTCTGATTGTCTCCTCCATCCCACAGAGAGTAAGCAAGAAGCTGCATGGTGCTTCAATGCTGGCTAGAGGTAAATCACAACAACACGTAAATAATTCAGCTGACAACATGAAAACTTTTGTGCCTGTTTAGGTTCTTGAACCTGCCTATATTAGCATCAGACAGACTCCTGTGCCAGCATAAGGGAGGCAGGGTGGAACTTCAACAGCACCAACTCAGAGTGGCTTCAACTGCAATCACAGTTACTTTTAGCTGCATCCACTGAAATTGAAGCCACTCATATTCAAATGTCCAGCAAAGTAATTATTTGCATTGAAGAATGTTTTCAATTTCTAAAAAGTACAGAAATAAGCTCTTCTTTCAGAGATGCCAGTGTAAATCAGCAGCAGAGCCCCTGACAGCAATCTGTTTAAATTTACCTCAGTGTAATTGAAAATAGCTTTTGGCACATCTGACAAATACAAGTGGGACAGTGTTTTAAAACCACATCTGAAGTTCCTGGTGCAAGGGTTGTTATGTGAACATCTCAGTAATTACAACACCACCTCAGTAATTACAACAAAACTATTACATTTTATATTCAAGTCAGTCTCAATGAAGTGGCAATTCTGTGGTAACATGATTAATAAACAAGTAGTTTCTTACTAATCTAGTAAATCAGCATACTAAAGCCCATAAACTAATGGGTGATCTCTGAGCTTTGACAAAAGATTTTCAGGACATTGAGAACTTGGATTCACATCCCCTAGAAAGCTTATAGGTTTTTTTTGATTGGTTGGGTTTTTTCTTTTTTTTTTTATATTTTATTTTTAAACCAACCCCAGATGAACTCAGCTCCTGGATAAGTGCTGCAGGCAGGTAACTAAGTTCAGTGGTGGGCTCTTTCCTGCAACAGAAGTGCCCCAATACAATATCAAGAAATTCTCAGAACAGAGGTATCACTGGGAATGTTTAGTTGAGGTTCAAAGTACTATCAAAGATTTGTAAGCAGCAACAACAAAATGATGTAAATTTACAGGGCACTTAACAAGAGTCAGGATAATTCAAGCAAATTCCAGTTTAAGTAATTAGATTGCACTGTATCCAAATTACCATGGTAATCAGAAATGTGTTTCTTCCTGGTCTGAAGTGTGGTAGAGCCTCACTCTGCACCATTAATCAGCTATCTATTTAGGTGGTAGGTGACAATCTACCCCATTTGTAGACTGTTACAGGACTAAAACCATTATATAAATGAAGAAATTATCACACACACAAAAAAAAAGGAGTAGTGGTGACAGCACAGAGGGAATGTTTGTGTGTGGTCTTCTCATTAATGTTTCCTCCCAATTTAAAATAAGAAAATATTTAAAAGAAAATGAAGAGTGAGAAGGGAGGGGAGTTTTAACACTAAAGTTTTCCAAAGAAAAATAGAACATTGTACCAAAACGAGCACATGAAATTAAACAGTGAACTTTTATAGATAAATTATAAGAGCAAACTGTATGATGATCTATGAAATAATACTAAAGCTAATTCATATGCCTATACAGTACTAAAATATAAAGTGGGTACTCCTGAGGATTTTCCATTTTTGTTAACTTTTTAACCAAGGACAAAAATTTTAAAGGCACATTAAAATTGTTATCTATCACTAAATTACATAGTATATAAATGTAAATGTGATCACACCATACTTAAATTCTTACAACAATAAACTATTCTGTTTTCTTCCCCCTGACATTTACAAAATTCATTTGGAGGAGTAGGATATACCTTACAGAGATTAGTGATAAATCATGTATTTTTAATGAATATCAATAGGAGAAACCCCAGGACATAGCCCACCATCTAATTTGATTAAACTGTGCTTAAGGCAACACCACCTCTCTGGCTGGGGAATAGCACTATAATGACTTTGTGAGCATTATTGCAGGCTGTTTTAATGATTTAATGAACTGCCTCTATATTTAGCTCAATAGCCTTAAAATGATTAGTGTTTAAGAAAAATTAGCTCACTTTGATCTGATTCTATTTGATAGTAAGTTTAAATAACCTAACCCTTCAAAACACAGTGGAAAAAATTTCCTAGAATCACAGCCAGCTAACTGCTAGAAAACATTATGGCAATCATTAATAACAGTTCATTTATGTTTAGCTACAGCATATGGAATGACATACTCATCTCCCAAAATGGGACACCGTAGCCTATATTAAGTTGCAATATATCATTTTCTTATGTATTTTTCATATGAAAAATGCACAAAGAATAAACCTCCTGTGTACCCACATAATGCAAAAACCAATTATTCCTCTATCAACAGTACCACTCAAGACTTAACTTGTGGGTCCAGAGGATGGTTTTGCTTCTCAGTGAAACACATGAAGCACTGGTAATTACCAAGGCTGGATCAGGAAGTGTTGGCTGAGGCTCTGTCACTCTCTCAGATGTAGCAGTAGGAGCAAGGTTACTAATCTGGAACTGCTCTGGAAAGGGGGAGCGTGGCTTGAGAGGTAGATTTGAGAATGGAAATACCAGAGTTTGCAATGTGCTGCTACTGACACAGCTATGCATACAACTGGTGCATACAAGTTATCAAGGAGTGTCCTGCAAGAAGAGGTTTTGTTCACATTTCCTGCACGTTTCAGAAAAGTCGCCAGAACACTTTACCATTTGCACAAAAGCAAAAAGCTGTGAAAATAGTGAACAAGCTAACTAAGTTTATTATACAAATATATTTTATTTCTGTGCTATGATTTCTGTGGACACTGTTATATAGCATGATGTAGACACTGGAGAACTGTGTTGGGATTCTGGAGGCCCAAACTACACTTGATGGCATCAGTCAGTGCTGGCAAGTCACTTGAAAAAGCTCAAGTCATGAATGCAACAATCATGCCACTGAGGAAAGGAAACGCAGAAATAAGCCATAATGCTAAACATACCTCTTCTGATAGGTAGCTAACAAAACACTAAACTAAGTTTCTAGCTGCAACGCAGTGTTTTTCTGGAAGAATGTAGGCAGAAACACCCACTCTGAAATGTCTTCTTGCACTTAGCATATGCAGAAATATGCAATTCACTTCCAGACCATCCCAGGTATATCACATCAGCATCCTCTCTTATGCCAAACAGATATAAGAATCTATAGAATTCTATAGGCTTCTATAGAAGAATAAAATATAGAAAACTGTAACATGCTGTGCAATTTCAGAAGCACAATCCACACAATTCAGAATTCATCCACACAATCAAACCAGGAATCAAAAGTAGATGTGGAATTCTTGTCAATAAAAAAAAAGACTAGAAGGCAGATCCTTAGCTGTTTGTAAGAAATTCCTCAGGGGACGTCCCAAGTACAAGTTAACACAAGTGACTAATGCAAGAGACTCTCAGATCTTGTACTGTGTTTTCATGCTTTCCTTTTCCAACTGCATTTCTAGCACTATAATTATGAACTAGTTCTTTGGTTTTTAATCTTATGTACCATTCAAAGTGAACTCAAAACTGATAGGCAGCAAGGACTCTTCTTTCCCCAGTGAAAAATCTCAAATAAATACATGTTGCCAATCAACCTATTGTAAGAGGTGGCAAGTTGCAGCAGTAAACCCAGGAGCAGATCCTATCACCCCAATGAACACTACTTAGTACATCTTGGCAAAGGATACAATGAGGCAAGTTCTAAGTACAGGAGTTAAATTTACTCAAGAGGAATTTCTTGGTTGTATTTATCTATATGAAAAATGTTAGGGTACACCTAGAACTGATATATTGCTTTTGCCCATGGTTGTTTCCTCATGTCTCAGTGTCTCCTCCTGATTTCCAGCTATCCATCAGGAAGAGCAGGCCAGGTTCTCCCTGAGGTTGGGTTTCCAAGTTATTTCATCTAGTCTCCTTGTTCCTACAGTATCTTTTCCCAGCCCTCTGATTTCTACCAGGTTAGTCACTTTTGTGTTCGGTAGGTACTTTCCAATGTTTCTATGTAGCCTGTACCAAAATCTGGGCCCACTACTTTGTTTCCAAACTCACAGGACTGGCCAATAACTTTTCCACTGATAGATTTGATTTATATCAGCAGAATAATAATAAGAATAAAAAAAATCTTAAGTGTCCCTCAAGCTGAGCAGAGCTTCTATTTTCCAAGAAATTCCAGCATTTTTAATTTTTCTTTTGTTCCAACCTATGATAAAAAAAAGCCCAAATAACATCCTACAGAAATTATATTTGGCCAAAAAAAATTGTGGCTACCCACATATTCCATTTTAATATGAATTATTATCAACAAATTATTGTGCAGTAGATAAAATAATTATATACTTGAACTCATATCTTGATAGTATGATTACTTTCATTCTAATTTGAGTTTCAACATGAAACCATGTCAAAATGTGTCATTTGGATAATGTATGCCTTATTGAACTTTCTCATATTACTAAAGCACTGAAAAATTGAGTTAATTTTCTCTCTTCTTGTCAAAAGCTAGTCAGATTGACATAGTCCCATGAAACATTCTGATTTCCACTAAACTACATTTTCTAACACAAAACTGTTCCATAAAAAAAAAAAAGTCATCCAGCTCTAATGTGCCTGAAGTCTATGCAATTAAAAAAGTTTCTAAATATAGCTTTAATCATGGCCAACCCCAATCTTCTCAGAAGTCCTTGCCCTCTAGGCCATCCCAAAGGGATGGGAACATCCAGTAACAAGCCAAAAGTCTCATGACAGTGTATTGACCCCATTTGATATTTATCTCTAGCCATTTGTGAGCACTTCCCATGAGCTTAATTAAGCTCATTCATTTCCACAAATTGTGGCATCCTACAAAATATCAGAATTTCCTTTGATAGATGAGATTCAAATGTGCAAAGTCTTATGGGAGGCTAGGTGTCTTTCAGGCTATTTGACAGAGCAGTTCATGAAACAACTTATCTAGTCCCTCCCCTCTATAATGTGAGAGCAGAATACACATAGGATTGTATCCCGTCCAATGCAGACCACAGCAAAAAGCCACTCACTACAAACTTTGAAAAACCACAGACACACATTGGGGAGGAAGCTGTACCCTGTAGCTACTAGTATTAGTACCCTGTAGATACTAGTAGAACTAGTGCTGCAAAGCCACAAATTTTTTCCTGTCCTTTAAAAGGATATTTAGAGGAAAATACTCTTGCATCAAGAAGGAAAGGTCTGAGAAGCAAACAGGGTGAGTGTTTCTGTCACTGGCGTTTGTGCATTTGGCTCAAGTATAATGTTTGTCTTTCCTACCTTTATTTTTTATTGTGCTATATCTGACTGCTTTTAGCAAAGCCAATTTGTGAAACAAAGCCCGTTTGAGGAGACACAGTAACAGCCTTCCACTATGGGAAAGGCTGCTGCAAAGATTCTCTAATTAGTCAACATAAAGACATCACAAAATAATGAACTTAGATTCTTACATATGAAGTAAAGACAATCAAACATGTGAACAAATAAAAGCAGAAGACTTAGTCTTGATCATATTTTTTTTTAAAAGGGAAGACAGACAAACTTCTGTCTTGAATAACAGGTAAAATTTATCCTGCCTTAGGGCAAAATAATATGCTAGCAAATCTGTCAGAGCTGCTTCAAGTCACTTTTGTTGTTGTTGTTGTTGTATGGCTGTGGTATTTTCTTTAATTTAAGAAAATCCGTAACTGCAGGCAGCAAAAAAAGTATACCTTAGTATGCTGTAAAAACCTTTTCCTAGTATCAAACACAGGAAAAGACTTTTTTCTGCTTAATACAGTAAAATACTTTAAAAAAATATCTAGCTTTTATTTATTTCACACCAAAACATTCAAGCACCAGGTATAAGCTTAAATTCTGTTCATTACATTTTTCTCCCACGAATGTTTTCCTTTACAAAGCTGCTTTAGTCTAGTACATGCTCTGCAGAAGACCAGTGCTAATATAACAATATTTTAATTTCTTCAATATATTTAAGCACTTCATTTACTTTGGAATCTTCGTTCATAATTCCTGTGCTATTGTAATTGTTTCATTTGCCCTTAACATACTTACACAGAGTCTGTACCAAGGAGTTCAGGCACTTCATGCAAAGGAGAAGCATTAGTCCCCATACTAGCTCCATCATTCCTAATTTTTCCAGCTCATTTAACACCTTTTCTACTGTTTTATGCATATTGAACACCAGTCTCAACTCAGCTGTACTACCACAGTTACACAATATCTAACTCGAAAAACATTTTGATCTTGGTGTCTTTTTGTTCATCCAACACCTCAAATGAAAGCTTTCCCCCCTCTTCATATTTGATCATGAAGTATCTTACTGCTATAGCACAAATACACATCCATTTTCTCCAGTACATGGGAGTGTAGGGATTTTCAGTGCTTGTGCTGCTCTGGGGTTACAGTGAAGTCCCTGTACCAAATGGTTTGCCTGAAGCAGACAGCCACCACATAAGTATCAAAGAAATTGACTAATATAAGCCTTTGTTTTCTAGTCATCAAGAAACAAATGCATCTAAAAATGTTCCCTAACACAAGAGTTCTAGAAGTCCATCTGTAGAAGGCAAACTTCTGAAAAAGTTGAAAAATATCACCTTTGTACAGGAAGTTCTGAGTAATTAGCTTTCCTTTGGCCACCAGCATGGTATCCCATACCGTTTCCTAACAATGGCTTTTATGCCCTATAAAAGGGCATATAAAAGGACTTGAAAGAGTAAATACGTCTATCCAGTTCCAATGAAGCATATGGAAGGAAGTACACTGAAATAGACTTCCTAAAGAACATATTTCTGAGATCCATGAGAATATCCAAAAGCACAGAGAAGTATCAATTCAAGTGAAAAAATCTCACTTCTCCCACCTCACCTGCAATTCTCTGTCAAGTCCCAAAACCTAATGTCAGGGTGTAATGCAAAACAGAGTATCTTGCACACTACATTAGATAGTATGGTGCCACATACAACTAACACACTTATCTTTTGCATTTGGTGCCATTTTTAAGTCTCTTTCCTTACAGGTATTTAAATAACAACAGGCATTTGGCTCTGTAGCCAAAGCAGCCTTTTTTCTTTAATGATTTCTCTTTCTACACATAGCTTGCCTGGAAAAACATAATGGATATAAACCAGTCTGTATTAGATTTTATACTTTGCTACACATTTATTATTAGACTAATACAAATTCAAAGTGGCAAAATAAACCATTTCATGCAGACTAAGGTATCTGAGGACAAAGTATCTAAAAATCACCAAGCGAGTCACAAAGTCAGCAGGTGTTGAACAGCTTCAAGGAAACTCAGCCATAAGGATCCATTTAGACAGATACTGCTGCCCCAAAACGTTTTTTTTTTTTTTTTTGGAAAAAAAAAAAGGCCCATATTTGGTTTGGAAGGTTTTTTTTTTGCAATTACTCATGTATTTCAGGACAGAATGTGGGTGCAGCAGATGAAACCACTACTGAAGGGAAGGGGGTGAGAAACAGAGCAAGAAAGAAGCTATTTCACTTCTCCGTATCTTGGCCCCATACCTACAAAAATAAATGGCTTGTGGACAGCTAACCTAAGGTCAGCAAAGCTTCCACTATTAAGCAGTTCCAGCTGGTAGGGATTTCCTAATTCCCCAGTTACAGGAGTCCATCAAATTGCTTGTTTAAATTCATGCAGATCTGGGATTCAAGATATAGTATGTTTTGGTTGCTGTTCTAAAATCTGATCAAAAAATCCTAACTATAAGTGAATTTATAACAGAAATACCTCCAGAAAACAACATGCTTCCTATATTATGCTTTTAAGTACAAATCACTCACAGAGAAGTAGTCAAAAACTGAAATAAAATGAGAGCCAACCTTATTCTGTCAACATTGACCTATTTTGTTCAGGTCTAACAGCTCAAAAAGCTACAAACTCAGTGAAACATGGATTGTAAACTGTAACACTCCTCAATTACTTTGTGTTGGCCAGACAGGGAAACCTGTCATTTGACAACACATCATGATCCAAAGTAGTAAACTTTATCACTCAGGGGTCATGAGAAAATCGCTACAGATACAGCTTGCTAACCTTCACTAGATAATTTTTCACAGTTATCATCCAAAAAGTGTAAAAGCATAAAAGATATGTTATATTTGAGCTCAGTTTATTGTAACATGAGTGAGATTCTCTATAGAACCACTTACTAAGTAACTGTTGTGTGTTCTTCAACACAAAGTCAAATCAGTAAAACATCTTCTTGACAGTGCAAGTGTCAGGAATGAGACAACACCTCTCCTTTCAGAGATTAACACATTATTTACCATTCTGCTCTGGCTTACCTTTTCTTGTCACCCACCACTCTAACTCCAAAAGCACTTCCCTGCTTCATTTCTTACCCAATACAATATTTGCACTAATACTTGAAGCCAAAGCCAAGCCAAGAGTTCCAGAAGTGACTCTGCATTTTCCCCAAATGCTAAGAATGCTTTGGAATTATGCTCTTACCTGTGAGATGAGTCGACACTTGGCCTGGAAATTTTGGGTTACATTAGTCTTCTGTGCAACACCATACGAGTAGTTTCTGTGGGGCAGTTTGAAGAACAGATCAGCTTAATATCTCTCGATTCTTCTAATAAATTTGTGTTCTGATAAAGTTTGCACTATATTCGTTGCAGGAACAAGCTCAAAGATTGCTTTCAGAGCTCCCTGGCTTCCCCTCTCAAGGATTCTGGGGTTCTTTCTCCCTTTTAAAAGAAACTGCAGATCTACAGAAATATGGTTTAACGTGAAACATGTCCAGTAACCCACTTCAAAACCCAGTTGACATGCAAATTTTGATAGTTCTGATACCAAATTTAAACTCCATACAGAATTGAGTTCAAATTTAGTATTGAAACCTCTCACATTGATTGTTACTTAAACTGGAATCCATTACATTGCTGAGAAAAATTATACTTTGTGTTGTCCAAAAAGGTATTAAGACAAATAAGCACCAGGTATCTGAAGCTTCCTTTGGAACCTCAAAACAACTATGAGCTGAAAAAAGCATAAACCAGACCATTGCTGGCTCAACGTAAAATGGGAAAATGTTAGCAGTGTGCTGTGTACCCTGTTTCCTCTAAAACTGGACGCAATTCATTAATACTATTAAAGGAATCATAATTATGTCCCTTATCTGTCAGAGCACGGTGTTGACTTAAAACAGAAACAATTATCCTGAAACTTTTTAGTGAAGTCAATTAAAGGACCAGTAATGTGAAATGCTGAATTCTCACAAATCTATTTGATTAAACATGAATTGGGCAAGCATGGCCCTTAATTGAAGTGTTTTACTGGATCAGGCTAGTGCAATAGCATGTCCTTAGATTACTTATCATTAATCTAAGTTTGATCCTCCCAGGAGTTAAATCTCTGTGTTTATGCAACACCTGGTTGCCCTTGTATTCTTCTTAGTGCTATGAACTAGCAAAGTTTCAGATACTTTTCAGTTTCCTGATCACAAAGTTGCTGCTTGCTTTGGTTATTTTTTTCCTTCCCCAGCTCTTTGAGCAATGTTTGGAATAATACAGATCTTTCACTGTGTAATTACACCCTTACCAAAATAACTTTGATTGAATTTATCATTGACAGGAGAGCTCCAGGTTATAGAGCTTACTCCATGCTATTCCAACAAATGATTACTCCTGGCTGTTTGTATGGCCCCGTACCCTCTTAGCTTACAGGTTGTTCAATACAGTTACAGCAAGTTACTTCCCTCCTCCTTTGCATTTTGAAATTAGGCCTAACCATAGGGCAAAGGCAAGAACAAAAAAAACCTGCATAAACACTATGTGTAAGGTTCATGTTCTCTCCATGCCTGAAGCTGAAATAACTGAACTGCTCAGTTTTCTGGAACACAGTATGTCTATCTGTAAGCTACGTATTCCAAGGAACTTTAAAGGCAACAGCCAATTCATCAGTAAAAGCTCTCAGAGATGCTGAGCTATAGCTCAATAAAGGAATTATAGAAGCAGCTGTAGTGTTTCAAACTCACTATGTTTTTCAGAGCAGAATCATCAGTAATAAGGGATCTGTTCAATGAGCAGACAAAAATCTTTGCTGGTTTCTAGTGAAACAGAAAACACTTCATACCAGAGCACAAAGAGATGGGACAGACCTTTTGGAAAAGGATGCTAAGATTTGTGAAACTGCAGTGTGATATGATGCTGTAAATAAAGAATTCTTGATTACTTTCAAGAACAAGCTCGAGAATGCAGCAAGGTTCACCTCTAGGTCTATGCTTCTCAGTAGCAAAGTCATTGGAAGACCAGCTTGCACAAGGACTAGGTTGTGTGATTCATATCAAGTACACAAGTCATCCCACTGCAGCCTACTCAGTCACTTACACACATCTTTAAAGGGCACTACAGGATCAAGGCAAGAACAGTCAGCACCTTGCAGAATCAAACCATAAACTAGTTATGTGTCTGAATAACATGTGTGATTGGCAAGTTACAATACTAAGGAAGAGGACAAGGAGCAAACAGTTGCATGCAATAGCACATCTCTTCTTTGAGGATTCTTCCCTTTGTTCTAATATAAACATAATTTAGGGGTTTACCCGATTTCTATTTCATGGTCTGTGAAGATCACTTATAGATTGGGATTTTTTTTTTTTTTATGGCTAAATACATTACACATCCTACTTGCATAAACCTGCCAGTAAACATATTCTAAATGCAAACATGTTCCTACTACAGCATTTTGTTTTCCAAAATGCCACTAATAATAGATTCCTAATAAAAAGACACAGTAATAAATTATCACTTGTCTTAGGAGACTTACTGGTTTGCAGTGGAATAAAACCATACTTAAAACATACAATTGGGTATGATCTGACCCAAAACAAAATGACAATCCTTATATTTACATCCTGATGTAGTCAACCCTATGAACCACCACCTGACGCAAAATACTACAAAACAGCCACAAAATCCAAGCTTTCCCCTCACCAACAGTCCTAAATGGTCACACTAGTGGAAAAAAAAAAACATGTTTGCAGGCAGAATCCCAACATAAGCATACTCCATCACTCAACCAAAGGAGCAGACTGACCACCTTCCCTCTATTTTCTGTCCATCTTTTAACTCTTTTATCCTTTTGCCATTGTTTTGCTTAGTGGATTAATTGCAATTCTTTTATCTGCTCACATTTTATTTTTGAGTTGACAATAAGTACGGATTATACTTAGTAGATTTCTTCCTTATACTTACAGCTGCTTTTCTATAATCCTTTGTTCTGTTCCTTTTCATTTCGACTTAATCTTTTTCAAATACCCAGGCCCAAGTCTCAATAAGAGTATGTCTACACTAGCAATTTAAAGCATAACGAGCTTGAGTATTTGACACAAATATTTAACTCCAAATTAACCTCCCACCCTGGCTAAGTAGAAATATGAGGAGCTCAGAAGCAAGTGCTTCAGGCCAATGCTTTTCTTCCATTATCATGAGAAAATTGTCAGTGTAAACACTGCCTATTTCTCTGCAGCATAGTGATTACTTATAAATTTGTTGAGTGAGGAAGTATTATCTGGTAGCGCCTTGCACCCACTTTCCTTAAGTGACTACAGGAGGTAACTGGTAGTACAGAAAGATAATTGAGATTTTGTTTGTTTTAAAACTAAACTATTTTATGGGTGTGTCTACAGGTATAAATTTCAAAACATCTGACCCCCTTAAACTGTTTGTTGTGCTGGTGTCTTCTGATTTTACTTTCTAATATGAGAAACATCTCTATCCCAACCCTAACACTGCACTCCATTTAAATTAGATGTTGAGGTGTAAGAAAAAAAACCACAAAACCAACCAGAGTCTTGATTAAAAAAAGAGCATCTTGTTAGACTATTCCATATAGAATATTCTATAATACTAGAGCAGTTAGAATTAATTCCAAAGAGAAAGAAATTATTCTTTAGGTAAGAGAAAAATCACATGACTTTAGATGTGATTTTTAAAAAAAAAATACGGTTCATACATTTGCTTTCTCCTAGTCAATCTAGAATATTAATACTAAACATATTAATTACTGTAGGAATTGTATGTGCATATAGGAAGACTTTATCTAATTATAAGGACCATAACAAGTCTTTTCTTCTTTATAGGAAACAAAAAAATTACAAATACTTGTGAGAGGCAGAGTAAAATTTGGTTATAAACATAAATTATCAGCACCAGTTTGAACCTGTTTGTTAACAGGTTTAATCTTTAAGTACTCAGACAACTCGGAAGTGAACATTTTTGTTGACACCTCAACACAGAACCTTAAAACCAACATCCTTTTCTATTTCCAGTCAACCCTGGATTTGTTCTTGCTTCAATGGGAAAGATCTACCCAGGACATAAATAATTTCTCAATTTTCAGAGGTACATCCAGATTGGCTATACGTAAGGATTTGTCCTTTCAAGAGATTTTTTTATAAGAATGCATGGTTTCCCAGCTATTACTTGGCATCTCTACATATGCTGGATCAAAGCACAAAATCAGTTGTAGTAAATTCTTACACTGGACCAGCAGGACTATGTCCCTTATGTATTTTCATGGCTATATTGAGAATTGTTCTATACAAGATTTAACTGACAACTGTAGGGTATGTATTTTTATAGACAGAGTGTGTAACTATGCAGCAGTTAACTTTCATCAATTAATAAAAGCGTTAGGTAAATCTTAGGTGAGATAGATAAAACCTCCATCCACAAAGCAAGAAATTAAGTTTGTCTGCAAATCACTTCTGATATTTAATATTCCATGTTATATTTGCTTTGGCTAAAGACTCTGTCAACTTGAGCAATTCTGCTCAACCTAAGTGACAGGTCTAAATATAACACTTACTTTATGACTTATTTCTCATTTGTCTGAAAAAGCAAGAATGCCCCCTTTTGACAATTCCATATATTTCCCCTATGAGGCCAGGAGAGGGAGTAGTAGGTTGCATTTTTTCCCAGAGAAAAACACACTCTGGAAGCAAGTAGTATATTCAGTTCCCCAGACAAAAAAAAAAACAAAACAAGAATAATGAACAGAGGTTGCAGTTTTTTTAAAAGACCAAGGAGAGACTTTTTTTTTTTGGCCAGGGAAAACCTGTACTTTGAAAGAAGAGCATCTGCCACAAGAAAATTTCAGACAAGTACTACACATTTTGTAAAACATAAATAAATCTTACACATGAATGGATGGAAAAGTGAAACGTCTGTTCAGATTAACTTGTGGAAGCTCTGTGCTCATTCACAGTGCTGAGCATACAATATAAATCCAGATCACCTGCAATCATGTAACTGTGCAGATGCTGGCCAAAAGATACTAAGGTCAAATAAAAATAGACCCTATTGCTCTTCTGCCTCTAGTTATAAAAATTCTAATCAAAAAAAGACAAAATAGGTGTTTTTCTAGATCCCCACCACAATTTTGAGGCTTGTGTACTGCTGCTGAAAGCAAAGGCTGTTTGCTTACACTTCTACTTCAGATTCATCTGCAGTGAAACCTGAAACACGCCTTGAAATTTTTCAAGAATTCTGAAAGATTTACCACCTGATCTTAAGCAATTTAAATTTCTGTGTTAGAAAGTTGGTCGCTGTGAGCTCTCTAGACAGAGACATGCTGAATGGCATGGTCTTGCAGAAGATGACTCAGAGGAGGAAGGAAAAAAAAAAAACCCAAAGACTAAAAAACTTACTTGTGTGTTTTCCAGCTTTTCCAGAGGGCAATTATCTCAGCCTGAAAAACAAAAGGGGAAAAAAGCCCAAATGAAATCATAGAATATATCAAGTAAAGTATTTCCAAGAGAGATGAATAACATGGTAGAAAGCACTAGTCAGATACCAGTTTATGGTTATTCTCACCCACACCTCAGGCAGCAGACCTAGAAGCAGAACAGCACTTTCACCAGAGGGGAAGATCTGTCTCTCCTGACCCCAGGGACTGCCCAAGTTTAGAGAGATATCTGCTAGGGGAGGCACTTGCAGAGAGCAATGCCAGACTCCACCTCTCACATTCAAACTAAGAATCAGCACTGTTAAAGGATGCTGGGTTAAATCCTAGCCCACACTCCTGGTTTCTGTTTCTCTAGTTCAACCAAGAGTCAAGTCCCTCCACTCATGTGATCCCAGAAAATGAAAATGAGTATACTTGAAAGTGCATAACTATACTTATGGGTCCCTACAGCAACGATGAGGACACGCTTTTTAGCATGGCCTCTTTACAATAGAGCAGGGAGTACTGCCTTTAAACTAGAAGAGGGAAGATTTAGTCTAGATGCAAAGAATTTTATTTATTTTTTTTAATACACAGAGGGGGGTGAAACACTGGCACAGATTACCCAGAGAGGTGGTAGATGCCCCATCCCTGAAAACATTCAAGGCCAGGTTGGACAGGGCTCTGAGCAACCTAAACTACTTGAAGATGTACGCACCTGCTCAGTGTAGGGGGGCTGGGGGTAAATGACCTTTATAACTCTCCCAACCCAAGCTATTCTATGATACTCTTCTTGATAATCATGCATAAACCACCCTACGTAATAACTGTAAGTACTAACTGAAATTATAGCCACCTTCTCCGAGAGGCAAAGGTGCTTATGGTAGTTAATTGCATTGGTATTTAATTAACAATATACAACAGTTATGACAAGTGCAAAATATCTTATTCAGCTGGAAAAGTACAAATGTTAAGCAAGCAGCATGGAACAACAATTGAAGTTACAGTTTGGGGAGAAATCTCCAGTTGAACTTGGGAGAAATTTTTTAACTGACTGAATAACTATTTTTTTTTTTTTAAACAAAAAGAATCTAAACCCACATACACACAAAATTAACTTATAGCTGTTATCATAACATCAAAACGAGTACTTGAGGTTTGTATGTAAGTTTGATTACATATGCAGATTTTCACCAGCTGAGAATCTAGCTAATTTTTCAGTGACAAGATCTATAAAATTAGCAACAGGAAGAACAGAAAATTGTCTTGTAAAGCATAGCATTAAATACACTATTTGTGAGCCATCACACTTAACACCCTGTTGTGCTTTATCACTCATTATTATTTACTTTAGCATGATAGGACTTAGCTCACATTGATCTTTTTAAAGTTTTGCTCCCTAAATTCCTTCATAAACATTCTGAAACACATTACATGTTACCTACAGGAGTGAATGTTCCAAAATAAAGATCTCCCATGGCTCCAATCTTTTGCTTTTCCTTCCAATTTGACAACACGTAAAGGAGAAGCACCAAGTTTTCTAGCAGAATTGAAAGAACTAATTCAGGCTCAAAGTGTACTGCTGCAGTCTGAGCCACTTAAGATGGTTCTGTATTAAATTCTGTTTGAATTGAAGTACGATGCTCACTTTCTTAGGGACTTCCACCCAACACTTACCTTTTACAGTAAAGCTATAGTTTTAAAGTAATCTTTCATCTTCCTTGTTTTATCCAAATTTTTAGTTGCCTACATAGCGTCAGGCTGTATTTTTTCTACTCCTGTTCAGTGTTACCAAAAGTTTTGCACTTATGAAAGAAGAAAACAAAAGTAGCACACTTTGTTTCCAGTTTCCTAAAAAAAGTCTGTGATCAGAGATAATAATCACTTTATAAAAGCTTAAGAAAATTTACATTGCTTCAGTCTTTTTGTCCCACCTCCAAGGACATTCACTGCTACATTCCTCTGACCACTGTCTTCATTATTAAGCAGCTTAGTAAGGAAATTAGTCTAATTTAGAGAATGTTTTACTGGAAGCAAGCTCCAAAGAGCCTCTTTCCTACTAGATTCAATGTGTTTAGCATTCACTATCAGCTCTGGGATTTACAGAGAACTTGGAGAATTCTGCTCTCATTCTTCACCCAAGATTAGAAAATGTAGGTGTTTCTATAGTTACAATGAACTGGTTTCTAGAATCCCTTTATCAAGAATGAACTCTGCTTCACTGAAATTAGATTCTCCTTATCATTATTTTAAACAATTCTCAAGATCTAGTCAGCATTGAAGAGATTCCACTAGTGACTATGCAACCAGCATATGCTCTGTCTGCTCCCAGGAAACCGAAGGCTTATCTGTAGACAGCCAAGAAACATTCACTAGACTAAAAATCTACTGCATACTTTTTTGAAAGCTGCAAGGCTGGAGCTAAAGGGTGAATAGCATTGAGGTTTCTTTTCTAATCTTTTTCAATTTCTGCACTTCACATCAGCAGGCATTCCTAAATGCTGTTAATTACACTACAGCATGAAACTAGCAATATGAAACCCTATTTATTCACAGTCTATGTAGCTGCAGATACTTCATACTTTTTTCTTCCTACATGCTTCATTTTTGGGGTACATAAAAGGAGAAATGGAATAAATACACATATAGGTTAAAAACCAAATCAATCTATGAAGTTACCTCAAAGAAAGAGGTATGTCAGTCTACACATTACTCTCAGACTTAATGAGAGATACAGGCTACTTCTACACAAGTTAAAAATAAACACCAACTTGCTGAGCTGCAGGATAACAGTTTAAAGCCCACCCCTTCAGAGAAAGCTTCACTTAGAGTTTACATTCTACCCCACACTATTACACAATAACAAGATTTGCACAGCATAATTATGAATCAAATAGGTTATTTCCACATCCGTGACTGACTAGGGGTGGAGAACACATGCTATATAAACATCTAAATGCCTAATCACATAATTTATGCCTCAAAAAAATAGTTATACTTCCTGTTATTTGCCCCAGGAAATTGTGGACATTGAAAGAAATCCTAAAGCAAATGCAGACAATTCATAGATACTATTGTACTCATGTGGATGCCACATTGATGACAATTCTGCCAGCAGCAAGACCACTGTAGTCTTGTTGCCGAAAGGTCTCAGTCCTGAGCTTTAGAGCTGAGCTCTACTCTGTGCTTCTTAGACAAATGACCTGGAAACTACACTGCATTGCCAGGAGAACCACATACAAAAGTCAGATTAGAGAGTACAGAGAGTCACAGTAGTCCACTTCATACAGTATGGTACACGTAGAAAGTTCTTATACCCACTAAAAACCTCTGCCTAAGTCAATGGAGCCTGAAGTTTATACAAGAATCATTCAGCAGCGTCATGTTTATCTTAAAATGGCATAATATTTTCATAGTCCTGTTGATGTGACCATTAATTTTTTTAATCAAGATATGTATGACTTTAGCTGTGAAACTCTAATCTCTATAAGTGCTAGTGATACAGCAAATCATATAAAGCTAAGCATTGAAGTATGACTTCTTAAGCTCACGTTTATGCCTGGTTTCACACTGGAGTAAAACATTCCCAAAACTTGGCAGATGAAAGCCTAATTAAAAGCAACCTTGTACAAGTTATTTTTTTCATAATTATCTGAAATATTTCCTGTACAAAATAGTAAAGAACACCTAAAGACTTCTCTTCCAAGAGTGAGTTGAGCCATCCCAGAAAGGGTTTATCATATCTAGTTTCCATCAATTAAACAAGAACTCCTCAGGGAAACAGAGTGCTTCAAAGATGGAAAACTTACCTGGCAACAAATACCTACTGAATCAATTTTAAATCATCTCAGAAAACACTAACACAGTACATCCAAAATCTTTCCTGTGAACATCTCCCATTTACTACATTACTGCAAACAGCAAGCAAAAGGAGAATCTTTCAGACTAAGGTGAAGTTTTTGTTAACAGAAAAGAATGAATATACATTATTTAAGAGGAAACCTGGTGGATGAAACTACAATAAAGGCATAAATGTGACAGCTAAATATACAGTAAGAATTTGTGAGCTTCCATAGACTGTGGGCTTATTTGCACATTTGCCGTTTTCTTCTTTTCTTACAGCATGAATAAAAAACAGAAGTTACATTTATACCACCTGGAAACCCTTTGTATTTTAGTAGGTTTGATGTACCCAAGGATGAATTCTGTATTCAAGAGCTCAAAGTGTTTCAGTGTTTCCCCATACATTGGAATGCCCATCCCAGGCACTATAATCCTGAAGGCAGTCCTTGAAGCTCTTATTTACAAGCAATATTCATGAATATTGCATTCATCTTTTACGCTGATCGTTTTTGTTCATCTCTTGCTTTCACTTTATATTCTCCCACTCAATTTTCACCTGTAGCTGAAAATACATGATGGATAATAGAAAAGTTTTAATATAATTGGAAGCACTTTCATATATCTATGTGATGTTGACTGTCCCGTACACTTGTTTACCAGCCAAGGCAAGAGTGATTTGATATACATATTCACATGTACAAATACAGATATGCAAGATGTCTTAAAGCATGCTCACAAATCACATGATTGTAATAACTATTCTGTAATGCTCCTCTTTTCCAAATTTTTCAGCCCATTACTTGTCACTCTCCTTTACTGTTTCTTTTCTGTTGGAAAAAAAATTTTAAGTAGCTGTTTATGAGAATGTTGCATTACTTCCATGGTTACCTTGCATATCCCAATTACCTGAATAGACAACTGTTCAAACAGAAAAGACCAATTATTTATGGTTTACTTTATCAACTACAATGATCAAGCCCCATGAAGGCTGTGTACAGGTGCCAAAGCCAAAAAACAACTTAAAAGATGAGCTTCAGCTATGTCTGCACTCCTATTATCTATCACTTCTTCAAATACTCTAAATCATATTTTTACTTCAGAAGAATATGGCAGTAGTCCTTGAATAATTTTAAGTATTTTTTTCCTCTAAATTTGAAAGTAGAAATACAGTGGAAAAGCCAAAACAGTGTTGATGTCACCCTATGTTTTTCAAAGCTCTCACCCCTTTCACCATTCAGTAATACAGTTCATATAACCCCTGCAAATTGCCCCTTCACAATTACCTGGGAAAAACACCACAGATACACAAGTTTCAAATGGGAAGCCCAGAATGGAAGCAAGCATATTCAATTTCTCCATCCCCATTTCAGTATAAGGAATATGGGAACACACACACGGGGGGAAAATAGATGCTCTAAACAAGCAGCAGCACAACAAACAGAATTTTCCTTGGTAAACTCCGAGCCATACGGTCTCCACAAGGGCACAACTCCACCCAAAAATATATATATATATATCTATATCTTTGTATGCACTGTCCATCCACATTGTTGTCAAGGAGCGATTATTAGAAGGATCGATATGATGTACTGCTTTCACATCAAAGCAGAATTATTCATTGTCTGTTTTACATTGTTTGTTTCCCCTTCAAACAACTGGCCATATCAAGAACTGCTTAAAACAAAGTACACCTACACAGCCTCCCTAGAGCTTTACCAGTTTTCTCCAGCAAAAGATGTGAACCTCTGCCTCCTCAAGCACAGGAAAACAGCTAAATGAAACTGGTCAGCTGAGAATTTCCTGCTATGGTCTCAAGTTTAAAACCAAATTGATTATTTTTTGAAAACAGGACAGATGCTAAGTATCCACACGAAGTCGAACATAATGCTATGATATAAAGAGGTGAGAAAAAAAAAAAACTCAAGCAAGGTCTTAGTACAAGGTTAATGGATATAAAAATTTCTCCTAATTCTCACACTGAGTTGAGGTGTTTCAGTAATTATCGGTATCCATTCCTCTCTTTAAAGTTTCTCTGCAAGCAGCACTCAGAATTATATACGATCTCTGCATGAAACTAATGAATTCATGACAAAGACAACTCCTCGACATGATAAGAGATAGTGCATCAGGGATATTAGCATCAGGCTTTAATGCCCCAAACCAGTCTCACAGCCACGTTTGAACTATATTGGAACTAGAACAAATACCAGTGCTTCACAACATCAGCTGTCCAAGGACTTGGGTCCCCACCCCCAACCAAAATAAAAGTAAGAACAATGCAAAGATGAGACAGGTCTGCTTTTTTCCTCTATCAAGAGAGAGATACATGTTTCTGCTCTCTGTATAAAGCTATTCATAAAGAAAGAAACAGCACATTCATCTGTAGAAACTTCCATCCAGGTTAGAGAAAACACTTTTCAAACATTAACAAGTTACACCTCTTCAGCACTTCTATAAAATAAATATTGCCTGTAAGTGAAGGTATTATGATGGGGGGGAAGAAAGAAAAACTATAAGACATAGCATATCCCATTAAATTTGGGCAACACCTTCCTGACAATATTTCTGACCCAAGAGACTTTCTGAACTAAAATGTACCAGGTAAGATTTGTTCCTTCTTCAGGTGCTAGATAGCAGATCACTGCTCCTGTAATTAAAGATTCTCTACAACAAGCACACTTCCCACTCTTCTTTTCTCCCCAAAAGGAAACACCTTAAAGGTAAACTGCCATGGCAAAGAAATTTGGGTGCATAATACCTTTGACGAGTACCAGAGTTCAAATCAAATCTTCACAGAAACAAACCATCTAGTTTGTCTATAGGAAATTCAAATACTTCAGAAGGACACTTAATCTCTCCACCTTAGTGTTCCCCTTACAGTGAAACCCCAAGAAATTGAAAAACATACGTGATTCCATACGCCAGCCGCTTATCCAAATGCTAGCATATATAGACCGTATTCAGCAGACCTTTTGCATTTGAGTTCAGCTGTCAAGCATCACAGGTCCTGTCTGCACTTTCACATAAATATCCTGTCTCTATGTCTGATACATGCTGGTGGAATCAAAGGAGGCTCTCACTTCTAAGGTAAGAAAGAGCATATCATTGTATGGGCAAAAATTAGTAAAGTAGAAAGGTAAACAGTAGCTTTGGACATGTACATATAGACAGCAAAGGAAATAGTTGGAAAAGCAAAAAAATGCTCAGCACCTAAATATTTTAGGCTGTACTCACTATCACATGTCAGAATAGAAGAGTCCTTTAGGTGATTGGCTCAGGTAATCAAAGTACAAAACAGCTAAAAATTATACTGACAAGTGATTAGAAGAGAACCGGTTGCAAGTTTAAACACCATTTTGATTCATTAATCTCCAACAGCTAAAGACAAACCTAAAGCAAAATTAACATGATTGTAAACTAAGCACTCATGTCCTGTGGCTATTTTTTGGCCTGCTGAGAGAGAATGAGCTGATCAAAGAAAGACATTTCATCGAGAGCAGCAAGATCAGTGCTGCTTCGGTGAGCTCACAGTTACTTCCCATTAACTAACCTGTTTTAGAAACTGGTAACTCCATAATTAATCTTACCTTCAATTTGAAATGAAACAAGGGAGCAACCCATCCATCTCCTAATGATATTGCACCAGCCCCACAAGACAGTGCAAGTTTATGTAGAGTCTGTTGTTGTTGTTGACCAGGTGAAGAACTGTGACTAGTTTCTCATTAAGGGGCACAAGACATACTTTGAAAAGCAGAGCAGAAGTACTGTTTTGCTGGATCAACATACAGTGGCAAGTTGAAATCCTACCAAATGATTGCAATTAAGCTAGGAATCCACTCTGACAGTCAGTATGAGGAGCTAATAGTCATTAGCAGCAAGCCTACTAGAAAGACATACAGCAGTGTAATAACTGCAAAGTTCGTCCCTCCACAGGAAGCCTATCATTTCAGCAGCAACACTTAGGACTGACTTAAAAGATGTTTTATGAATTTACATTTCTGAGTAGCTTGTTAGCTCACCAACACCACATTTCATAAAATTATGCCCCTTAAGTTGATGAAATTCAAAGATAATAAAATAAACCAAACCCCAAAACCTAAAAAAACCTTCAAGTACCACTTGTTTAAATCCATACATCTGAACTCTATCTTTAGCAACCCCACTTTCTACTATTCACTTATCTCTCACCATATATCTTACCATATAATGTGATAGATTACTAAATCTTCAGAACATCTATTATAAAATGTAGCTTTCTGGAATTGAATTTCATGTTATTTCTAACTGATATTCATCAGACCCTAAATGTATATATACAAATTATTGCTGACAAAAGTCTTCCTCTAGTGAAATATGGTACATTATACAGATAAGATCCTCCTCATTTGTAAGGAAAATCTAAAGTTTGAATAAAATCTTTTTCTGATTTTTTTTTTTCTCAGTTCTGTGGATAATACTTGCATGTGATATTTTCTCCGTAGCAGTTTCACCTTTCAGTCAGATTTTATGTGTTGAAGCAGAAAGATTCAGGTGCAGTAGCTGGTACATAAATTTTCATGCATATACCTAAAGTTCTTCTAAAACTGCCTTCAAAAATCTGTTTGAAGTTTCACTTGCCTGTAATCATTAAAATGTTAGGATATTAAAATGTAATGAGAGTCATGAAACATTTTGCCAAATAAAATATGATAAAAATCTTCATAGGCAAAGATTTTCTTTTTACGGGTTGCAACAAGATTTATCTAAGAAAAAGCTACAAAACTAAAAAGAGAGTAAAATATCACACCTTTTCCATTCACATCTGTACATTGTTTAATGTTACCATCTTCACATAACTCTGGCTACATGCTCCTTCATTAATATCAGCCCTTCAAAGCACCCCACTTTGTAAAAGAACTCTCTCCAAACAAGCACAGACAACCATCAGTGCCAGGTGGTCAGCTGAAAGATGGCACATATGTGAAAGCACAGATTCAAGCACATAATCTTCCCCATACCTGTATGATACAGAGTTCAGCCTGTGACACATGCATTGTGAAAATATTTAACTGTGGTAATATAAACATTAATGTGCATCCCTTTGTGGATAAGGGTTGATTCTATAAAGCTAGTAGTTGCATTTTTCCCATAAGTCAACCTCCAATCTAGCATGATAAAATAGAAACATTAAGTACTTCACAAGAATTTGCATTCATCTACACATTTACAGGTGTGTTTGCATACAGATATTCACACCTAGCTGTATACATTCCACAATGCACAGAGACAGAGAAGGAAAATAAGAGCAGAGGAATTGTAGATGATAACTTTTCTTAAGTCAACCTATATGCTGGAAAAGGATATAAGTTTTTGGTTACACTGTAAACTAATCTAAATCCAAACTTCTTAACATCCCACCTCTCCACTTCCACAACTGTGTGGTTGTGCTTTTCCCTTGCACTAACAGTAGCGTTCAGGAGTCTGCACACACTCCAACAGTTCAGAAACAGATCCAGCTCAACACCAATTCAGTACAGGCTCTGAGATGGAGGAAAAAAAGTGAATCGCATCAACCCGGGTTAGATCACTTCAAATTGCCACAGAACTACTATTATGAGAGTACAGTTTTAAAAAGCAAGAGTAATCTCATCTATATAATGTACTGGATTTAGCTTGGGGATACTGAAAGAAATCACCTCACCTTCCTCTCTCCTTACAGTACGTTCCTTCTCTTTGATCAATATTTCTGACCACTTCGCTACGTGATCGGATACTTGTACTGACTTATCTAGCCAAAAATTGACACAGCAAAGACTTTGATTTATAAGATTAACCTAAACAACTTCCAGAAATTGTACATCGAGTAAAAAGCTAGTTAGCCCACTTGGAATACACAATAAAAATTTGTAAGTGGAAAAAAGGACAAGATTATCACCTTCTACTGAAAAGGAAAAAGAATTTTCAAACAAATATCTTGCTTGTAAGGGTATTCCTTTACCCTGACAGGGAGAGCTGCTAAATATACTGGAGTAAGAAACAACTACAGCAAAATTTATAGCAAGCACATAGCTTCTTTCAGCAAAGAATAAGCATTTAGACTGGTGAATTTTAGAAGTCTACCAAACACACAGTCTCCCACAAGTAGTTTCTAAACCACATCACACTACCATTAGCTTTACATATAAGATTAAAATAGAAGATATACAGACTCTACCATATGAAAACGCACAGCCTATACATTTACAAAGTATATCACCATAAAATCAGTAATATCCTCTAACAGACTAACAGTACTCAGATATCACCTCATTTATCTACAGAAAACGTTTACTCTTTTAGAGCATATCAGTAATTTAAAAAACAAAACAAACCCAAAACAACCTACACCTTATAACATGCTAAGAAAATAGATTTCACTTTTTCAATAGGCTACCCTGATAACACATACTCACAAAAAAAAAAAAAAAGCCTCAACTAACAGTATTTAGTTATCAGGCATTTTTATTACCCAGCCACTACACAGAAACGTTTTAAAATTAATAGAATACACAGCAGCGGAAAGTACTACCTCAAGATACTCTCCCCAAACACCACATTACAAAACATAAGATGTTTTAGCCGCTGCTATACGTAATATTGTGGAAACTATCTAAATAAAGTGCAACAGTTTCATCTTAGAAAGAGGTTTATATAAATAAGCGGCAAACAACAAAAGAGCCCCGTTTCCCATAAAAAGAAGAAAAAAAAAAAAATCATAGAGTAATCTACCCATTCAGTCTCCTTCTGACCATCAAGGAAGACTCTCAAGTATCTTTAAGAGATAATTCTAAAAACTAAAATTCATAAACTTGAGCAAAATAACAGAAATGCTACTCAACTACTACTCTCGTAGCACTTCAAAACTATCCCTTCTCCAGAAAAACAAAATTATTTCTTTATTCAAGCTCTAGCCGCTATAAGAACTCACCATTTTGCTCCAACCATCGCTAACATCCTTTGTTTCTCAGGCACCCACTACCTTTTGCCTTTAACAGGTTACGTGAATAAAGGAATCAAGTTAAGCTTGATTAGTCTCCATTTGCATTTAACATTAGAATTGCACCTGAGGAAAAGCTTTTGTGCTTGAAGACCCGTTAATTTTTTCCTAATGGGTTACAGGTGATTAAAGAAAGGTACCGCCTCTCTTTTCAAAACTTTCCATCACATCAAACCTTCCAGCAAATGCAACTACCATTGCGATATAAAACACGCAGCAGGAACGGATTGGGGAAAAAAATAATCGGCTAATTAGACTCGGAAAAAATAAAGGCAGGTGTTTATATATAAATATATATAAAAAATAGGTTATATCAACCTAAGAGAAACGAACCTGAAACGGTACACAAACAAGTTTTCCTGATTCTGGAACCTTAGTAGTGTTGTGAGGATCATAAAACATTAAAGAAATCCATGATAAACCTGTGCGAGTAAAAAGGGCCTAGCTACTTTTTTTTTTTTTTTTTTGGCTTCACCAGTGCAACTTCTTGCAGAACCATCTGATTTTTGACACTGAAACCTTAGCACAAATATTGCCATAAAAATAGCCAATAAATAAAAAAAGTAATTTTAAACTTTCTACAGTGTTATTTGAGAAGTGTAGATAAGGCTATCCTGCTAAAAGTACCTTTGTGTCTGAACGTCAAACATCTGTTTTGTTAGTTTGTTGAAACTTAAGGACAAAAGTTAAGTTTGTGTTTTTTTGAAGCATCTTGCAAGATAAAATATATTTTACTTCAACAAAGGCACTATGGACAACCCAGAAAAGTACAGAAATTATGCATGTGCTAATCACAGAGAAAGCCTCTGATATGCCAAGACTTCAGGGCACTGGGACACAAACTTTTTCCCAAAGATTTATTCAACTTTACAAAAACATTATGGTTTTACTTTTAACTTCTTGCAGGTTTGAATGTGTCAGAAGAATTGTCATCTAAATGCCATGGTCCAGAATAGTCTCAGGGTATTTTGGTTGCTTTCACACCCAGTGTTATGGTTTGAGAAACCCAGAACAATTTATTGTCATTTAGACATTTTTTTTTTTATCACCCAATGACCTCTCCCCACCCGGGAAGGGGAATCAGGGGAAAAAAACAAGGAAACATGAGGGCTGAAATATAAATAATTTAATAGGACAAAACTAAATAATGAAAACTAAATAAATAATGAACATTAATAACACTAAAGAAACAATATTGATCCTGATAGCAATATAAAATATACAAGGATTATACTCAGCCCATTTTCATATCAGTAGAAAGCTGTATACTCCCAGCAGTGGGCAGCAAATGTCGGACATTGCGAGCGCTGCAGCTTCAGGAGCAAGGGAAAGGCTCAGGGCTCCAGTGCTGAGGCAAGAAGTTCTCTGGACCACCAATATCAAGGAAGAGAGAGCACTACACAGAAAACTTTTCAATTTATATTCAATATGAGGTTCACAGTATGAAATAACTTCGCTGGCCAACTTGGATCAAGTACCCAGGTCTCACTCTTCCTCTACTAGCACCTGGCAAGGACTGAAAACACTGAGACCTTGAATACCACATAGCATAGCTGGCTATAAAATAAATATTTTCACAAATTCAGAGATCAGAGTATTCTAAGAGTGCAGTTTTCCCAAGCATTAGAAATTAGTCCTGTGGTGCTAAAATCAGCTTCTAGTTGTCCTAAAACAATACATGGCAAGAAGTTTTGGTGAGTACTCAAAAATATTTGCTGTCATTAACAATGTGTGCTAAATCTCCCGGATACCAGCTTATGTCAAGCGACACTTAGCTTGCTCTTCAGCACTACTGGATGAGAATAAACTAGTACACTAGCAGTGATTTCTTTCTTTTTATCTCTCCTCTTTCTGGAAGGGGGTGTCAGGAGGGCGGCATGAGGAGGGGAATGTTCCTGACCCCTAGGTGGGACGGCTCTGCTGGTGGGACCACCCACCTCTCCGGTGGGGCCCGCCTCCCCCCGCGCTGCAGGGCTCTGTCAGCGCCTCACTCCCCGTCCCAAGGGCAAAGGTGGACCGAGGAGAGCTTCCCGCAAATTCCAAGCGGGTCGGCCGGTAGCAGAAACGTCGCCGTATCCTGAAGGTTAGACAGGCTGCCCCAACGGCTGGCAGCGGAAGGGAGGTATCCTTCCCCTCTGGGCTGAAATCCCCCCCGCCCCGCCCCACAGCCTCCCTGCCGTATCCCTCCCACCTTCTCCCTCCTGCGAGGAGAAGAGCAGCCACTGCACGTCTCGGTGTGGGCCGAGGCGGGGATGTCAACCCCGGTAGGGGTGCGCCTCAGCCCGTTTGGTGGCCGGTCGCTTCCCCCGCTGGTCCCCGTCAGGCGAGGAGCGGGAAACGCCTCAGGCGCGCGCCGCCAGGGGGCGGACGGGGAAACACAGCGGGGACAGCACGAGGAGCATGACTTCCCATCAAGCCCTGCCCACCCGAGAGCGCTCCCCCTTCTCATTGGTCGGGCGCCGCAGTGGCCGTCGGGAAGCTGGCGGTGGCGGCGGGTAGAAGGGGCGCGCGAGCCGGCAGGCAGCGGTTGTGGGTCGGGCTGTGTGGTGGGCGCCATGAAGGAGATGTGCGGGTGAGGTGGCCCACGCTCTTTCGTTCCCCTTTAGCCTCCCCTCCTTGAGGGGTTTTCCCCGCCGTTAGTCCCGTGAGGGGCCTGGTAGCGAGAGCGGCTGCGGCCCCCGGGGTGTTTGAGGGGGGAAGACTGCTTCCTGTAAGGGAAACTTGCATTTGAAATAAAGGATGGACTTTGTCCGTAGCGGGGGGACGGGCATGAAGGGCTCTGCAGGGTTAGCCCCGTTTGCTGGAGCCTCTGAGATCGGTGCCTGTCTCTGCCTGGTGTTGTCGCCGTAACCTGGCAACGGCGTGTCTGGCTGCCGGCGGTTCTGGGCCCTGCCGCAGGCTTAGACCGTGGGCCCAGCTCCAACGGGAGGGAAAAAGCGTTTTTCTTTCTATGCTGGGGTCAAGGGCAAGGTGCTTTAACTTGCCAGTAGGTGTCCGGAGGTTTGGGGTGTTTTTTTAGGGTGAATTTGTGTGGTAGCAATACAAGGTGTAGCTGATGTTATTTCAGTGAAAGTCCTAGGACTGTGTGGGGTTGGCTTTATTGTTTGGTTTAAGTTTGTTGAGGTTTTTTTTGTTTTGTGCTATGCATTTTGTTGGTTTGGAAGCTGGTTTCTAGTTATTCCTCTTCCCAAGTGGTGAGGATGGAAGAGGCAGGAGTGATAAATTTCTGACTGGCTGAAGGCAAACTGACCTTGAGAGCTGAAGAAATGCATTCACAGTAGAGGTTCATACGCTGCCCTGGCAGCTGAAGGCAGCTCCCTGAACTGTAGTAGTGTAAGTCTATCTGTTGTCTCTTAGGGAATGCAGGAGAAATAAGTGACAAAATCTGGAACAAGCTGATTTAAGTGAACTTCTTGTATAGCATTGGGATCTATCAGAACAGAAATATGTTGGAGCTGTTCACTGGGGTAGGCAAATCAGCAAGAGTTGGTAAAATGTTGAATTGCAACAGACTTTTTCTTTAAGCAGAAGGCTGATGGATGAATAGTATGCCATGTATGCAGCTTTATCTCTTAATAGTTCTTCTTTGTATATGCCTGGTAGTCTAGTATACTTGTGAGAGAGAAACAAGGTTTTTTTTTTTCTTTTAATTATGAAGGGGGATCAAATTCTATTGGGCATAAGTCACTCTTTCAATAAAACTTTCCAAGTGCCATTTTCCTCAAGTTTTAAGTTGTGAGATCAAACTTTCAGTAATGTATGTAAACAACTGAAAAATATCTACCATTGACTAAAAGAATTTAATATTAAAAATATCTAATATATATAATTGATATTGTACTCTATGGTAGTTTCTAATTATAGTCTCTCTAGGAAGAATGGGGCAGTGAAAGGCAGATGGTGGCCTTCTGTACCTTCTGTACATTGGAAAGAAATATAGCAAAGTCTAAAACATATTCAGAAAGTTTGCACAAAACAAGAAGTAGAGTTGTTTAATGCAAGTAATACATAAAATATGTAGGAAGCTGCTGCTATAGGTGTTTTTATTTAGATGTAATGCATAGCATTTCCTTATGCATTTGTCATGAAAATGGTTTAATAAGAAGGAAAATATTCATTATGAATATTTTTACTTATAAACTGGAAGTTGACAATGCCTATAAACAAGGCAAGGTAAATTAGATCAAGGCCTAACACTTGTAAGTAAATAGCCCTTCTGACTGGGGAGACTAGTTGATAGAAGTGCAGTCCTAATACCCTCGTAGTTTTTTGCAGAACACAGAAGAAAGCTTGAAAAATGAGTTATTGGGGGGAGGTAGGGTGTGTGGAAAAACTAGATGACTAAAATCTGTCCCTATTTGGATAAAGTTACTCGGAGAGAAATGCATCTTCCTTCAATGTAAAAGGCAACAATTAGAAATAAGGAGCTGTAATATCTTATCTAATTTAAAGTCAAGTGTTGAAGTTGTCCTTTAAGCATTTCCTATTCTATTCTAGTTGAAATGGGTCAGATAGCTTCCATAGTTATATGCATCTCTTGACTAACCCGGCTAATATTTGAAGCTGGGTTATATACCAAGATACCCATACTTCACAACTTGGGTCTGTATGTGAAGTAGAAAAATCGCCAGTTTGAATAATGGTAACTGGTTCTTTTAGATTTGGGATCTGAACGTCGATTCTTTGATAAACATCCTGAGTTATATAAAAGTTTTAATGCATCTCCCCCTTTTGCTACTATTGTTTCTATAAAGACCCTTGATCCATTAAGTGCAGTTCTCTCTGTCCTGCTCCTTTCCCTCTCCTGATTTCAGCTGGTAATGCAAAGTAGGGTGTGTTCTCCATTTATTTTTTTTTTTTCCTTTCTAAAGTAAGTGTTCTATTGTGTTTTAGAACAAAAAGCTAATGCTGCCTCTAATGTTTTCTCACTGTGTCAGTCCTGTGCTCTTTGTAATTGTGAATAAGCCTAAACACACAGGGCAAGCAGAAGGTTGGAAGTGAAAATTATGCCTGCCAGTAATTGGGAGTTCCAGGGGCAGTAACCTTCTGGGCATCTAAATGTAGGTGTACGGTGTCCAGCTCAGTCTAACTGGGCAGTGAGCTAGCTACTCTACAAACAGCGCTTAACTTGGATTTAGATAAAACAGATGTATGTACAGCTAAGCCTCTGAACTATAAAAATGAAAACTGTGTTAAGAGCATAAAGCTCTCCTGGCAACATTAGCTCCAGGTTGGCTGATCCTTTCATTTGTACTCTTCCATAAACAAAAATAAGATAATACCTAAGTTACTCAATCAAGTCTGTTTAACAGATAACTTCATTACATGACCTTCATCTACAATCAAGTATAATGCCCTTACAGAATCTGTAGAAGCACAGCAAATATATTCAACTAAAATTAATTAGTGTTGTCTTGCTTAATGTTAGCAGAAATCTGGTAGGAATATCCTTAAATTCAAACTGATATAAAAATTAAATGTGTTGAAAAGGCCTGCTGAATGGTTGTGTCACCCTTAGTGGATTTCAAACCTTTTCATTTCCTGGTGATCAGCTCTAACTGTCTAGAGCAATGCAAGTAAGTTTTATTAAGATAGTAGCAGCTTGGATTTTTTCTTATATTCACAAATGCTTTTTAAAAAAAAAAAGTTGTGACTTCTAAGTTAGGTCAAGTTATCTAAAAGTCATAAGTGATTTTTTTTCTCATTTATATTAATGTTGAGTAAAAGAGCAGAAGTTGTTTTGAAAACCTGAAATCCGAAAGGTGTTTTCCAGTAAGTGTTTTTTTTTTTTTTTTTTTGCTTTTGTGAAGTCTTCAGTATTTTATTTTCTCCCACAGTACTTCTAGGCTGCAGAACCAGCCTCAAAGGCACTATGGAGTCACCTCTCCCATTAGCTTGGCTCCTCCGAAGGATATAGATTGTGTTCAGACTCAAAAACTAGTTGAAGCAATGAGACCATTTGGGGTATTTGAAGATGAGGAAGAACAGAATCACAGGTATAGCAAGACTGTAAAAATTGTTGAACTCTTAAGCTTTTTTAGGGCAAACTTAACCTGAGTTTTCTTCACAGACTGGTTGTTCTTAGTAAACTGAATAACTTGGTCAAAGAATGGATTTCAGAACTCGGTGAGAGCAAGGTAAGAATTTTTTTTATATGTTCTTATCAAAACAGCTGGAGCCTTTTTATTTCTATTAAAGGCTGTACTACTTTTATGCTAAAGATCAACTTCTAAATTTCTGAAGTAGAGCTGCAGTAACTGCTGTACATCAGGTATAAAAGATGCTTCAGATCAAGATCTTGAAGTCACTGAATAAATTTGTGAAGTGCTTCTATTAGTTGACTTGTAGCAGTTAACAAAGCTGAAACAATATATTGTGGGGGAAGCAGGTGGTAAATGGGCACTAATCTTGCCCCAAACAGCCTACAGCTCAATCTAGTTTGAAATTACTACACTAGACTTGCCTTTTGTACAGCTCTTTTATTTTGGTAAACTAGTGAATCTGTTGCAGGGAAGGCTCATAATAGGTCTTACGCTCTGTAAATTAATGGAAGGATTGCTATGTTACTCTCTTTGTTCTTTTTGAGGTGCAAACACTTGCTTCAGAAAAAGCAGGATCAGTTTATTAGACTAACAACTTAGTATGGGAGTGAGAGGATGTTGTTTATGGAGGCTGTTGTAGTCTTTCTGTATAACTTGTTGGCTAGTTAAACTTGTGTGTAGGTCAATGTGTATATTGTCTTCTAAAGTAAACCCTCTTCTACCCACAGAATCTTCCCCCTTCAGCAGCAGCAAATGTTGGTGGCAAAATATTTACATTCGGTTCTTACAAGCTGGGAGTGCACACTAGAGGTAGAACTTTCCTTGTCTGTTTGTAGTTGTGATGTTTGAGAGTGACTTCTAAAAATAACAGAACAAATGGAATCTCTTTGCAGGTGCTGACATAGATGCTGTTTGTGTTGCCCCTAGACATGTTGAAAGATCGGATTTTTTTCAGTCATTCTTTGAAAAACTAAAACATCAGGATAAAATAAAAAATCTAAGAGTGAGTAACCTCTCTCCTTGATAGATTGTGCAACTCCTACAATTAAGAATATTCATGCTAAAGACTCGTATTCGTAGTGAATGTCTTATAAGCCAAAACAAAAAATTGTTTCTGAGCACCTTTTAAAATACTATTTTATGCAGTGTGAAAAGGTTGAAGTTAAGCTTTGTTCCCTTTCCCAGTGACTGTATACCACATAAAAAATTCTGTGGTACACTTCTCCCCTACCCATGGTTAGGGAATGAGTCAGCTGTATCAGAAAGCAAGGTTGTCCCAGGAGCCTTTCTTTAATCCTGGATGTAGTAAGGCACTTGGAAATAAGGTAATTCTCTGCAGGAAGAGCAGGGGGCAGCCTGAAAACTAAGGGAGTTGAATGTGATCTGGAAAAGCTTCTGTCAATGCCTTTGCCATGCAGTTCTTTTGGATATACCTTAGGACCTCTAATTCATTCTCCTTTAGTTGTGTTCCTCTCTGGCTACTCAGCCTGACACTCAGCAAAAGGGCTGCTTGCTGTTGGCTTTACATAAAGTTAATAGGAGCTGTGCTGTGGTCATACAAAACTGCTTTGTAAAATCATATTTGGGTACATATGTTGCATACCTTGCATGTAAAACTGATCTCTTGAGGAGTGTTGCTCTTAGCCTAGTTTTCCTTGGGCAGATATTTAGAAGTACTTCATAAGCATAACTAATAAGTCTTTGTTTAGATGACTGAAAGCAGACTCACATCTGGCTGTGGCACTGTTCTAACAAGTGGTCTACAAGATTGAAAACTGTCCCATAAGATAGCTGATAGCATCTCAAGCCTAGTAGAAAACAAAAAAATATAGGAGACTAATGCATGCTGTCAAATGTGGACAAAATTTTATCTCTCTGGATGTTAACCAGTAGCAAAATAAAACAAAAGAGATTTGTGTAGCTCTTCCTCACTACCAACCACTGATGTCTCACTGCAATACATGGTCACCTTCTATATCTCTTGACTAAATAACTCCTTAAAGCTCGTATTAGTATTGTAATAGTGCTATACTACCTGCTCCTTATTAACAGTTCTTTTGGTTCAGAAACAACTCAATCTTCATAGTGAGTAAGTTAGCAGTGTAAATTCTGTATTGTACCATATATTGGGAAAAACACTGAATAGCAAAAGATATTTTCTTACACAGTTAGCCTCTCCTTTACAGGCAGTTGAAGATGCATACGTGCCAGTTGTCAAGTTTGAGTTTGATGGCATTGAGGTAAGTATTTCCCTTTTTTTCTCCAAGTGAGTAAATTTTTTTCTTGCTTTGGAATAGGACACCTTTTCCAGGGACCTGTGACTGCTATTTTGGAAGGTTATTGGTATCTTAAAGCATATTTAGGAAACTGTAATTGAATAGCCTGGCCACAACCTATCCCAGGAGAATACATTCCAGTAGAATGGAAGCTTAGAAAATAATTCCCTAAGAAGCCTGTCAGGAATAGGAACATCAGGGATGTCCTTTTCTAAACCTGCCAAGGTAGCCTACTTGAGCAACATTTGTCTCAAGGAGTATTCGGAGGGTGTATAGAGGCAGTGTCCTTGCTAACTCTTCTTAACTCTGACAAGCTAGCTTTCTATGAAGGGCTGCCTATAGTGTAGTTCACTGTATGAATTGTGTGGGCAGACTAAATGTTTTGTTGCAGATCAAAAATGAAGTCATTTTGAGACAATCAATCTGGAAAAGTACTCCTTTGACTCCTGTCTAGGTTTGTCAGCTGTAGGAATCCTTGTATCTTAAAGACATCTTATGCACTGAATAAAGACCTGCATTCTGTAGTATCTCAGCAAGTTACTGCTTAGTATCACTATAATGAAAAGACTTATTCAATAACCTTTTTGTAGCCTTTATGTGGTATAGATATTCACAAAATCATTTTCATGCCTCAGACTACTAAAAACCAGATACTTTTGTATTAAGAGGGTTTACTGCATATAGAAAATGCTCTTTCCTTTGCTGAAGCGTAATTGAAGTGATTGAACCTACATCTTAATTCTATGATTAGTTTTAAGTTCCCCTTTAATGGAAATTCTAAGTTTAGAGTATCTTTTCAACCTAAAAATACCACAACAACCAACCAACCACTTTCCCTAGTTCAAAAGAAAGGGGGGATGCAATGTAGGTTTTGTAAACAAAATACAAAACTTCTAGTAATTTTCCTGAGCTGTCTGGCAAATAAGTTTCTTCGGAGATCACATAGACTCTTGTGAGTCATAATTTTAAATACAAATGTTAACCCCTTTTTTTTTTTTGTCTTGACTAACTGTCTTCCACTTCTGTGTAGCTCACAAACAGTGCTGCATTCTAACTCACAGTTGGCATGTTTTTTCCTGTTAAGATTGATCTTGTGTTTGCAAGACTGTCTATGCAAACTGTGTCTGATAATCTTGATCTTGGAGATGACTCACGTCTGAGAAGCCTGGATATAAGATGTATACGGAGCTTAAATGGTAAGCATATTTACACACCTTTAAGGAGGCGTTACTAAAATTGGCATAGAATGCACATTACTCAGTTTCTGCGTCTTGTATAGGAACTTGGTCTCCTGTGTACTTGAGATCTGAAGAGGTGGCAAGTGGGTTTAAAACTAGGTGTTTAAGTTGTGTGTTTAGATAGACCTGTATTTCCTGTTTCTTTGATCAGGATAGGTCCATTGTTCCAGTTTGCCACAGAAACCGCTTCAGATGAATAGGTAGAGCACATGATAGAGAAGAATATGTTGTAGTTTATATTAAAAAAAAAAATTTAAATACCTGAAGCCTAACTTGCTCACTAATTGTTCCTGGCTGTTGAAAGAAACCCAGCTTTTGAACTCCTGTAGAAAGGCCTTATTAAAATTTTTTTGCTATAGTCTAAGCTAGAAGGAAAAAAAAGCTGGTGAGGGCACCAGTTACCTGAAAAGATATTTTATGTTATGTGTAATCTATAACTTTTTTTAAGGTAAGGCAAAGCAAGTAATCCAAACTTGTTGTCATAGACTTGAATGTTGAATTGTAAGCTATTGATCCAGTCTAGCATAAAACTGACTTGTACCTGTCTAGGAACTTCTATACTCGTTTTTTCTTACAGGCTGCAGGGTTACTGATGAAATACTACATCTAGTGCCAAATAAAGAGAACTTCCGGCTCACACTCCGAGCAATTAAACTGTGGGCAAAACGTGAGTAATGTGATTGTTCATTGTCTGAAATTTTTCAGAGGCACCTCACACTGAAAAAACACCATTGGTTGTACTTCAGCTTTTTAAATGACTGTTTTAAAATTAAAACCAGTTTAGATACAAGGTCTGTCCATGTGGTAGATTCTGTGTTTTTCAATAGGCTAGAGTGGGAAGGAGAGGCGAGTACCTACAAGACAAGGTGTTGCATTGCTTATTAGAAACTTGATTAAAATGCCAAGTTAGGTATAAAAGCTCGATTGATACATAAAGAACAAAAAAATACCTTTAGCGCTTGTGACTAGAAGAGAACTTGGAGTGAAGCAGTAACTTCACTGTGAAGTGAGTGAAGCAGTAGCAGTAGCCTGCAGTGCAGGCAAATTTCAGAGTAGTAGTAATTTGGGATAATGGGGTGGTAATGATTCATTTTCTCATCACTGTAAGGACCAACAATTTTGGCCTCATTGCACTGCAAAAAGAACTGGCTTTGAGGCTGAAGTATTCTATAGAATTATATTGTGAAGTTGGTGCTGTGAATTGGAAAGAATTGAATTTTGAAAGACTACAGACTAACTACAATGAATCTGTTCTAGGACGTGGCATTTACTCCAACATGCTGGGATTTCTTGGTGGGGTTTCCTGGGCAATGCTAGTAGCAAGAACATGTCAACTCTATCCAAATGCTTTGGCTTCCACTCTTGTTAACAAGTTCTTCTTGGTTTTTTCAAAATGGTAAGTTATTCTTTATTTTAATTAACATAAAAAAATAACACTTCTAGGGGTAGTTCTTTATATAAGATTTACATTTATAACATTCTATCCTACCCCAAATTACACAGCAAAGTCTTAGTTGCTGGCTTTTCTTATATAGGGAATGGCCAAATCCTGTATTGCTGAAACAACCTGAAGAGAGCAACCTTAATTTACCAGTATGGGACCCTAGGGTAAGTAGACTTTGAATTCAAAGCCTTCAAACTTTCTTCTAACCTAACTGATGCTAAGCAAAATTGTTCTAACATCATAGGTGAACCCATCAGATAGGTATCACGTAATGCCTATCATCACCCCAGCCTATCCGCAGCAGAACTCTACATACAATGTATCTACATCAACGCGAGCGGTCATGGTAGAGGAGTTCAAACATGGTAAAGTTCTTTCCATGCTTATTACCTGATTTAAAAAGTGTAACTCTTGCTGTGTGAAATAACATTGCCTGAATTGATTATATTCTGTGAGGTGTTCTGCCCTTTCAGGCAGAGTAGGTATCTGGAAAGTAGGCCTGTTGCAGGCAACGAGGGACCAGTTTTACAACGAACTGTTGTAGTAGGAATCACATTGTCAAGGAAATTCCTACTTTTTGATGTGTTGATTACTGGTCAAAAACTTTACCTTGTAAAGCTTTTTTTTATCATGTTCAGCTAATATTAAATGAAATGGTAATAAGGTTTTAAACCTTACTTGTAGGTCTTGCAGTTACAAATGAGATTCTCCAAGGAAAATCAGACTGGTCAAAGCTCTTTGAACCACTGAACTTCTTTCAGAAGTACAAGTATGTATAAAATCTACTGTCTGAACTTGAAATTACTTATTGGTTAGCACAGTGAATTTTAACTTGCGGTCTAAATAGAAGATGGCATTAGTATTTGTTTTTCAGAAATTGTAGGTAATTGTGCATTTTAGTAAGGATAAGTATAGGGAAGATAGAAAAAACTGTGTTATGCAAATGATACTGGTTTTATTAGAAAAAATTAACTATGATATTTAGAACATAGCAGAACACAATTTTGAAGGATGTAATTAGTTTTTCTTCAGTTAATACTGTGCTGGATATAGGCTATAATCTGTCTTGTATAGAGTACGACTTTCAGACATTTAAGGCAGTTTTGGCTTCAGCTGAAGGAATATAAAGTCCTGAGCTAGTATATCCATTTTTCTTCTAGGCATTATATTGTGCTGACTGCCAGTGCCTCTACAGAAGAGCACCACTTAGAGTGGTAAGTCTTGCTTTAAATGTGGATGATACATAATTGAAACTCAGTTCAATGTTTCACTATTTTTTGTTAACTGTATTAACAAGTGAAACACTAAACTGTGCAACTAGGCATGGAATACAGTACCAAGTTAAGTAGATAGTTCATCAGCAAAATTAAAATCTTTCTTGTGAAGGAAAGTTAACTTTTTAAACAGCAAGATTTATGTCAAAACCTAAGGATTTGAGTCATGATCAGAAGGAACAAAGAGGGTTGGAGTATGTATGACTGATGGTCAGACACTCTGCTTCATCTAGAGAAGCAGACGCAAGAAGTCTAAGGAGACTACTTACCCAACACTGCTTCAGTTAGGGAGATGTTCCTTGATGCAGACACTGAAGCAAGCAGGGTTTACTTGATGTCACCAGATGTGTAATGGACACTAGAGAGCTAGATCTTTTACTGACTTACAGAGTAGTGGTCTCCAAACTTTTTTTAATTGTGCTCTCTTATTAGCAAAAAAAAACCCCAAACAACTTTAACATATACTTACAATATATATATCTCTTTATTTGCAAGTTACATATACATTACCAAAGCTCTAGTATTTTCTTCCTGTACCCCTTATGTGCTCTTTAGGGCACACTCCCACACACTTTGAAGACCACTGTTCTAGAGCCTTAGAAGACAGACTTGGTTTCATAACTTTTTATACTGAATGTAGCATTAAATTTGGGACTAGATTGCACTCAACTCTCAGCCTATTCCAGAGCTTGCTTCTCAAGTGAAACAAGGTTGCTTAAACTGTGTGAAATGTGACAGTATATGGTAAATTGTATTTGTGAAGTTTTAATCTGGTAGTGTGCTTAGATGTCTTATGTTTAGTACTGAAACAGACCCCTTCAGCATGCTTGGTAGTGGACAGGCAAATTGCAGGAGTGCTGATCTGCTTTGTGAAGCTTAATGCGAGAACAATTTCAATTGCAGTTAGAGGAAATGACTGACTGCTTATGACATATTTGTCACTCTCTCAAGGGAGATGTGCCAATAATATTTTAACCTATGCAAATGTGTTGGCTAACTGTGAATCTTGAAATAAGGGGAAACAGTGAGGAATTAAGATACTGTAACGTGTGTGTTTTTTAATTTTGCAATAGTATTCATTGTTCAGGAATGAGGACTTTGCCTGCTTTGTTCAAGTAAACTAGCAAAATAGCTCTGTGTAACAGACGCCTGTTCTGAGTGCACTTTAGTTATACTTCAAGGTTTGACTTGTGCTTTAAGGTAAATAACTTAATTCTTGTGCTATCTCCTAAAAGGCAGCTTACTAAATGTTTTAAAATAGCTCTAATACAAAGTTCAGGTTAAAGATATTATCTAATATGTTCACTTAAAAATTGTATCAGGTACAGTTTGATATCAGTCACAGTTAAGTATACAAGGAGTTATAGGCACATGGCTTGGAGACAATCTATAAAGTGAAATGGTTTTCAGTGAACAAAACTTACTATATCACACAGTGAAGGTGAAGAAAGTTATGGCTCCAGTAAAAGATGATGGTTTTGCAGTGACAGAAATGGAGGCAAATGGGGCTTAATTTTTCCTCTGGGAAAACTAGAAAACAGAAGATAAACTTGCTTCAGTTTTTCTATAAGAACAAGTTTAATTCACTAACTCTTGAATAGATTTGTGAATAGATAGCATATCTTTGTTCATCAACATAAGATACTTCTGAAGAACATACAGACTTGAGTGTTTTCAAAGTTAACCATGTTTTAAGTAAAAGGGTAAAATGCAAGTACTTTATTTAAAAGAAAAGGCTTCATAGTCATGATTAATTTCTTGGGCAAGTCTCTGAAACTGTGACTAGATAATTTATTTATTAAAGGAACTATATTTTCCAATTTTGCTAGAAGAGAGTAAACTCACTGAATCTGTAGGAAGGACTGTGTCTTCACTTGAGTGTAACTGAATAGTTGTGGTTGAGCCTCTTCAAAACTGCTCTTTTGCTTGATTTTAGGTAAAAGTTTTGCTGCACTTCAAAATGCAGCCTTGTTGATACACTTAAACCTGTAGTCTGTGATGAAAGCATCTGTTGCTAAGAGTACAAGTTAAATTTATTTACCTCTGTCTTTGGAAGTTTTAAAGCTCAAATATAACTGGAAGCATCTCAGTCTACGGTGTGTGTGAGAGAAAAATCTATTATCTGTTTAGCTGCATGAAACTACTTATTGGTTAGCATTTTTGTATTAACTTTGTATTATAGCAAGGCATATAACTTGTGTTGGATGCAGTTAAAAAATGAGTAAATATCTCTTACTAGGGTTGGTCTTGTTGAATCTAAAATCCGTGTGCTGGTTGGAAACCTGGAGAGGAATGAATTTATAACTATTGCACATGTAAAGCCACAGTCTTTTCCTGGCAACCAAGAGCTCTGTAAACAGTGAGTTTCCTTATTTTTCTGAAATACTTTTTGTATTTACAATGTATATTACAATATACATATTACAATACATTGTAACTTCTTTATATTCACCTCAGCTCATCTGTGGGATGTTTACTTGGTATCTACTGTTTTGTAGACAGGCAGGTCCCAAGCATGTAAGATCTTTTTAAAGAAGGGAGAACTTGAAAGAAGTACTCCAAGAACTTATGTATAGATTGACTAATCTTTAACTGCTGTGTACAACTAAACTGTTTTGCTTAATCCCCTCTTGAGAGCAGATACTAGCATCTGAATGACTGTGCTTAAATTATAAATTTGTGGAACTGTCTTTTTAGGAGTGGATATGTGTCAATGTGGTTTCTTGGAATCGTATTTAGGAAAGTGGAAAATGCAGAAAGTGTTAACATTGATTTAACATACGTTATACAGTCATTCACAGATACAGGTAAGCCTATATTTTGCTCTTGTCTTGTAGGGTTTCACTTACTTATTCCAGTGGAAGCTGTTTAACAAAGTGAATTGTGCTTTCTTTTGGTAGTAGGTATTAGATATTTCTATAGAGAGCAATATATAGCAGATTAGCTTTTATTATGTACTGGTTTGATACTTTGGTAAAGTAAGTTTGTCTTGACCTTAAATAAAATAAGTTCTGCAGGTCATAGTAAACACTCACAAAAGAACTGCATTTCGTTAAGTGGACAGTCAAATGTGAAGCCAGATGTCCATTTACTAAACTTGTCAAAAAGAGTTGCCAGTTGCTGAACTTTGAAAGTAGGAATTAACTGTATTAAGCTCTAAAATAAACTGTTAGCGTATGTTGACAATATTCTTTCCAAAATAAGTCTGTATGATGCAATCCCAGAACACTGTAAGTCAGTGTTGTCACATTGTAATTACATGCCGTCTTGTATGCAAACTTCATGTTCATCTTCCATTATTACTTTTGATAGATGTAGAAATAGAGTAATATTGCAAGTGTTGTTAGATAATGCTAGAATAAAGGAGTTTTGGGGTGAGGAGTTGTTTGAAAGTAGAAGTCTTTTCCATAATCTGTCTACTTGTTAGTAGTTTAATTAGGCTTGTGCCTAATTAAATTCTAGCTATCCTAATGAAGAATTAAGGAAATCGGGTTACTTTTCAGAAGAGACAAGTGTGAACAAAGTTTTAAACAGTGGACTCCTTTAAATGTTTGTTTGCACTGATGAAGAGTGTATGCATGGTACCAGCATGAGCTGTGTGGTGTTTTGCTCAGACAACATGAATAAATGCAGTTAAACCTGATCCTGTCTTTGGCTCATGCTTTAGGATATTAAAGCTCAGAAAAGTGCATCAAAACTCTTGTCAGTTTCAAGCCAAGCAGGGTGACTTCCTCAGACTTGTACTGTTGATGTGTATTGATGCTTGTTTTGTACACTGCACACAGCAGCACCCTGTTTCAATGTTGTGGCAAATGTAAATTATGTCAACAAAGTTTGTGTTGCTAAGAGGTTAGAAGTAATGCTAAATCCTTTTTTCTATGCAAAAACATGATCAGTATAGCTGTGTGCTCTTTAGTGAAGCACTGCCTATAGGATACTTCAGAGGACCTGAATCCAGAAATGTTAAACAGAAAAAAAGGTATGAAATCATTTGGCAAATGTAGGACTGACCAGTAGTTATGTGCAAGAAAGCTTTTATCATGTGCCTTTATTTTGAGACAATATTTTTGGAAGACAAAGATCAATTTCAGGTTGATGGGCTTGAGAACATAAGGCTCACCTGGAAGGCTTTTGTTAAGTGAAACTTATCTTGCTTTTACATAAAAAACATTATTGAATTTACTTTGAAGCAACTGTTTATTGGTGTAAATATTCACATTTGTGCTTTTATTGCAATTCTAGGTGTCCTGTAGAAAGACTTGTCTCTTTGTTGCATGTTCTTACTCCAATTCCCATTCTGTTTTAGTAAGCTGACTTTCCAGTTATGCTTGTGATAGGCCTGTTAGATAAGATTATCTAAATGTGACTTAATCCTATAATAACTGTTCTTCTAGTATAGCAGTTTTAAGTTGCATTGAAGACTGTTGCAGATGCTTAAGAAAAACCTGTTTAAATTGCAGTGCATTTGGTAGGTCATGTGTCCTTAAAATTCACTTTTGCTTTCTTGGACAGATATAGTTTCTCAGTAGTTTAGATGTTTAAATTATATGTTACAGAACTGTAACAAAACATGCCAATTGCTGCTGAAAATACCAAATAAAAAAATTAGTCTGAACATTGAGTAAGGTGTCTGCTCTCATCAGCACAATTAAGTTGATTCATGTAAGGCTTCTAGATCTATTCTCAACCAGAAAACTAATGGTTAAGGAGTATTATCACCCTCAGGTTAAAATTAACTTTGATTTGAGATTTGATCCAAATCTCAATTCAGCATGTGAGCTGTATGATTAGCAAACCACAGCTGTAACTGTGCACATAAATGTGTATTTGTACTTGAATAGCTGTTATGTATCTGGTCTCTACTGGATGTGAAATGAGCATCTTGGGTCCCATTCATCTTCTTGAGACTCTATGTGGAGTGCTTGGGTAGCATTTTGTGTTCAGTTAGGCTGTAAACTTCTTGCTCTTTGTTTGGGCTGGAGTGTCTTAAAGACTTGCTGTTTCTAAAGAAACCATATGTAACCTTGACAAATACCTGATGCAAAAATGCTCAGTAAGCTACAACACTAAATTTCATGTTAGTTTACAGGCAGGCTAACAACCTCAATGTGCTAAAGGAAGGTATGAAGATTGAGGCAGCTCATGTGAAGAGAAAGCATCTCCACTATTTTTTGCCTGCAGAAACCTTACAGAAAAGAAAGAAGGTATAACAATAATATAGCTTGTCTGGCAACAACTTTTTTGCTTCAATTACTTGAAGAGTTCATTATTTTAACTGTTTCAGCAAAGCGTGCCTGATATTACTCAAAATGCTAGTGGGCTTCAGTGCAAAAGGACTTCTTCAGATGGAAGCTGTTTGGACAGTTCCAGGGATATGGACTCCAGAACACCATATAATTCCTCTTCCTTAAATAAGATGTCTAAATTGGACACCTCTACATCAGAGATAGAAAGGTTAGCACCATAACTTTAGAACTGTGAAGAAGCTCTGTTTAAGTGACTCAGTGTGAATGAGATCTAGGATTTCTTGTTTGAATCTGTGTATCATAAGCATATGGAGGGCTCTAATGTCTTCAGGAACAAATCTGGCATCTCCTTTGGGCATGTGGTGGGAGATGGATTGTATCCTTGAAATTGAAAACAGATAATGTACATGAACATGTAGGTATGAAGAACTCGGTACAAGAGAAATTAATTTTTCTTGAATAGAAATCCTCTTAGGTTAACATGTAATTTGAAACTGGAGTATTTTCTGTGTAGATAATTGTTGTTTCTAAAAAAATTGTTGCTTCTAATGCCAAGCAGTACTTAGTTCTAATGAAGTGCTGATCTTGATAGCAGAAACACTACATCTTCTGCTGATGTAGTGGAGTAGTATGAGAACTCGGGCAGTAAAAGTGTCTGTTGCTTCCTGGCAAGTCTATCTGTCCATAAGCTAATTCAGCACCGAGGAATATGTAATCTTGAGTGTAATAGCCCAATGTGTAATGCCTGCTGTGTTCAGGCTGTTTGGTACTGAAGGAGTAGCACACGCAAAAATACTGGGTGCATCTATGAAAAGAGCAGATATATCCAGTACTGTGCTGCTTTTAATGGATATATTAATCTGGAAAACAGTACCAGTATGCAGAGGCTTACTAAAGAAAATAGTTAAGTTCAAATTTGCAGTCTGAAGTTCAGCAAAATGGAGAATTCCTGCTAGGTCACCTGTGAGTTTGTGTTTAGTAAATCTGTGGCGATGAGCTAAGAAAGTAGATGTTTGTCTTGTGTGAGCTTTCTGGAAATGAAATGTGTATTTTACAAGCTAGCATTTTATAACTCTAGCGTCTGACTCTTACAGAAATGCTGTATGTCAGAGATCTAGTGGTGGTAACAATAGAGAGAAGAGATCTCATGTACCTGTGCCATCAGTGTCTAAGGGACTCTCTGTTCCTGTTAGTGATTCACGTATGTATTGAAGTAGTGGGTGGAATGCAGTCTTTAATTTCATAGCTGTACTCTAAAAGCTCAGTGTCTCCTACAGAAATGCAGGCTACAGTTGCAATAAGAGCATCGGGACCTCCGATTGGTTACACCGTTCCAGAACATAACACAATTTCTCAACTGAGAGCACATTTTGTCCAAGGACATCATGAATTAAGTGGGACCCCAATTGTAGATCCTAAGAATGCTGCACCTAAACGACCTTATTCATTGACCTCTAGAGGATGTCATTCGCCTACATCAGAAGGATGCCCCAAAAAAGCAAGAGATGAAGAAAAGGTAAGGAAGGTGTGGGAGAGGCCATGCCAGGGAGGGTTTGCTGTAGTGTTAACTGTTGATGTAGAATAAATGAGAGAACTGAGGAAAAAAATTACATATATAATCCTCAACAGATTCAAGAATCTAGAAATAGTGTAATGATAGATATGAGAAATTATCTTGGATATAATGTATTGCTAGTTAACAAATACTGTTCTAGGATCTGATGCTAATGACTGGTGGCAGGGTCTCTAAATAATACTGTGCTTACATGTTACTGCACTGACCAACTGCTGAATGAACTGACTCCTTTGGAAGAAGTTCTTAAAACAACTCAGGAAGAAATTGTCTCAAAATGAAGAGGATACACTTTTACATTTGTAAGATTAATGAGCTATTCTTGTTCTGGCAGACAAGTTTTGAATGCCTATTGGTAGTTTTGCTGCTTTAGAAATCAGCACCCTACACAACAGGCTTTCCACTGCTGAAATAACTGTGGAGTTGCTTGTTAGATCTTGTTTTGGTAGAAGCTTTAATTCAATGCTTGATCTGTCACGGCTATATATAAATAGCCTTAAATTGCTATTTCTGTGGCTTGACCTTGGATTTGAGGCAGAAGCAAAGAACAACTAGAAAAAACCCTCAACTTATAGAATCATCTAGGTTGACACTTGTAACAAATCAACTTGCAGAACTGTTATATAGTATTGAATATCTCGAGCACAGATTTCAAGACTAGTAAGACTTTCTGAGAGGCCTGAGGTACTGCATGGGTAATGGTAGTCTTAAGTGTTGTTTTAAGAGTGGCCATTAATACTTTTAATATATTGACTGGAAGCTGTACCCAAATATTAAGACAACTTCAGTATAGCAATTATTCTAAGTCTGTGTATTCTGTTCTTCTAGTTAATTGGCCAGGATTCAGCATTCAAAGATGGTGGAAATGCAGAAGGTGTCAGGAGAAGATCTACAGAAAATGTAATTTTGAAGTGGTTTTACTCAGTAGAGTAACTAAAAGCTGAATGGACTGTTCTAGTGTCTAGACTACTTTGCATAAATAATCTACACATCTGATATAAACAAAACTACACTTTTTAGTTTATTTCAGTTTGTTTCCCAAATATTACACCTGTATGACCTATCCTTTTAAAAGAAGTTACTACTAGGTGATTTGGCACTATCTAGCTTCTTCCCATGCTTGAGATGTGACTTTTTATTTTTTAAAACCACTTGATTCACTGATGAAAACTACTGTAAAGACTAAAGCATTTGCCTTCTCAAAGGGAGTATAATGAGCTCTATTTAGTGTAGCTTGCTATTGAAATAAAAGCTATTGAGGGTACATGCTCAAATCTAGATGCAGTCTTGTTGGTAAAGTGAAGGTTGAAATACTTAAAAAGCTATGTGTGATTATAGGTCTTAAAAAAAAAAAGTGGAGGTTGTCAGTGCATGTATGTCTTTAGTTTTTAAGTATCCTGGCTGCCAGACCTTGCTATCTCTCAAGTCATGAATTTGCCAATACTGCCTAACAAATCCCGTCTGACTTCTTAGGGAGGCCTTGGAGGAAAACCTATGCTGATTCCACTTATCAACACATCAAGATCACAGGTATTATTTATTGTGTTGTTGTATTCATAGGTAAAGCAAAACTAGAATTTTTATCTTATGTACTCTTAAGCCCTGTAAACTCCGTGATTCTAACTAAGTGATAAGCTTTGGCCTGTAATGCTTCCACCAATTTGTATAGCTGAAAAATGACACTTCAGATTCACTCATAAAAGTATAGCCAAAACTTCCAAGTTAGGGAACTTGAAAAACCATGTTTCCCTGCACACAAGTACTGACATAGTTTATTTCCTAACTTGCTTTCTTTCTTAAGCAAAAATCTGTACTCCTTGTAGATCTTCCATAAGGTGATCTGAGCTCTTGAGTACTTTTATACTGATTTCAGTGACCAGATTTGGAAGCTTTGAAGTCTGTGACACTAATTCTTCTGTACAATGTAATGAAATTGAGGGTTATAAGACTGGAAGTCATCTGGATAGTAAAGACAGTTTGTTTTCCTGATCAGTGGATCTGAGAAGAATGGTAGTTCCTGCTATTATGCTGTTGAGCAACTTGCAACTTAATTATATTCCTGAAGGGGGATAAAATATCTCAATTGATGCCAGGGAAAGAAGTGTACAGAGGGCAAAGTGCTCTTTCTCTGTAAACTGGTGGTAACTAAAGAAGTGTTGTTATGGAAAAAGTCCTTCTCTGTAAATATTTGGGTTTGGGTCATACTGTTTTAGTACATAATTGTTATATTAATCTAGGAAAGAGTTTCTGTTGCTGCTTCTAAATTAATGTAAAATTTTCTTTTTTTTTTCTCCTGTGGCATCTTCTTGTGTGTTGTAGAGGCTTTCCAGTAAAGAACTACCAGATTCTTCATCTCCTGTTCCAACAAACAGTATTCGTATTATTAAAAGATCCATCAAACTTACCCTTAATGGGTAACCAGTATTTCTTCAGGTAAAGATAATTCACTTCTTTAGTGGTCCATAGACTCAATCTGCATTGTAGTTACTCACAAAGTATGGAAGGTTACTGTTGCCAAAGTGCAATTGGCCAGTTAAAATCATGGTCTTATTTTATAGTATTGTTAGATGCTTGTTTCCTATTGAACTATTCTTTGCATATTCTTGTAACAGTTGCACTTATTAGTCTTTTAAAAAGTCTTAACTGTCAGTGACTGAAACAACTTTTGAAAAAGCTACAAAAACCCAACATGTCCTGCGACCTGGATTCGGAATGTATGTAAACAGGATTAGCTTGTCACTCTAACCATGTTCTGGTTTCAAGTGTGTGAACATACCTGTATTCATTTGTGCTTTCCTAGTTCATGTGCATGTTGTTCTTATCTTTAAATTATTTTCCAGTTTGGCACATACACTCCTGTGCATCTGTCACAATGGTGCTCAGCTTCCTCAGCTAGTAGCTTTCCACTGTCTAGCACAGCCATGCACTACACGAGTATTGCCTCCCATGGAGGCCCATAAATAATTTAAAAATTGAAGAAAATGCAGCAGAGGATGCTATCAAGGTGTGAAGATGACAGACTTGTCCCATGCCATGTTATCTGATCTCTTTTTTTTTTTTTCTTAAGACTGCTCCAGCATGAGACTCAAGGGTTTTTTGTTGTCACCAGGTAGTAAAGCTAAACACACAGCTGAAGGTGCACTTAAACATTGCAACAGGCAAGGCTGTTGTGACACTACTACCCACCTGCAAGCTGCAGTCTTGAAAGCAACTGGCATGCAGAAAGTGGTTTCAGATAAACCTTGAAAGTTGTTCTAAATGGTTGCATGGAAACTTGTAGTAGTCTTAAGTCTGGTTCTGTAAACTGATAACACTGCTTACCCGGTTAAGTGCATTAAGGTTTTTTGAGAGGTGGGAAGAAATTCTGATATTATGAAACAAATGTTATGCTACCTCTCTAATGCAGTTTCTTTATAATTTGGTGATTTTGTAAATGAAGTTGTATGTGTTTTCCAGAGTATTTTTGTATGTACTGTAAAATACTATCTTTCAAAGAGAAATTGAAAACCTTCTGTCTCTTCTTTTAATGGACTTGGGATCTGCTTAAAAAATCCAAACTACTAATCCAAATGTAAGACAGGGGAGCAGTTCCACAAAATATATGTTCTGCAAAATAATGTCATGCTAGAATAAGTTTGAAGAAACTAGGAATACTGCTTTCCTGTTTCTAGTATTTCCAGGCTTTGAATTAATGCTCTCTGAATAGTGCAGTTTGCAAACTGTTGGCAACTGATGTCCCAGATTGCCATGTGGACAACAGATATGCCTGAATTCTTCTGAAATTAGTTGCTCGGCTCAAAGAGTAATTCTGTTCTCTGATCATATTGACCATCCACCTAAAATTCTAGTGACAAGACCAAAAGACAGTAAAGCACTAAGAGGCACATATCTTGTAAGCTCTTGATTCTTAGGTATTCCAAAGTTGAGGAGGAAGCATGACTATTTATCACAATATGTTTTTTTCCTATTACCTCTGGTTTCCAGCTTACTTCAAGTGCACTTTCTCTTAGAAAACTGGCCTTAGTGGGTTTCAGAGGTCTTATTTTCCCTCTCCCTTGTAAAACCCCCAAAACTTAGGCTGCAAGGCTTAGGTTTGGTCACAGGTTAAAATCGAGAAACAGAACTGATGTTACTTAAGTAGCTTTTAGCAGAACTACACCTTGAGTTTATAAAGTGGTTACCTCAGTTATGTGGCCTGTGTCAAAACTGTGCTATTTAAATATTGTCAAGTCTGTGTACTAGTTACAGTATGTATACAGCTTCAGCACCTGTGTAAATAAAAAAATCATTAATTTGAAGGAATTAAAGCTGAGATAGGTGATAAGATAAACAGCAAAGCAAATATGAAGAGTCAGTGTTTTGTAGGAGTCTAAAACTCTGTACTATTACTATGCTTTTAAACAAATTCTTCCACTTGGGTATTCCAAGACTGTTAAGGGCTGTTTTGCCCTTAACCTCTATGTCAATGCTTCAGTTTAAGTAACTAATCTCAAATTAACCTAGCTAATAGATATCAGAGTATATGCCTTTACAAAGATTTTTTTTTTAACCTTTTTTTTTAATTGCTTGTGCCCCCCCGCCCCCCCCCCCCCCTTGCCCCCTTAGGCTTTTAAGAAGAATGTTTAGGAAGAATTTAGGTTAGTTTCTCAGACTTCATTCAGCATAGGTGAGGTTACACAGTTTATCTTACTATGCCCTGACTCAACACTTTGCCCAGCACAGAGTGACATCACTGTTCTGGAGTTTCCCTGGATGTTGCAGAAGGATTAGATTTCAACTGTTTTAAATGAAGTTCAAACTGCAACATTCAATGGAAATGTTTTCCTTTGTTTATGGAGCAAGTCCTCTGCTGAAGTGATTGAAAGGAAGGTTACTCATGCATAAAGACTCGGTGAGGGAGGCTCGTTGACAGCAGACTCTCTGCAAACTTTGCTGTTTTCTATCTGCTTTCTAAGCTGGCTGCTGTATGTGTGGCTGGGAGGCCCAGATGGAAGGGGTGAGGGATGTGTGGTCTCCTTAAAGAGGAGCAGCTGTGTGTTGAAATTGTGTATGGTTAGTAACTTTGAGCAAGAAATTCCATTGCTGGAATCAACATCTCCTGGGGTTTTACTTCTTAGGTATAAGCACAGAAACAGTTAATGTAAAGCCACCTCTATCTCTACTGTTGCAATGGGTGTCCCTATAGAAACTGAGAGTGAAAGTAATAGAATACTTACTCCTAGCCATAATGAGTAAAAAGCAAAGAGGGTGTGGGGAAGAAGTACCTTGAAATCTTGCCTTTAGGGAGAGAGGGGGCTTTTTAATACTGCTTTTATGTAATATTCAGCGACGTAAGCTGTTTAGCATAAAAAGACAAGCAAAAACTCCTAGCTGTATCTCTGCAATTACCTCATCACACTTCTTATAAAGGGTCTGGTCCTGTGAATTATTCCAGTAACCAAAAAGCTGTGGTTCTAGGGTGCTATGTATCTGTGTCCAGCTGAGGAGCAAACAAGTACTGGGGGCTGCAGGCACTCTGTGCCCTGTCCCCAGAGGATATCAAATGGTCGTAGGGCGCATCTGTCTGAGCAGTAACCCACTCTTGTGAAAACAGGAGTCGTCCTCTCCCCAGGGCCACCCCTGCACCCTCTTCCTTCCATCCACCCCTGCAGGGTGGCTGTGGGGGCTGTGTGCCCTTTCCCTGGGTGTAGGGGAGCTGTGGCCCCGGCTTCCCACGCTGGGAGGGGGTTTCCTGCCTTAAGGTCCGTAGCGGGGGCGGGCTGGGGGCTGAGCTGCGTGTGCTGTGACGGTGCTGGCATGTGACTGCGGTGCTGCGGGAAACACTGCTGCAGCCCTGTGCCGCCTGCCACCCTGACCACTGGCCTGGAGAGGCTGGGGGCACCAGCTGCAGCCCCCAGCTTCCTGGCTAGCTCTGCTGTGCTCTGCCCTTCCCTGAATCCTGCTGGGCCAAGCAGAGTACAGTAGGGTGTTTTCCAGCATCAAGCTGAGTGGTAGGCTCTTTGAGTGTTCCTTGCTGTCTCCTAGCATGCTGCTCAGCATGGACTGCCCTTCACCCTGCCTGAGGGTTTCTTCAGCTGTCCTCTGTGCCAAGCTCTGAGTGCGGTCCAAGGGCTCGGGTCTCCAGGCTCCTGGACCTTGTATATTTTTTTGGGAATGATCTTTATAAAAAAGAAGTCTGGGGGCTGATTTTCCTCCTGTTCTAAAAGATATAGCCTGTTGCCTTGTCTGACCTTTAATAATTGATAGAAATCAAGAAAATCAAACTGGGACTGCTTGTCCTTGTGTGCTTTCTCTTTGCTGGGAAGACCCTGTTGAATCATCCTGCCATCTTCACTCAACCTTGTTTCTTATTCATACTTAATCTTTTTTCTGTTTTGTCCGATCTCAGATTCTTGCATGTCTTCTTTTCTCTCTGATAGCTTACCTCTTCCTTTCTCATACAAATCCATCTTTGCTTCCTCTTCATTTGAATGGCATGGTACTTTATTCTGTGCTCATGTAACAAAAAAATCCCAGGAATCCTGAACCCAGAGGAGAAACAACCTATGCTGTTTTAGTGTATGGCAGCCTGGCAATCAGCTACTTACTGTGGGGACCATCCAGCTCACTCTCTGCAGTATGTGCAATGGAGAGAAATATAAAAATTTTTGTATACTAAGCAAAGTTTGGCAAGCATGTGTAAGTTCAAACTTTTCAAAGCTTAAACACATGCCCAGATATATGTGGTTTTTCAAAGGAAGAGCAAAAAGTCCAATAGTGACAGCAGCACAGTCTCTGCTACATTTTATGTCCCTGTTTCTGAAATTTGAAGAGTTTCTTGATAAAAATTTTAAGAATTCTTTGAAAATAATTAAAGCGGTGCATATTCCCCACGACTCATTCTTAGAAATGATTGAGTCATTTTTGTTCTGTTTTTCCTAAAAGTCAGCTGGAGGTGCAGTGTATGTAATCATAGGCCAAAGAAAAAGTCTTTGTCAAACTTGGAGCAACTAAAAATGTGGCCTTAAAATAGGAAGTGTTGACTAGCCATAACCAACAAAGTGTGGTGATGGTAATACGATGAAAATAAAACATAGTATCTACTTGCTACAGCCTTAACTAAATCTAGACAATGCTGGAATTGATGTGGTCCCTGCAGCTTTAATTCTGCTCCATTTTTCCTCTGTGCTCACTTAGCAAGAACAGAAAGTTACCAAAACCACTGTATCCAAGTGCATGCACACAACAAAGAAAGGATGAGGTTTTGTGAATCGCCTGATGTATTCGTGCTTGGCTGTGTCCATCAGCACTCCTTTAGTATGTTTGATTTTTGTCAGATCATTTTTCCTCATTTCTTTGATACTGAATTTACACTTTATGTACAGCCTCTTCTACTACTTAAGCAGAAGAGCATAGAAACCTGTTGTTGTGAGCAATACAACAGAGATTTCTAATAAGCTAGAGAAGTATTGCTATTTGAAGTTGTACCTTCTCTGCTCTCCCAAATGAGGCAGGCATTAGACTGTTGGGAAACAAAGTTGATCCTGCTTCTCAATTGTGTATACAAAACAAGAAGTCTCTAAGTATTTCTTGCAAGACTTGTAGCTGGTTATTACGTTCATAGAAACATAGAATAATAGAATGGTTAGAGTTGGAAGGCATCTTAAAGATCATCAAGTTCCATCTCCCCTGCCACGGGGAGGCATAGACACCTCCCACTAGAGCAGGTTGCTCAAAGCCCATCCAGCCTGGCCTTAAATACTCCAGGGACAGGGCATCCACAACTTCCCTGGACAACCTGTGCCAGTGCCTCAACACCCTCACTGTAAAGAATTTCTTTCTGGTATCTAATCCACATCTCCCCTCTTCCAGTTTAAAACCACTGCCCCTTGTCCTGTCATCACACTACCTGTCAGAGTCCCTTGCCACCTCTCCTATAGGCTCCCCTTAGATATTGGAAGGCTGCTATAAGGTCTCCATAGAGTCTTCTCTTCTCCAGGCAGAAACTTCTGCTTTTGTCTAGATGGTATAGCATATGTTAATTTTCCCCACTCATTTTGAATGTTTTTACATGTCTTTAACAATACTGTACCACTTCTGCTATGTAGGATAATAACTGTTGGAAGAGTCTGTAAAGCAAACTGATAGATGTTTTGTTCAGTGCATTTACAGGAAAAAAGAATCTCCAGTCTGTCAAATCATGAACAATAGGAAGATCATGGAAACAGGGTTTTCTGTATAGTGATTGTTTGCAGTAATTCAGTTAAGAAAATCAAATGGGACAAAAATAAACCTCTGGGAGTTGTGTTTTGAGGAACATAACAATGTTGCAAACAGCCAAGTACAAGCAATGAGAAGGCAAGGGAATCCCCTGTTTCTGTTCCCCTGTTCACCCACTAAATAAATCACTGGGTTACATTAAATCATAAACTGCGTAAGTACAGAGATGTTTACTTTCTGTAATTCAGAGTAAAAATTATAAATCTGTTTACTAAATTATATTCCTCTTATAGAAATAAGCGATAACCAGCAGCTTGTTAATTTTCTCTCCCGTTCTAATGTGTTGTGACTTCAGGTGGGGAAAGTTCAGTAAAGGTAACATTTCAATTTTCTCCAGGCTGTGCTTATTTAAAGTTGTTTTCAGTTCACCTTTCAGTAACAAGTAAGCTGAGATGATTGTCCAGAAGACCAGCTGTGGAGCTCGAACAGAGGTTCGTATTTTCAGAATCAAATATTGTATGTGTTCAGCCTTAAAGGTCACCCCTCATTTCAGTGGCTATGATGTCAATGGGGAATCCCTGTTGCACTTCTGTTTGTCCTTGTGTGAAGGTCTAAAAAAAGTCAAATAAAAGCAAAGCAACTATTTAGAAAAGTCTAAGGCTTCAGTATAAAAGCTAACCACAGATTCTTAATGCCTCTTAAAGAGAACTGTGTTACTTCATCAGCTGCTGCTTGTATGTGAACTTGGGTCTCTTCTTGGTCACTGTTCTTTCTGCTTAGATTTTGTCTTTCAACTACTTATTAAGGAGAGCTTTTGTTAAGAACATGCGATGATCTTGTCTTTGGTAATTAACGGATGCAGCTAATACCAATGCTTAAGATGATTTCATATCTGAAACAATTGGACAAAGGATAAACCAGCGTGCCCTCTGACAGTTCCTTGTTTGTATTAAGTTTTGGTACTATTGTGCACTTTTTTCAAGGCTGTTACTGACACCATGCCAAATTATTTTTCAACAATTACTAATTCTTTACAACATTTCTGAGAAGTTTTTAAAATCTCTGCTTTAACAGATGAGGAATCTAAGGCATAGAGATTAGAGACTTGTGAAGGATCAGAGAGAAGTTTTGTGGCAATACCAGAAAATGAAACCAAATTCCCTGTATTAGCGAGATGGTGGTGTTTCACCCTTTTTCTTTGGAGTCCCATTGTCTGTGCTTGCCATGGGGATTCCCAGTACATAAGAGTTACTGCATCCACCTAAGGACTGCTTTAACTACCTCTAGAGACTACAACTGAAATTAACTGCTGATTTTTAATCCTCTACATATGTGATAGTCCACTATACTTTCTTACTGCTTTTTTATAATCTTGCAAATTAAACAACTTTTCCTTTCAGATATTGATTACCTTCTTGAAAAAAAAATCATAATTTTTTCTTGCTTATTTTTGGTTCTCCACAAAAAAGCCTCGCTAAGAATTTTAGCACAACAAGCAGTGCCATAAGACTGTCAGATCCAAGTTAACATCTTACTGAGGGATGATGGGTAAGTTCTCGTATCTTACCATTGCAGGGGTGGGTGAGGTTGGTAAGGGGGAATCCCAATAATTCCTCATTGTAGAATTGCAAAAAAAAAATTACATTTTTTCTACTATGTGGACTATGTACCATCTGTGCCATTGGGAACAAATCTGGTAGCTCACTTATTGAACCATGTCGAGTCTCTCAAAAAGTATTACATCTGAACAAATTTGTTCATTGGTTTTTGCTTTTACAGGATAAAAGAGGGTGGTAACAAAATGTAATGTAATGCTGCTAGTCCCTACAGAAAATGAATGGATGCTAAGTGTATGTCCAAAAGAAGAAAAAAGAGTGGGGAGGGCAGAAATACTAAAGTTGCTGCAGCATCTAACCAGATTTTCTATGAGAACGATGAAGGTAGCTCTTAGGTGATTGAATACATCTTTGTAGAAGTATCATGTCAACTGTTACCAAAAAATGGGATATCCTGCAACACCAACTTAAGAGGCTTCATGCTTAAAGTCCTGCGTTAAAGCCACAAAGGTATCACAAACTGCATAAACTGAAGAGGCTCCGTCGCTCAGGGAAACAGAAATCCCTAAGATGTGTGTTAAGTACTGCAAGACTGAGCAGCGTAGGACCTAGGTGTTGCCATGGGTTTGCTGCCAACTCACAGCCATGACGTCTGTTATTATGGTGTATTTTAGGCCCAAAGTTATCCCCCTTTAGATTCACTGTTAAAAAATACTCCTGGCTTCAGTAGAAGCTAAATCCCTTTATTTAGGAAAGGATTGTAGCTACTGAGTTGAGTCAGTTGAATTATGAATGTTATGTATGTGAACTGGTGTGTTGTTACATCTTTCTGAATGAATGACAGAGTTTACAGCAAGTTGCTGGTAGCCATCTCCCTTACAATACTTAAATGAATGGTAAGTTTGCAGGGCTGTGTATTTTATCACTCAGACAAAATTCCAGTCAACCTAAGTGGAAGCTTTGCCTGTAAGAGAGGTGTGTGATTGGGTTCTTGACTCTTAACAGTACTGTATTGCTATGAATGTACCATTGCATGGCCCCAAATTTAATAAGCTTATTCCTGTAATCAAAGTTTGTTCAGTGCAGTGAACAAGCACAATGAGGATGCCTCCAGGGCCAAAGAATGTGCTATTACTTAATGAGTTGCTTAAAGCCCTTCAAATAAATGTGAAAGAAACACTTAGATGAGGGAAGTTGCTGTAGTCGTTCTCTCCAGGAGTTAGGAGTATGAATCTTCCTGGATTTCCTGACTAAATTTGATGATTAGTCTCGGCTGCTTGAGTAGGTCATGAGCAGAGATGGAGACACCCTTGTAAAGGGAACCACAGGAATTCTGGCTCCCTTCCATCTTATTGAGCCAAAACAGGGATTTATGAAGATATCAAACTCCTGTTCATAAAGCACTGCTATGCATGCTGCATTAGAAAGCTCTGGGTTGGAAGGCAGCCAGTATCTTTTTCGCAAAAGTTAAGCGTTGTGGTTTGGAGGCTTATGAAGGGGAGGTATTGCAAAAGAAAGAGAACTGGACAGGATTGCTAGAGAATGAAGTAGTTACGGTCACTGTTAAAGGGAGAGGGGAAAAAAACACACTTTAGTCTGTTAAGCAGTAGCTACTTTGCTCTTTATTGTTTTCATAAACCATAATCAGTTTGGTTTATCACTTCAGAAGTTTCTTGCCACTACCTTCATCCCGAGCACACTTGAGTCCTTTCCTGGTTGGAGACATTTGCTTCATCAGTTGTGGTGAATCAACTGTCTGTATATAGCTAAGAAGCCAAATGCTCTGTTAAAAGGAGCAAAAATAACATTGCACTTATTTATCCCTGGTTTTTGTTATTTCAAATTAATTACAGGGATGTTTATGAGGCAGGGCTCTTGACCACACAAATATAGGTTGTTCATAATACGTGTAGTCTGTGAGAAACTGCAATTGCTGTGCTAAATATAATTTATTCTGTGGTTCCATTCCAGCTATATATTTAATTTTATTTTGCCATTCTTCTTCTAGGGGCACTAGTAAGCATTCTTCCAAGCAGGAGTAGTAATGATGAGACAGTAATTGTCTGAGTAAATTATGCGAGCGGCCTTCTTTCTTTTTTCACTTCCTACGTTTCTGGTGTCCTCTGGCATCAGAACAGAAGTATATGTTACTCCTAGGCTACGTAAATGAAAAGTTCTGTCTACATTACAATTAAAAACATGTCAGGTCACACGGTTTCCACTTGACCGGTTACAGCAGTGCTGTTTTGCAAATAAGGCTTTAACTGTGTTGCAAGTGTGAAGTCCTGAACTGACTGAGACTGTAGTAACTGGGTCACCTGCCACAGAGCTTTTTGGGACATAGGTCATGGGAATATTTGCAGAAGCAAAAGTGCTGTAATTGCATAGCTGTACCAGTATTTATGTTGACACGGAAGTTTAAAGATGCATGTTCAGGAAGCAGAAACAACACCATGTGTATCTAGGATATGTAAAGTCTCGTTTTAAAATATAAAGTCTCATTTTAAAAATACCCAGATACTAAATGACATGGGGTTTTGAAGGAGTGTTGTAACTATTTCAAGTTTACTTCTCAATGGTCTTTTTGTACCCTGAGAGCTGCCCACTCTTGGTGAAAGAGAATTAATAACAGTAGCATAACCCCCCAAAAAAATCAATGTACCACTGAATGAATCACTTTGAAACAAAAGGATAGTTCCTGGGCTGTTGAGCTGATTGCTAAGTATATGACAGAGCAAACACAATATATACCTGAAATAGAGACACCATGTAACAATATGTAGATTAGTATCACATGTAGTTGCCTAAATGTGTAAGAGATTAGATTGAGTGTGGTTGCCATGCAGGCAAGGAGCTGTGGTCTTAGACCACCCTGTTGTGCTGCAGAAACGGGATGATAAATCCCCCAAACCCCTAGCAGTCAAAAAATAGAGTAAGAGAATAGGTGAAGATGGTGAAACAGGGTAGCACCAGCAATTAAAATGACAGCATCTGTCAGCAAGCTGATAGCTATCTATAAAGAAAGCTGGAAAAGAAAGCTTTTCTTGCAGCAAGGCTTTCCTCCTGGGACCTATAGCCTGGCTTGGTAAACCAGGTTGGTTTGAAAGACTTGCAGCAGCAAAAGTGTCCGGAAGTGAATCAGGTCTCAGTACCAACTTCTGAATTGCAACAGTCTCTCTTCAGATCATTTATAGGTGGGTGTGGACCATAATGAATATTAATTAAATGTAGTAGTTAGTTGTACTTTATGCAAGTCTCTGCCATTACTGTGTTTGAGTCTCCTAAAATCAGCCAGGTACAGAATTCACTTCTCATTGGACTACGTACCATCTGCGCCATTGGGAACAGATTTGGTAGCTCACTTATTGAACCATGTTGAGTCTCTCAAAAAGTATTACATCTGAACAAATTTGCTCATTGGTTTTTGCTTTTACAGGATAAAAGAGGGTGGTAACAAAACCTGAAACTGCTGTTTTAATTTTTAAAAAGTAAACTTTTTGAAGTAGACCTGAAGATTTGGCTTTTGTCTGCTTTTTTTTTTTAAAGCAAAAGATTACGTAGATTCATATAAATCTTTGCAAATTGGGAACTTCGGTGTCAATTTATTTTCTGTTTTGCGGATCATTATTGAGATTTCCTTTTAATGGAAACTTTTGGAAAAGTAGCTATCTTTGGCTACTTCTCTTGGAGATGAGAGCTCAAGACACCACAGAGACTAAACCTGTTTGCTTTATGCATGAAGATCTTTACCCTTTTGTGCTGGAAGAAGCATGAAACCACACAAGTATGACAAGCAGTTAGCAGCAGATGTAATGAGATTTACTGGGAAGGCAATAGTTCATGTGCCCTTTCAGGAAATCATTGTAGTGACCACGAGGGGGCATTTTATTAAGACACCACAAACCCAACTGTATTACTCATTATCATCAAGTTGGGTTCAGCCCTCCTGACTTGGCTTACAATCCAGGGTCCCACTGGAGACTAATCAGAAATGGAGCTAGGAGACATCAGTGGCTTTACTATATACAATTCATCTTTTCTACATCTATGTGTCAAGGAACCTCTCCATTAAGCAGTTATCTCATTTTATATTCAACTTTATATGTGACATTGCCTTTCTAGCCAACTCTAGGCCTTGTTATAATTAATCCTTCTCGCCCCTGGCTTGTTTCTGTCACTTCTTTCTTGAGTTAGGCCTTCTTACTCTGGTTCCTACATTTGCTTTCCAGAAGTAGCTTGTGGTGGAAATTCTCCCTTTGTGTATGTTCTGTTTCCATTAAACAGGCTATGTATCTAGATAAGTTTCTTCCCCTGCATGGGGCAAAGAATCTGTTCAGTTCCTTTCTCTCTCAATGTGTCTATTGTGCAACAGATGTCTCAAAGAATGATTATTCTTTGCAGCTTATTGTTCCTTTTAATCAAAAAATAAAAGTCAGAAGATTGATATGTATATTCTTTACTCACATAGAGGAAAATAATTTTTTCAGGCATCTGAAAATGTTCTGAGTCTCAGTAGTGTACCTAAGGCACAATATTTCAGACTGAAAACTTAGAGAATGGTCTTTGGATTTCATCTATTTTTAGCAATATTAAGGTTGAATCGCTGTTCAAATGAATTATTATCTATCAAATGTATTCTTATATGAGGCTAACCACTACATTGATTACAAAAAGGATGTTGAACTTTCCCCTAAAACCAAAACTGACAAGTCATGCAGTGACTACTAAATGAACAAGACTATGAAATAGCAAAACCTGTCACTGTTCTGTGTGAGAAAACAAGGGGGTTCAACCTTGTAATTAAGAAAGCTCAGACTAAAAATTGTGGCCTTACTACAATGTTGTCCTTTTTAGTAAATCTAAATTATTTTATTGCAGCAGACTAGTAAATTGGATGTATATGTACAAAGAAACTTCAAACAGATACTGGGGACATGTAACTGTTCAAGTGGGGTGAAGCAGCGGTGTGTTGATTGTGGGTTACTCACAACTATCGACGGTAAGACTTTGCGTGGTGAGGTGGCACTGTGACACACAGCCCCAGGCAATTTGTAGAAAGGGCTAATGCAGGTACAGATAAGATGAGTAGCTGGCCAATTTACAAATTGTAGATATGTTTTACCTACGTAGGAGGACTTATGCACCAACTAGTCCCAGAAGGTGTTATGTGTTTGTGCTCTACCTGAAGAGTGGTGTCTCTTTCTGTGATTCCTGGGTGCAATTCTTTAACTACAAGTCTACAAGTCGGAACTACATGAGTCATTGGGCTAGAAATCTAAAAATAAAGTGTAAGACTTCAAGTGAAAAGGAGATACATCTGGCAAAGTTGTACTAAAACAATATGCCTTTTTATCTCTTTATTATTGGCTGCAGATATGCTCTTCTGAGACTCCTGAAGCTCAAGGTGATGTTAAGTTGCCTAAACTCCTTGTAAGCCCTGAGGAAAAGGGAAGTCTTGTAATAAGAACCTGGATGAGTGATTGTTGTCCTCTGTAGGTGGATCCAGTGCTTAATGGCTGACTGGTATGTGCTGGGGTTTGGGGGAGCAGGAGAATTAATACAAGCATACGTTGTCTTTTTTTTCCATGTGTAGTTGTCATGTTATGACTAAGGTACTTTAATAGCTTGCTGTTGCCAAAGGGACGATTCCCATCCTTCCTTCTGCATCCATATTTTTTTGTGGGTGCAGCCTCCCTTTTTACTAGCAATAGTAATCTAGCTTGGAGAGCTAACCTATTTTAAAAAAATCATTTTGGACAGAAAAAGGTTGATTTCTGCCAGTTTAGCTCCTCATGCTCATCCTGAGCTTATCTTCTCCGAGTCCTCTCACTACAGCACTACTGTATCAGATGAATCTTGATTGCAACATAAGGAAGAAGTTTGCAGTTTGTCCATTTCAGAGATCACTAGATCAGCTTCACTGTAATACAAGACTTATATGGAAAAAGTGGAAAAAGAAAGCACTCCTCAATTTATTTTTTTTTTTGCCTGCCAACTAATGTGAAAGACTTTTCTCTACCAAAATAATGCAGCAAATCCCTAAGTGTAATATGTGTTTGTAGTACTGGCATGAGGAGGAAGGAATGGTAAACACTTGAGGGGGCTGAGGGAGAAGGTGCTTGAGAACTTCTGCTCTGAAAACCACCTCTGGAAAAGAAGAATTGTGAGTGAAAATTTTAGAGAGACTTATCAATTTCTCAAGCTAAAAATACAGTGTTAAGCTACAGTTCCATGAAGCTGGCACTCTGTCAGGAAGCTGGCATCTCTGCCTAAAGCTGTCCTCCAGAAACTTGTTCCAGCCTTGGTGCCACTACATTCCTTGCTGCCGGCACAGTCATTTCTGTGATTATACATGGAATTGGCTCAGTAAAAACTGAACCAGCAGAAAACCAATTTGTTTCCCCCAGCCTACTTTTAAGCAAGCTCCCATATTGCCCAAAGAGTGCTTGCAACAGCATAAGAACGCACATGAGTGAGTTGCCTGGAGATAAGGAGAGAAAGAGGGAAGAAACTGCCTTTTTTGACACCACCATAGTCTAAAGCATTCCTGGAACTATCATTTTATTGTACTCAGTGCTTTCATATGAAGAGCAGTTCATCTCCTGAAGAAGTTGCATCATGAGTGAATAAGGTAGAAGTGTGGGAGCAAGGAAGTGTCTTCTCTGATTTCTGTTGGGGAAACTGACACTTGGAGAATTAGATGACTTGCCTAAGAGTAGAAAGGCTGACTTGCCAAGAGCCAAATTCCAGTCTCCTGAATCATTGCCGAGCGCCTTATCCACAAGACCAACCTCTCTCTATTAGCATTTCCTTTCTCTCCACCCTGTTTTGAGAGGAGGCACAGTAGCATTGTTCTATGGCAAACAAACTCAAAGCATGATGCAGGAGCGCTTCCAGCAGAATAGCTTGAACAACCTTAGAGTTTATTATTAATCTAGAAGCCATGACTTTTCTTGGAATGGCTTCAGCATTAGAACCTTCCTCAGGATCAATAACCAGAAGTGCTAAAACTATCAAAAGGCCTGACTGTTTAAATAAGAGGCCTTTGAGATTAAAAACATACTTCAAACAAGAAAAGATTTCTTAAGGCATAGAGGAGTGGAAATTACTCATCAGGGGAGCATGTGAGGCTTGAGATAAAGTGGGCAAGAAAACAGGACTTTTAACTGTATTCCATAAGGAGAGAAGTGAATGATTTTACTATTACTATTATTTTCACTCCTAGTATGATGTATCTTATTAGGAGAGGCATATTCTGAAAGTACCCTAGTGCCTGCTTGGCTGCTTAACCAGGCCAGTGACAAGGGACTTATCTTTGATCTAAGTCAGATAGCTGGGAACAGGAAATAAAGACTTAACAGTTTGCCTTTGCTACTTTTGTATCACAGCCGGCCTTAGCAGACTTAATTGGGCAATGCCTGTGCTAAGCACCACTAGGCCTATCATCCTAGGCTTCTCAAAGGCCATGTCAAACACTCAATCCTTTGCTTTAGAAGTTTTGGTGCTGAATTTTTATTGGTTTGGCTGGTTGTTTGGTTTTTTTTTTTTTTTTCCCTTGACTTTACCCTTTTCTCCTCTTGCCCCATGGCATTTCCTGCCAGAGCAGGAAGCTTAATTCATTATGGCAACCTAGGTGTTAACTGTGTTAGTGCAGCAGCCAGTGAAAAGCAGGAGGGAGGAGTTGTCTTTGGACTTGATAAGTGGAGAAAAATGGGATCTTAAAACTCTTGCTTTAGCTGGAAGACAGGAAGTGAAGCACTGGATCAAACTGGTCTACGAATTCTGGTATCTTGCCTCTGGCTATAGCCAAAGTCAGCTGACAAAAGTAATAGTGATGCACCTGGCTTTTTGTTATGCAATGCTACAGGGGGGAATTCCGTCCTGCTTTTTGCAAAGACCTGCATATGCCCAAAGTTATGACATGTTCTTACGCTTCTTGTCAGCAGCTGACCAGGTTTCTGTAATTACCATTGCTGTACTGGTTCATATCACTCTCACAGGATAACCCTTGTGCCATAGATTCAGAACAAAATTGCGCACAGGGGAGTTACATGAATAGAGGGATCTATCTAATGCTTACTTGATTTTGAGTAAGGCCTCTTTAAGTTGTTTAAGTTTTTGCCTTTTACTTGTGAAGGGTTCTTGGTTTCTGTAGAACTTTCCCCTCCTTCAGGAACATGACCATATTATAAAATAGCCATGCTGGGCTTAGGCTGAAAGATCACTTTGGTCCACTATTGTTCTTTTCGCTGGGCATCACCTTATGGCTGGAGAGAGAAAAAATGTCAAGAAAATGCCTCCGTTCACACTGTCCTTCTAATAAATTTGTTCAAGGACTTCCTGAGCCAGATCTAGTCTCTATCTATTTGGATAGATCTCACACAGTGAAACGCTTCATATGGTTGGTTGCCCTCTAATTTTGTTACAGGTTGCTTTTATTTTAGGGAAGGGGTAGGGATAGAGTTAAAGTTTTTGGGATGCTATAAGAAGTGCAACCCAGTCATCTTTTTATTAAAAATAATATCAAGAAGCATTAGTACCGTAGACGCTGGTGTGTATGTGAGATACTGCCTCAATTTCTAACATGTAGTCTTAAGGATTATCTTTGAGTAGCTGTTCCTGCAAACCCTAAGAGTTAGAGTTTAAAAGAGCTGTGGAAAAGTAGTGAATATTTATTGATGTTTTAGTCATAACATGGTATTTGTATTGCCTGGAATATTGCCTCAATTTTACATTAGACTGTATACCCTACAATGACATTTTCCTTCTGAAGAAATGATTAGGCACTGTTTTGAGCCACATAGTTTCCCAGGTGCCTTGGTCTGTGTCTATTCAGTAGTGTCATGGGTTAGAGAAGTAGGTGGGAACCAGGGATATAAACTGCTTAGGGAAGCACCTAAATTTGTTCTTCCTGAAAGGTTACAGTTTACTATCTGAGATTTTGGCAAACCAGCTTGAAGATAGGAAAAGTGTTCAGTTGCTTCATATGCCTGTAGTGACAGCTTGTTTCACATCCAAACCCAAACTTCACATCTACACTCCAGCATCTGGGAAATAACCTCCCATGGCTTTTCTAGCTTCACCTAGACAAGGGAAGTAGCACTCCTTTCCCTCCTATAACAATGTCCAGATCATTTCTGTGACCTGCTGGCATGCACTCAAATTGGGAGCATTTCTCCAGCTGTTCAACCTTGTGAAATGAAGGCTGTCCAAAGCTGTTGTGCCCCAGCCAGGTGATCAATTAAACAAACTGAAGTAGCTTCTAGTATTAGATGTTCATGAGCTAAATGTGTCTAGATATGGGCACTTAGCGGAGAGAAATCTGGGTTGTATGTTTTCCTATTTGCTGCTTTGATGCCACTTTTTACCCCCGAGCAGCACTAGTAAGTGAGCTTCAAGCACCCTCCCTGTTAACAGGCCATCCCATTGGCATCTTCTAGCCCCACTGCTGAAAATGCAAGAGAAAAGCATCTACCCTCACCTCCAACCCCCAGCTACCAGCTTGAAGAATGTTTTGTCTGAGGTCTCTGTTAGTGAGTGCTTTGGCCTTGTGTGTGTAGGTAAAAGCCAAGTTTGATTTAGAATATTAGAACCACTTTCCCGCTTTACTTTACATCATCAATTCTAGGGAATCTAACAAATCCCCCAAGATCTAGTCTTAACTTGTCATAGTTTTAGGGCACTGCTGGTTTGTACCTTTCTTAATTTTTTTTTTGTGGGAAAGAAAATGAAAAATCCCGTTCTTCTGGCAAGAAACTAACCTACAACCATAGAATTATTTCAGCATAATATCTAAATATAATAATGTAACTGTTCTTCCCTTTAATCTTCTAGACCTAATGTCACAGGCATATTGATTATCTCGTGTGCCCTCTAGAATTCTTCTATTCTGATTTAAGTTATAAATTTGATAGGTCTGTATCCTACTGTATGATCAATCGTGAATCTTAAATAAGGGAAGTTTTGCTTGGGGGATAGAAAAAAGTAATTTCTGTTTATAGGCAGTATAAAGATAGTTGGATAAAATTAAGGTTATAAAGTGAGGTCCTGTTGGGATGGACAGAGCAGGCAGAATAAAATAACAAGCATTGGGCAATCTCTCCTACTTAACTACCTGGGAAAATGTATGGATTTGCAGATTATAGACCAGCATTTTCTGCTGTGGTTCATTTCTATACATCCCAATACCTTTGCTTTAAAAAAGGATAGTGGGAAAAAGAAAAGTAAAAAGAACAAACAAAAATGAACAAAGCCCCCCCAAACAAACAGCAAATGTAAAAAAAAAAAAAACCTCCGGTACCTTGCTTTAGTGGCTTTTGAGGCTTTTCTTTTGTTTCATTTTCAAGAATACTAAATCACGTGCCAGAGTAAACACTTAAGAAAATAATTAAATCTTGCTGCTCACTAAAGGCAGTCTTGTGCCACAGAAGATGTGGACTTGGTGTTCTTTTGTGTTCCTCTCTTTACAAGTGTTTTAAATTCCTGTAGAATTGCTACTGACCCCTCTTCCTGATCTGAGTTTGGGGCTGTGGTGTTGCTCCTAGAGTGTTCACCTGGTTTGGGGTAACCCCTGGTGTTGATACAGGCTGGGGGATGAAGGGGTTGAGAGCAGCCCTGCCCAGAAGGACGTGGGGGTACTGGTGCTTTTGCAGCCCAGAGAGCCAACTATTCTGAGCTGTGTCCCAAGAAGTGTGGCCAGCAGGGAGAGGGAGGGGATTCTGCCCCTCTACTCCCCTCTGGTGAGACCCCAGCTCTAGGGTCCCCAGTATAAGAAGGACAGGGACCTGTTGGAGTAGGTCCAGAGGAGGGACTCAAAAATACTCCAAGGGCTGGAGCAGCATCATGGACGGGCTGAGAGTTAGGGTTGTTGAGCCTGGAGAAAAGACACTTTACTGTGGTCTTTCAGTACTTAAAAGGGGCCTACAGGAAAGAGGGGGACAAGCTTTTTAGCTAATCCTGTTGTGATAGGGCAAGGGGTAACATTTTTAAAGCAGAACAGGGGCCATTTAGACTAGATGGAAGGAAGAAATTTTTTACACAGAGGGTGGTGAACCACTGGCCCAGGTTGCCCAGAGAGGTGGTAGATGCCCCATCCCTGGAAAGGTTCAAGGTCAGGTTGGAGGGAGCTCTGAGTGGCCTGATGTAGTTGAAGATGCCCCTCTTGTGCCAGGGTTGTACCCTCGGGCTTTATGTCAGAGCTGGCCCGGGAGTGCGCTGAAGCCCAGGCAGACTTTTAAGTTGCCTCCTGCCCCTCAACTGGCGCGTTGCGGGTTATTTTTCCCTTACCTATGGCTCCCTCCCCAGCGCGTAGGGCTTGCGGGGCGGGCGGGGCGCGGCGGGGGCGGGAGCCGGGGCGGGGGGCGGCACCTCCCGACGGGAAATTCCCCCTGTGAAAAGGGCGCTGTCCGGGCGCGGGCGGCCGTCTGTCTCCGTCCGTCTGTCCTTTCGAGGTGTGCGGGGCCCGGGCGGGGAGCCCCGCGGCGGCAGTGGGCCGGAGCGGCTGCGCAGAGCTGTCAGCATGGCCGGTGAGCGGCGGGACGGGCTGCGGGGGGGAGCGGGTTTGGGGGGGGGTGGAAGAGGGAGTCGATGGGGAGCGGCACTGAGGGGGTATGTGGTTTGGGAGAAGCGGCCCCGCTTCTCCCGCGGGGCTGCCCTCGCCGTTCCCGGCGGCAAGGCGAGCCCCGTCCCGCTTCGGCCGCGGGGCTTGTGCGAACCGCATCGCCGAAGAAGCGATGGCTGGTTTTGGGGAAACGGCGGGTGTCGGCTGGTGGTTATCTGTATGCTCAGAGCTATGGTTTGCTTCTCCTCTTCCACCGTCTGCCATTGACTTAAGCCCGTAGGCAGTCGGGGAGGTGAGTAACTGTGCGGGAAAGGGGTGACGGTGCTCTCACTCCTGTCATCCCAGCATCTGCTTTTGATATTAAATCTGTGGCCGTGTAGCTCGTTAAGCAGCCTTGTGGGAAAAGTTAATGAAGAAACATCATGGGGAGGTTCAGATTCGTTGCGATAAGGTTTTATGAGGCTGTTATGTTTCAGAATGGATCTTTTAAGTCTTAAAATTATGCTGTTAAAACGTTTAGGCGTTAAATAGCACACGGGTCCTGTGTCCGGGCTAAAGACATCAGTAGGCCAAAGACTCATGCTCAGCAAGATCCTGTTCACATAGGAACTTGCCTATGAAAATGCAAATGAATAAGAAATAGAGGCGGTATAAATGCAAAATAATGTAGATAAGGGATTATGTATTGAGTAATTACAACAAAAAGCACAATTAAGTTTCTTGAGGCTAATTTAAACTCAACTCGTCTTCTTTTCAGAAGTTGTTTCTCTGGTATCTTAGAGTTTAAGAAAACCCACAAAAACTCCAGACTTGGCGGCATTAATTAGAGTAGCATTTCAAAGGAAAGATGCTCTCTGGTCTCAAAGCTTAGGAGCATGTGTATTCAGTTACTACTTAGCAAAATATGAACTTTCACTCTTGTTACATATATGTGTGTGCTGACTATCAATAGAGAAAGAAAGAAAAAAAAAAACCAAACCAAACCCTGGGTTTGTATGGAGGCATCTTTTATACTTTATATTGTATTTCAGAGTGGCAAAACTGAAGCAGGAGGTAATGGGTTTTTTTCTTAATTTATTAATGTATTTTCAGTATAATTAGGAACCACACAAGGAATTTTTTATTAGGGGAAGTTCATAACTTCCTGGTACTAGCTAGCTTTTGTAGTTGTTTTTTTTGTTTTGTTTTTTTTTTTCTTTTTCTCTTTTGGTTGCTGTTCTGTAATGTAACACGATAGTGAAGAGGAAGTTCATGAGCAGTTTTGTCTCTCTGTTAGAATCTGTACAGTTCATGGAGTCCTAGGTAGATTACTGCTTTCTAAAATTGTGTTTACACTTTCAGTTATTTCAGACTGAGCCAGAATGCGCTGTAATAAATCTTCTACCATCATCTCTTTTGTCTTAGCTGTCTCAGGAGGTTATAAGTGTATAGACTCTGCTCTTGCTGCTTCAGAAACGGCTATTTCTGGGGAGGATGTAGGGTCACCGCTGATCTTTACAGAGCAGTGACAAGCAAAGTTGAAGGGCCATACTTCTCCTGTGTCTCCCTGCAGCCACCTCAGATCGTAGGGTTTTGGGTGACACTTTCACATCTTCCATGAAGACTTGCAGCTGCTTCGCTTTCACACACAGATGTTGCTGGAGAATCTGTTCACAGGGTGCTCCTAGTTGTGCAAGAACATTGCAAATGGTGTGGTTCCTCTGGAGCCTGCTTCCGTTGAGCAAAGGAGCAAGACAAACCATATGAACCCTTGATCCCATTGTCACTTTTCTTGGTGACAGCAAGCTTCCTCCCTAAGGGCACTGCCCATGTTAAACTTTAATCTGGCCCAGGTTTCTCGTCATGTAGAAGTCTGATGGAAGTGTTGTTTTGAGTTTTTGGGTTTGTGCTTTTGTTGCTTTTTTTGCATTGTTCAAAACAGATGAGAATAACCTTCGGTTCTTGAATGAGTAGAAGTGGCTGAACTCTTGGAGCTGTTACTGCTTTTACCTGTTTTCCTTGTTTATAGAATCAAGATACTTGATCTCCTGTATTCTAAGTTATTTACTGTAGTAGTCAGGGCATGGGGGGAAAAAACAATTTTATGACAAAAAGCACAAGAGGCAGGTTGTAATATGTAGCATAATGTTTCTATTGCTAGCATGTGTAAAGGCAATTATAATTAATTACAGAGGCAAATTAAACTCTTAAGCACTTAGATGAAGGATTAGCTAGATTTTTGCTTTTCTTCCATTTCAGATGCTTTTCTGAGTAGTTGTGGGCAGGTAGGTAATGTGAGTCGCTGTGCATTTCTCTTCCAGAAGTAGTAAAAGAAAGTTTGGTTTTTTTACATAGCTCATGTTTGTTTGACCAACACAGCAGGACCTGAAGAGGACAGGGCTTTAGACCTCCGTGTAGATTGTGAGTGTAGGTTGGGAAATAGTTAAGCCATGCCACTTCACAAGCACATGGCTGATTTGGAGAAACAGGGAATGCTGAGCAGCCCTCTGTTTGGCTGCAGAGTGCTCCTAGTGCCTTTAGTTTGCACAAACACTTGTGTTTCCTCTGTACACCAAACATCCGTGACACCAATAAATCACAGTAGAGGTGATAATGCGATTCTTAAATAGAGTGAGAGAGAACCAAGATAAAGTGAAGTTTAATGTTTAATCTCTGGAGGCTACTGCGTCACTGAGCTTTACTTTCCCACAAACACACCTGCTAGTAAGCACTGGGTTTGCCTTCAATGACATTTGTTTCAACCACAACCCCGTAAAGATGACTGAGCCCAGAATTTTAAAATGAAGCGCTCTTAATAGGTGAGAAAAAAGTGCTCTTATGCAAGTATTAATAGAGCATGAAGGGAAATTATTGGTTCAAGCAGAGAGATTTAAAGATTTGAAGTGATTATGTTCTATAGTAGTTTTGAACAGCAAAGCTCTAGCTAGTTTTGACAAATATGTAGAGTGTGGGTATATGGTGCGTCTGGTTAGCAGCTATGTAAGCCTGTGCATCTCCAAAGTAATATGATTAGTAGGCACTTTACTGCAATTTTGTCATTATAGCAACTAAAATAGATTTTTAATTTAGAATATGGATACATGTCTGTATTTGTGGCATACTGTGTTACGTAGGAATGGAAAGGTGAGATTCTTCTCTCACCTCAGTTATGGGATGGAAACGGGAAGCTGACTGAGAGGCAGCAGTCACTTCTCAATGCTGGTAGAAGTCCTCTGTTTTCTGGTCTACTGGACTGTCCTGACAAATACATTAGCTTAAATAAATTTAAGTGTGAAATTTAAATAGCCATATGCTGGTGTGTGAGCTTGGTTTTGTGAGAAGCTCAGGCTTGTGCTTTCTCTTTGAAACCAGCTTTATGTCATTTCTAGGCTTTTTTTGTTATTAGTGCCTGTCTCACTCTCCCCTTTGCTGGACTTTATTTTCCAGAAAGAGGAAAACATGCAAAGCTTGTCTAAAGGAGGGTTAGGTAAGATCTGGGAAGTATCTAGAAAAGAGACCAACCTTGTAATTGGACCGAGAGTAGTGGCTAGTGTGTACTTAGTGTGACAGCTCGCAATCTATTTCCAGGAAATAATTTAAAATCTACTTGATGGGAGGTGATCTGTTTAGATATTTCATTTTGGTAAGTTGTTATAAAGAATATGGAGTCCTAAACTTTAGTTCTCAAATTTTTGGCACCAAATACAGCCTGAATTTGAAATGCATTGTGCCTTCTTAAAAGGCATTCAGGTTTTGAAGAGGCATGTGTTGTTGAAAGCAATTCCAGCATCAGAGCTGCTTTCTCATGTTACCATTCCATAGCTGTCAGTAGGTGTGTTAGAGTTGAAATGTGCATTCAGGTAACACTAAGGCAACATCTCAGAGATGTAGTTCTTTCCATTCCTTCTCCACTTCTCTTGATTACTTTATCTTTTCCTACTTTAGTATAAACCACTGCAGCACTGCAAATGTTTTGCAATCAACAAATGCAAGGCGTGAAGTTGAGGCTGTGTTGGCAGGTATACCTAAGCCATTGTAGGTGTAACAAAAGAGAGGCTTTTATTACGGAGTGGATTGCAATCCACCTCTTTGCCAAAACTCATATGCAATGGACCTTAGGCTGTATAGACCTTGGGCAAAAGGAAGTAGGGGATCTTTTACCCTTTTAGCACTTTCAATATATTTAATAACTATTTTGCTTATTATGTTAAGTCCAAGTATTTTTTTCAGTGCTGTGCCACAGGATTTTGCCTGTCATGTTTGTTTGGGATGCTCAACCTTGCTTGAGTAGGATGCCATTATATGAAGATGACAGAGAGCTCGGTAGACATTTCCATAAGCTATGTTCTTCTGATCATGCAGCACCGTGATGATTCAACTTCTACAATATTTACTTACCCTCTGTTATTTGTTTTTCACATGCCATCTCACTGTTGTCACTGTTTGATTGACTATCCTGTTTGATGTTCTCAGTAAGATATATTAAATAGCTTGTTACTGCATGGCAATAAAACATCACTTGGAAAGTACTTACACTCTTACTAAGTTAATGTCTTGCTGAGCCCCTCATTTAAGAGTTCTACAGTCTCTTATTCTTGTCAATCATCATGTTTCCTGAAAACCTCTTTTTTGACAACTGCCCCATAGCTTTTACTGAGGTTTCATTGTCTGGGTAGATAATGCAACTGGAATCTCTCCCTGTGAGAGATGAGCAGCTCAAGATGTAGAATTCAGTACCAAAAATCAGGTATGGTTCTCAGCCTGCACTGATGGTATTCAGGACATTGGTTTTCGTATAATTTGCATAGTTTGTGCTTCACTATAATAAGAACTGAATCATTCAATTCAGAGGAAACATCTTCCCTTTCAGAGGACATTTAAGAGAACATAGTAGTGACAGTGACTGTACTTTGAGAGGACAACCATTCCTAAAAGTGTATTACAATTGAAATATCAACCATTCCCTTAAAATAATATGTTTGCTGTTGTAAAAAATCCTCTTCCATCAGACTTTCTAATAGCTGAAAGAAGCTAAGTTCTAGGTGAGATGGAGGGAAGGGTGTCCTTTGCTAATTACTTAGATGGCATTGATACTTGAGGCTTCATTTAAAATGTCTTCTCTCCCCTTGCCCCTGCCTTCAACAGGTGCACGTACGTAAAAAGAAGAGTAGGTTGTCTGAGAAGGTAGACCAAGCAGAACGGTTGTTGAAGAGTCTAGATCTTCTAATTCTTGCATCTTCTGATGCTTGTTGAGCTCTACTGTGTACTAACAGTGAAAATGTTTTCTTTTGTTTTTAAGGTGGCCCAGAGCCCTACATTGAAATATTTGAACAACCCAGGCAAAGGGGCATGCGTTTCAGATACAAATGTGAGGGAAGATCGGCAGGCAGCATTCCAGGAGAACACAGTACTGAAAACAATAAGACATTCCCTTCCATACAGGTAAATACCTCTTTTATCTATGAATTGCCATTGCCCAGATTAACATTGTGCTTTAGCTACGTGTTGGACTCAGTGCAGTAAATAAAATACTTTTCTTTTCATGTTCTGTTATTCTTTCCTTGGCATGCAAATGCAGTTGCAACAGAGTGGAAAAAGAGTTCCTTGCTTCTAGGCATTGAAGATCTTGTTTCAAATTTGCAAGAGGAGAAGGTGTAGAGGTAGTTAACAAAGTACCAGTAGAGAGGGAACTCAGTGTTACTTGTTATTTGGGAATCATGCATTTTTAGCTTTTTCTGTATGCACATTTGTTCTGGTTTCTTAGTTATGAGAGTTGGGCGCTTTTTCTGCTATTTGGACTGCAGTATGAATTTTGAGAGAGCTTTGAAGGAGTTTGTGTATAAAATTTGAAAAGCTGCACAAGCATGGGCATCACATGAAAGATGGCACTTTGTACAAGTGACAAAAGTAAGAAAGTGACTTGCAGGCAGTGATTCGGTAATTAGTCTCTGCAAAAGAAACTACCATGAAGTTCGTGAAGTCAGAAGGGGATACAGAATTTAAAAATGAGCTGAGAAAGGGGAATTATGTGGTCAGGGCACCTGCAATGAAGACAAGTGGGTGGTTGTGTTGTGGATAGGTTGGGAAATCCAGAATGAAGGGCTTCAGAGTAGCCCTAGCAGCTAGGATCAAAGCAGGCACAAAGACACAGACAGGAGAGGTGGAATGGAAGCCTTTTGGCAGTAATTTTCATATATGGGGCAAAGAAATGTGTCAGAGACCCTAGACAGGTAGGGTAAGGGAAAAGAATTTCTGGTCTCCTACTTGAAGTTTAAGTTGCTCATGTTTCCTTGATGTCTTTCAACTTGGAGAAGAATCACAGATGAGATTAGAAGAGAAAGCTCAACTATAAATTTAAGAGTACCTGCCATTTTGAAGTACATCACAGTGCCCAGGAACAGCAGCTGTGTGTCTGTGCCTGCTGTGTGAGGAACTATACAAAAAATAAAAAAGGTGGAGCGAAAGATAGAGCCTCTGGAATCACAGCAGATAAAACAGGTATAGAGGATGTGAAATCTGAAAGATATGGTTTAGTCTGAGGCATAAAAGCTCTTGAAGAAGAGGGAGAATTTGAGAAAGATAGTATTGGCAGTCATGCATTGAGGAGCAGAGTGAGCCTCTCCTACATGAAGCAACTGTGGAAGATGATCTAGCCCTGAAGCCAGAATTAGTAAGTGAATAAGCAAACAAGGTCACCATACTGACTATCACAGTGACAGATTTGGTTAAGGAATACAGGAAATGGAGATCTTGCCAGGCTCTTTTTTTTTTTCAGCACTCTACCAATTGAACAAGGAACTATGTAGGCTGCTGGCAAGAGTCAATATTTTCACAGACTCTCAGCCTCACGCTGTTTCAAGGCTGAGTTGACCGGGCAGCATGAGCCTTAGATTCCTCTCAGCCTGGACCCAAAAGGAAGCTGGGACATGGTAGGTGACCATGCAATCCTGGCCATAGTTTGTTCTTTTTTTTTAAAGGTGACTGTTGATGACAGAGCTGATTGTTAACTGATAGCAGGTGATTTCTAGGTGAATTCCTGCCTCCCTGAAGCCCGTAGGAGGCTTTAGTGCTCATTAGCTGCTAGGGGAGTCCCCTCTCAAGGTGGAAACATCAGTGAGGATGAGAACAGAGAGGCCAGGAAGAGATTAAATTTATGGTGTGGTTGAAATGAAGAACATCAAGGAGGAACTGGAGAATCAAAAGTGGCTACATCAGGCTTCAAGTTCGAGGGACTGGGTGTGAAATGAGGGAGAAATGACGTAATAGTTGAAGAAGGAGTGGTGGAAGTTTTATTTTAAGTGTAAAAAGTAATGGTGGCTTGAAGGAGCCAAGTTGGAGACTGAAGAAAATAACAGATGACAGAAGACATCTAGAAGAGGACAGGTCAAGTCAAAGGTCTGACATGTCAGATGAAAAGGATATATGATGGATCCTTGGAGTCGCAGGAGGAGGAAAGAAAGGGCTGAAAGAGGAGAGGAACAGTTAGTTACAGGGCAGGGGAAGTGGAGGAGGAGAGCTCGCCTCTGCACAATGTGTGCCTGAACAAGTCTTGTATTTGCTTTCAAGTTGTTACACTTCAAACAATTTTACACTTCAAACTGTTTTTCTTTCTTTTTTTTTTTTCACTCACCCACACAAGCCTTGGTGACTTCACTGGTAGCCGTCAGCACGAGGGAAAACTTATGCATCTTAGAGATGTGTGTTGAATTAGGCTGACAACTACTGTGAAGGCTCTAACAGGAGCTTGAGAATTCGGTGTCCCCCCTTCTTGAATATAAGGTTGAATATTCATATGAGAATAATTTAGAAGAACCCCAATGACTTGATAGGGTATTATGTCTTGCTGTGTCTAAGATTCACTTTCACTACTTAGTTTTCATGCATCGGTAATATCCTTATTCCTGACATTTTAGGAGCCTTTTCCTAGGATCTTTAGAGCTAGACCATAAGCATTCAATAAGCATTTGCCACCTAAGTAAAACGTTGCATCTTTCACTGTATATGATAATAAAATATGTCCTGTTACATTTGGTCTTACAGCATTACTAGCTGTTTGACCTCTAAGCTTCTGTATCACTTCTGACCTTTAGCACAGGGATGAATTCAACTCAAATAAAGAGCCCTGGTGAAGCTATGGATCCCTAGCCTCGAAAAAAAAAAAAAAAAGAGGGGAAGGAAAAAAGGAAAAAGAGGTTCTTTAAAGCCTTTCAGACTTCCTTCTCATTCTTGGAGTAGGGCAGTTTAAGAGAACTGAATGGATTGGATGTTGAATACTGACACCAGCAAAACTTTATCATTACACAAACTAGCAGGTGAAGTATGTTGTTTTACTTTCTGAAATAGATGAGGTATACTTTTGGAAAAACATTTCAAATATTTTGCCAAAAAATTGGGGGTTTAGTGTAAAATGAACAGAACTGAAATGGAATGAACAAAACTTCTGAATGGTCCTGGCTTTTGAGAAGCAATAATGCCATTTTCTTAGATGTGCTGTTTCATCCATAAAGTATGTTGGATAAAATGTGTTTTTTTGTTACAGGTAGGGACTTACAAGCTTTGATATATAAAATCTAGAAAATATCTCACATTTTTTGATAGATCCTGAATTATTTTGGAAAAGTCAAAATAAGAACTACATTGGTAACGAAGAATGAGCCCTACAAGCCACACCCTCATGATCTGGTTGGAAAAGACTGCAGAGATGGCTACTACGAAGCAGAATTTGGGCCAGAACGGCGAGTCCTGTCGTAAGTAATGGTGTTGTTTGGGAGTTTGATTAATTATGCAAGCGATTTGCTAATCTTATGTTTTGAAACACTGAGTAGTGATTATTAAAAGAGCAATTAGTATGCTGTCTTTGCTAAAGTTTACTAATCCATCTCGGAGAGGGCAACTTGTCTTTGAAGTATTTCCTTCATTTTCAATACTTCACACTCTCGTCCACGGTCCTGTTCTTTTCCTGCCCCCTTTTTCTTTGTTCATTCTCCCACTGTCTGTCTCCTTTTCCTTTTTCCCTGTTGTTTATTTTTTATTCTTGTTCAGTAGCACGTCTTACTCTTGAGGATGACTCTCTCTTACATGGGAGAATTATGTGTAATAGAATAGGTAACAACAGCATTACAATTAATACTTCATGGTGATAAGAGATTTAGGGAAGTTCATGTGTTCCATGGGAGTTATATTTGGACTTCCTGGAAACTGGTGGAGAAAGTTTATACTGGCCAAGTATCACGTCATTCAAGAAGATAATGGTTGTGACACATCTAGAAACATGTTAGTAGGTGTTACTGTTGTTGCTGTTTGTTTGGGTTGGGGTTTTTTTGAATGAAAATACAGATTCTGCTCAGGCCCAACTCTGTAGAGCAAGCATGCCGGGGATGGATCTATCTATCTGTGGATGCAGCAAGGAAAATTCAGGCTGTGTATGGCGTGTGTCTCAGTGCTATTCAGAGGGGCTATTTAGAATATCTAAAATACAATTGTGTTTTCTGGCATTTCCTTTAAGTTTACCAGTTCTTGCGTAATAAAGGAAAAGCAGAGTAAACTGCAACAAATGTTGAGTGATTATTGCTGGACAGGGGAATTTAGAATTGACAGGCTGTTTGCGGTGTAGTAAGCCTGGAAGTAGGCTATTGCTTTGGAGTAAACATAACTGAGCTGGGAAGAAAATAAGGTAAATATTTCAGTGTTTAAGTAGCTCTTACGCACTGCTCTCAGGCTGATGTGATTCTTTTGGTGTTAGTGAAATTACCCCACATGAACGTGAGTTTAGTCAGTAGAACACTATTAAAGGAGAGAACTGAAGACACAGGCTGTTTGAAGATGATGGTTGCCTGATGGTGAAATAAACAGTTGCAATAGTGGAGATGTTTCTTCAGTGTACAGCCCAGGCTCCATTCATCCTGAATGTGCTGCAGTGCTTTCAGGTGGCACGTAGCATATTGACTTTGCTGTCTTTTGCTGTTACAGATGCTAGCAATTCTATTAGTTTATTGTTCTTAGCTCTGTTCACAATGCTGTCCTAATTGGCAAATGGTAGAAGAGGGTTAGTAAATGTAATTCCTCTAATTTTTTCCCCACTGTCATACCTCTTTGAAAAGGTAGGGCTGCCTCTTCAGGCACTTACCTTCCATCTTGATTGTTGTAACCTCATCCGCTTCCCTGCGAATAGTGTTCCCCTTCACCTTGTCTAAAAGGCAGTTGCAAGTATCCTAAACTGCTAATGGACCTTCCTCTGACCATCCATTCACCAGCTGCTCCTTTGTCCTTTCAAATCAAGCTTCCTCACACAAGGTCAAAGGATGTCAGCCATTCTAGCCCGTCCCACTTCCTCCTCGCAGCTCTGCACCTCCTGATCCAAAGCAAAAAAGCCTGATTGCTTAACACCATTTCTGGTTATGTATTACATTCACTGGGTGCAGGAAGACACTGATGATTGTTTTTCTTCTTGGCGTTTTATTGCACAAGGATAAGTGTGTAAGCACTAGGCAAGTCTACAGAGAGGCCATTACAGGATGTAATGTCAAAAAGCATTGGGATGCTCTGCAAATATTTCTTTGGAAATTTTTATTTCATCTCCAATATATGTGTGCATCAAATCCTGTTCTTTGACATCATGCTGTAACTCCATTTCATTTAAGACACTTATGATGGTTTGCTATATCCATCAATTCTCCTCAATGTTATTAGGTTATAAACCCCTCAGTTTCTTACAACATAGTGGGCTACTTTCACTTTATTGATAATGAGAAACTGAGCTTCAGTTGAGCTCCTGATCCTGATGGGAGGAGGCTAGAAACATTCTCTTTGAAATGTTTCCAGCATTGGTACACTCACTTTTTTTTTTTTTAAAAAAAAACAAATCATTGGTTACTTTAAGATGAAAGAACAGTATGGTCCATAATTGGATCTGGATGTTTAAAGTAATTTTCCTTTTTGTGGCTGGTGATTCAGTCTTCACATTCTTCTTTTTGAGTCCATGTTGGAGAAGAGCCTCATACAATACTAGTGAGCAGAAGATGTCCTCTCTTGGTAGTGGTTCTGGCTGTTTACTCTTGCTGATCATCCCAAATGGAACAAAAATCCAGTTTAATTTTTTTTTTTTTCTTTCTGCAGGAGTACAATTACTAATCCCAGATTTTGGGCTGGTCTGAATAATTACTCTGCTTTCTGCTTGTTTAAAGTTCCCCATGTAGTTCCGGTTGAACTAAGTGTTTTGTACTGCCTGTGGTATAATGAACTTTGTACTGATGCTGAAACTTCATCAGAGCCCTCCCTGGTCAAAACAGCAAGGCAAAACTATGAATGTTGGAGCTTGTGTGACTGCCAGTATACTTAGATCTTTATTTCCTAGTTCAGTGTCTCTCTGAGTGGATGATATCATAGGGTTTTTTAAATGGTTTTTATGTTTTGTTTTGGTTTTGGGGGGTTTTTTGTTGTTTTTTTTTTTTTCTCTCTTTCTACTTCTCCCTCTCTCTTCTCGTTAGCTTGCTTGCTTCCTGTCAGCTAGCGTTGATGTGAAACCCCACAGCCTTGCTGAGGTTCTCAACAGTTTCTCCTCTCACCCGGCCGCCTGTTTAGCAATCATTAAATAGATACTTTCACTGTGACAGCACATGTTTAAGAAAATGCTTATAATCTGAGAACTACAGGGTGCTTAAAAGCCCAGTTTCTGTCCAGGAGAGGCTTGAAAGGTGCCAAGTAACGGCTGTCAGTCCTTGCATAGCTGGGTAGAGCTTTTGTTCTATGATGTACTTGCTTGATAACTTATGGTGGATGGCTGGAGAGCCTGGGAGTGCCAGATAGCAGTTTGGGATACCATACAGAACTGGGCCTGTTCATGGACTTGCAGGAAAAGATGTAGTACGTGCTAGGATCAAACCCTAAAAAAAAGTACTACCTACAAGAGAAGATAGAAATAGGGTTCCTCTTCAAGGTACGGTACAAATCTTGAATGTCAGTAGCACAATATGAAGCCAAAGCGCTTTAGTGAATTTTGAGGTGATACTGCATTTTATTTTTCTCTAGGTCAAACTATCAAGTTCAGGTTCAGAAGGAAGCTTATGCGTTCCTCTAGTGAATAAAGATCTTGGAAGAGGACTCTGATTGTAGAGGATTTGGGAACAGCATATTAGGCACAGGCAATTAAATTCAACAACATGTTAGGATAGTCTTGTTCAGAGCAGGGAAAGGTAGGACTATTCTTGAGGGTGTTGGCAAGAATAAGGAGTGTCTTTAGGTGCATTAAAATGTTGGGGTTTTTTTTTTCAGACATAGCTAAAGCAAAGAACTTCTTTAGAGTTTCAAAGGAAGGGAAATTGCTGGTACTTCTGGAGGCAGATGCCTGCTGGCACGACCTATCTTCTGAGCTTATTGTAACATTGTGAAACTCAGATTATTTATTTTTTTTACTTCCTGCTTTACATCCACTCAGCTTTGATGATGTCATGGTTTTTCCATGTGGGAAAGAGTCAGCTTGCCTGGGACTCCCCCCACCTCCTGCATCGGGGTGACCTGCACCCTTATGCAAATAAGGAAGAGCTGTAGCTCTTCAGAACTTTTCCATAACTACATGAGATTTAAAAACCTGTTTAGACTTGTTTCAAAAAACCTTTAAAATAGTGTTTGAAATTTATATTCTGTGATAAAGGCAGGAGGGCAAATCCTTAACTCATGCAGATCAGCAGGTTTATTAATAACAAAAATAATTGTCACTTTAAATTATCTGAAATTTAAAAATTTAACTTCTAATCACTGTAGGTTTACTGTGGAGTAAAAATTTTTAATATAGAAATATATATTCTTAATAAAGAATATAAATTCTTTGGAATTTTATTTTAGTATTTTTAATTTCTGTTTCTGCTCTTCTTTTAGAAAAAACTGCATTCCTATTTCTCAGATCTTTTACATCCTTCACCAAATAAGCTTCCCCCCCCCCCCCCCCCCCCCCCCCCCCCCCCTCTTTTCTTTTTTTTTTTTTTTTTTTTTTTTTTTTTTCTCTTTTTTTTTATTTTTAACCCTCTTCTTTTTTTTCTTTTTTTTTCCCCCCCCCCCCCAAAACCCCCCCCCCCCCCCCCCCCCCCCCCGTTTCTTACACTATATTATCACACCAGTCAGCATAAATATAATTTATTTAATATTCTACACTGAAGACTTTATTAGTTGCTGAAATCCTACCACATGTGCTTCAGTTTTCAGAATCTGGGCATTCAGTGTGTGAAGAAGAAAGACCTGAAGGAATCAATTTCTTTACGAATCTCAAAGAAGATTAACCCTTTCAATGGTGAGTAGGATGTAGCTGGTTTGCTTTGCATGGGGATGGGATTTTGTTTGTCCTGCCTTTGCTTTTATGGTGGACCTTTATTTTTTTCCAAAAAAATCTTTTTTTGAGAAACCCTCTGTCCCTCCTAGTCTTTCATCACTGGCATCACATGATGATGTGATGAACCTGTTTGGATAGTTGCCCCCTTTTTTTTCTTTTTTTTTTTTTTTCCCTTGAACTGCCAGTAGAGATGTGAGTTGGACAGAAGCAAATTATGGAGGCAACGGGATAGCAGCAGTTATCTGGGATAGCAGATACCAGCCAGTTCAGGGAGCTGAAAGACTCATTGAAGCTGCCCCTCGCTTGATTTTTACACCATGGGAGCTGGTACAGGCACTCAGGAAGCCCTCAGCAGTACAGGTCTCAGTCAAGCCTGAGACAGGTTGTGCTGCTGCAGAACCACAGCTCTAAGGGCCTGCCCATGGGCTGTAGGTTTGTGTGACAGCTAGTCTGTGACCTGCTCTCAAAAAGAGTCATCCTGCTCTTCCCTCCATCCCTGGTCACACACTCCTACTGCTTTCCTCACACCAGATGCAGAGGCAGTGTGGCTACATGGTGAACAGACTCAGCAAGTTGTTCCAATGGAAAACCAACCTGCAAAAAAATTTAAAAAAAAGTGTTTTCCCCTCAGATCAACTTGCTAAACCAACCCATCTCACAGGCACAGGATTGCTTAGTTCAATGCGCAGAAGGAGTGGGGAACACACAGTAAACTGTAGGGCCAACTGGAGTGGGACCAACACTTCCAGCATGCAGGCCCTACTGGGGGAGAATTAGATCAAAAGCATAAACCCTCTCCAACTATTAGCCAAGTGTTCTTATGAATGCAGTTATGTATTTGCTCAACAGTGGTAAGAGCTTGGAGATTTGTCAAATACTGTTTGGGGTTGGGTTGTGATTTTTTTTTCCTTTTTCTTTAATACCCACGGAAGTCTTGCTAAATTGAGGCAAGACCTTTCTTAGAGAGTTGAGAGCTGGATTTCTGGCTAGCTTCAAAATACATACCTTGCTTTTGTCCTGAACTGGGGCAGAAAGAAGCATGTTGAACTTATACGGAAAGAGAAATGTTTTAGATCGCTTGATTTTTAGAACAGCTGTTTGGAGTCAGGCTGATGGTCCTAATGGTCCATCTAAACAATTATATTGGTTCTGATAATGTATGCAAACAATAGCATCTGTTTTTACATGAGTTTAGTTCATCAGTTTAAAACATCAACATGTTTTAATTGTTACCTTGACTGAGCCAGCTCTACCTTGATTTCAGACAAAAAGGGGAATTCTTCTGTTCAGCCCTCTTGGCTTGCTTTTTCTCCATAAAAAAAAAAAAAGAGATTACATTTTCTCTTGTTGCCGTGAAGTAAAGGAATGTGATAAAGTCCCTTTCTATACATGTATTTCACCAAAGAAACTTTAGCAACCACAGAAGTAGCTCTGTTCCTTGTGCTGCTGAGTGTAACCGTGAAGACGTGTTTGACTAAACTCACTTGACAGTAGATTTTTACAGTGGTTGGGTGATTACAGCAAGTTGCCCTTAGCAGCATCAGGCGAGAGGGTGGGCTGCTTTCCACCAGCCCAGCAGCAGAGGAGAGTGCAGCCCTGCCCTGGCAGCTGGGGAGAGCCTTGCTTGGGTGACACACAGGGCAGTGCCCTGCTCTCGGCAGGGGCTGTGCTGAGAAGGGGCCGCTGGCAATCCCCCGCCTGCCTAATTGCCTTTTGGCACTTGTCAGCGTGTCAGCACAAAGCAGAGCTGCCTGGAGAGTGGCCTCCAGCTGCTCCAGGGCAGTCCCACGCTAAGTAGAGCCCAGAAAGGCATAGGACCAAGGTCTAATAAAACAGGATTAGTGACAGAAATATTTTTATATGTGTACTTAGTTGATCAGAGTTTCATTAGCAGCAGTTGCCGTAATGTTTGCTGCTTGCTAAGATTGAAAGTTTTATACGTGGATTTAGTTTGGTTTTTAAGGTCAGAAGAGTTATCACTACATTCTCCAAGACTGCCCAGGCTGTATTGTATCCATCCCGTACTGTGCTTTATTTATGTGTCCTGAGAAAGACATCTGACTTTTCTATTTAAAGATGTTTCAGAGCTGGTGCGTTCTCTGAGCAAGTCGCAAGTTAGTGTTACTCACTTCTTGTATGAACATCGTACAAGAAATTTATTTGAGCTGAAAAACAGCCTTCAGAGTGGTTTTGAGCTGGTTCTTTTTTCTTTCCCACCTTCTTCTGGAACAAACAGTCCCTGTCCCAAGTTTTCTTTTGGGACAGAGGTTCGGTATTGACCTTATTAACAGATTCAAAATGCCTCCAGCCTGCCAGCGTGTGTATTACTTGTCTTGTCAGTGAGGGATGAAGTAATAGCAAGGCGTGGGTCCACAAAATTGCGTTCCAAACTTCTTTGCGTAAAGGGGCCATTGTCTTCCAGGGAAGCCCAGTTGCCACAGGCAACTGGGATGGCAAATGGAAAGTGAGCCCTGACACAAATTGTGTAGTGGTGTCATCCCTCCTCCACGCCTTACACCACATGGTATGGCTGCACCCTGAATAGGGGTCATAATCAGCAACAATAGGAAGCTGCTTAGTCAAGATTTAAGGGTTTTGGGGTTTTTTTTAAAGATAATTTCTGCAGCACTCTTGCCTATACTGTCAAAGCAACTGATGTGTACCCCCAAGTTCCTGGGTGATAAGAAGTTGGTGTTTGGAGATCATGCCTTGTGCCTTTCTGGAGCTGTCTGTGCCTGAGTCACTCTGCAAGGGGAGCTGTAAGGCTGTTTCACTATGGGTTCCCCACTATTAGCTGGCAGCGTTTATCCCTCGTTCAAATTGTGTGTGTTCACTGGGATGCAAGTCAGATGACTTGCACTGGGGTTGCCCCTCTTGCCTTAGCCTTGTTGGAAAAGAGTTGCTGTTTCCACACCGACTTGGTGCTTGTTCATGGTCTGCTGTGCTCACAAGGTACATCCCATATATTTTTGTCCTTTAATAAGCTGAACAATCCTAGAAATCTCTCTCACCCCTGAGCGCACCAAGGAGATGGTGTGCAGCGGCAGCCCCGTGTGTAACTAGGACTCCTTGGCATGATGATGGTGATATAAATAGCATGGCATCCAAGGAGCAGAGTTACTCCTCCAGTGGAGCTGGTCCATGTCTGCTTTCTAGGGTGTTTGTTTTCTTTTAGTAGCTGTTGAGTTGTGCCATATCCTTGTCTTCCCATCTACTGTCTGATGTACAGCCAACTCAAATTAAAAGAAGAGCCAGTCTTGAGTTAAGAGCTTTTGTGGGTGGGTGTGACTTGTCATAGAGACAACAATTGAGTTAATAGCAAGTCAAGTTAATTATCAATGGGGAAAAGCCCTAAATGTGTTCTTTGAATTTGGGGGGAAAACTGTACTTTGCAAAGCACTGCAGAGGACTAACCTTTTTCTAGCCAAATGCATGGCAGCATGAAAACCCTGTGTTTATCTTACAGTAACCCAGACAATTGACAAATTTCAGGCCATTAATGAAGAAGGGTATAAAGAGGCTTTCCCTGGAGTCTGGCAAGCGTTTAAGGTTCCTGTTCCATTGCAGTTGCTGTCGCTAATGGGCAACGTTTAATTCATTTTTAGGCTCTCCCCTGCACACCCCGCCACTACCGCAGCTCCGTGTGCCTCCGCACTCTTTCCTTTGCCGTTTCCCCTTTCCGCCCGCCAGCAGCTGACCCCGCCTCGGCTTCGCGTTCGTCACCGTCTCCGCGCCGTCCCCCCACACCCCGCACGCCCCCGCGCTCCGCTCGGGCTCGTTCCGCACCGCGCCGGCGTCCTGCCCACGCACACACGCACCCTCTCCCCGCGGCTTCCCTGGCCGGCCCCTGCGCTCCCGAGACCCCCGCTCTCCTCTGACGCCGCTCGCCCACGTCAGCCGGGCTCGCCAGGATCCCCCCTCTGCAGCCCGCCTGCCTCACTGCGGGGTATGGGGGGGACACACGCACACACAGGGGCTATTACGTGAGCAAATGGGCAAAATATTACAAACCAGAAGACTCGTAGCGAGAGTTCAGGAGCTGCGAGTGGTTTGAAAAAGAAGGAAGCCTCAGAGTCCTCTGTAACGAAAGCACCAGATGTTAAAAGAAACTTTAAAGTTCTGTCCTTAAATCAAAACGGAAGTTTAGAGTTTAGACCCTCCCTCCTCTCTTCTTCCCCCCCCCCCCCCCCCCCCCCCCCCCCCCCCCCCGGCCTAAATTCTTAAGCTGAAAATCTTGGGAAGTGAGACTTGTCAGTTTTTTTTAAGAGGCACAAAGCGAATCTGGTTGAGGAAAGCTAGATGTCCTGGTGCTGACACCACTTTAGCTTTTGCCTTTGGAAAGACCTTTGTTTCTTCTGTTCTTTATGCAAATGCTTCTTGCTGTTTGTGCTGATATTTTTACATTAACTTAAAGAACAGCACCTTTTCAAGTTGTTTAAAGATGAAAAGGAAAATTACCAAGTAGAGATCAAAAAATGCTGACTTCTTTCTTTGTGCTATGAACAGAAACTGCTAAAAAATGTCTTAGAAACATACAGAGGCTGATGGATATATTTGCTTAAATCTGTTCCATTTTTACCTTTCTTTTTTAGTTTTGGCTTAAAAGAGGAAAAGAACCCAGATTCAGGTAAACCTTGTCTAGGCAAAACAAGGACTGAGTTTTGAAAGCTTTGTGTTCTTCCCTTGGCTTTTGTATGAGGCCGGGCCATTCCCCTTCCCTCCGCTTCTTTCTTCTGTAAAAGAGGGATGATGCCACATCCATATGCCAAAGCAGCCTGAAGGATGCATGAGGGAAATGTCATCCTAGGAGTTTGGGCGTTTATTTGCTGTAGGATACCATCGGAATTTTACAGTCATTTGTACTAATCAACCCCCTTTGCTTTATATAAAATTACCGAGTGTTGCTGATGCATGTTGTGTTTATAGGTACAGGCAGAGGTTTCTTTATTCTTCAGAACCGACTGAAACTTCCCTGTTTGTGGCTCAGGAGGTGTCAGCCAGGCACGGGCACATCTGGAGAAGAAATGTAGGGATCGCTGCCATGATCCTTCCCTCCCCTTTTTCCCAGATTCTACCTCTCTGTAAGTGCCAGTGAATCGTAGACTCTAGATGGTGTTTGTGCCTCTGGACGTGTAGCTGAACAGCCTGGATGCTCCGTCCAGCGCCGTGTGTCCAGTTGCTGAACTCCAGGTGTAAATGGAGCACAATATTCTGCTTTTGACAGCCAGGGACACATAGTGCACCAGGACTGTCTGCTCTTTCCTTTGTACCTCTGTGATTGCAGTTCACTTGGAAACAGGAAAGGTAGCGTTGATCTAGCTGGTGAGGTCCTTTTGAGCTGTGCAGAGTTTGGCTACAGGGGACACCGGTTAAATACTGAAGCTCTTTAGCATGTGCTTTGTGACTTGTTGCTGTAGCCCTTCCCCAGGCTGGTGGCCATGCAGCTGCAGTTGCAGCTGTGGCTGCAGTGTGGACATAGGCTGGGGGCAGTAAATTCAATCTGAAATGTTCCTCCCAGGCGCTGAGAGGGACCCGTGACCTGCACCCACTTTCCCTGGTGGGTTGGCCCTGGCCTAGATCAGCCCTGGCACTGGAGGAGACAGTCCTTCCTTTCGCTGCCTCCGTCTGCTTCCGCCCTTCCCCTTGTGCCAGGGCTCCACTGTGTGTGGGAACCGACTGACTGAAAGCAAGCCTTTTCCTCTTCTCTTCTGGCAAGTTAGTTTTGTGCCAGACCAGTTTCTTGATCTGATTCACCACGTGGGAGCTGGTCCCAGTGTCAGAGCAGTGTCGGAAAGGGAGGTTGGGCAGAGCCAGCCTTTCACAGCAAAACCTCTGGCGTAAAAGGAGTTAAACTGATGGGTCAGTATCAGGACTAAGAGGGGGTATCTTTGTGCTCCAGGAGCAAAACGCTTGAGGCAAACCACCTCTGTGTCATCACCTAAATGGAACTGAGCTCCCAGCATATCCCTAAATTAAAAACCATCACCTGCGTAAGAGAGGAGGCAGGATGCAGCCCGTGGCGGTTATTACCGACGTGTGCGCGTTCCTGAGCCGTCTCCTTGGTGAAGTGCTTTGGTTTGTGGGAGGTCACTCTCTTGGTTTGAGCTGTAGCGTGGCTCATGTGCCCTTGCAGCCCCTCATTGAGAAGGGAAGGTCACAAGATGTCCCTCTGCAGGGTGAACTGGTATTTTCAGCACAGCCCTCTGAGTGTGTCACACCACATCATTCACCCTGGAAGTTTCCATGCAGGTTAAGTTTAGATGCTAAAGTACCTCCGACTCCACCCACTCCAGAAGTTTCTGACATCATTAGTCTAGAAGTTGGGTGGAGGGCTGGATATGAGGAATCTGCTGTTTAATCAGGTATCGTGTTATCAGTCAAAAAACCCAAACGCTTCATCATTTTTCTCTTCAGTGTTTAGAATAAACTTTCACTTTCCCTGTAGCAACAATTTATGAGTAAACATCAGAGCCCTTAATCCCTCAGTAATTTAATCAGATAAATGCTATTTTGCTGGCCTTTCTGGATGTTGTAAGCTGTTAAAATAGTAGCAAACATTAGAAATTAATAAACAGAAACAAACAGGAAGCCTGATTTTATCGTCATCTCTAATTTTGTGCCTGAACTTGAAATTACATGTTGGTGGCTTGGACCCAGAAAATCTCAACTTTTCTGTTAAAGAAGCAAATCCAAGAAGTTCTGTCATTCAGTGGGAACCCAGCAGGCCATCTCTGGACTTCAGTGACATAAACCCCTGAGGCAGGGAGAGCCCAAACCAAAGGCCTGTGTCGTGCCAGCTGCACAGATTGGCCAGCTCAGGCTGGAGGGAGTTCGTGGTTTGGGTCGCGTGGGGTGTTTTTGTGCCCCCACTGGGACTGTATCAGTCTCTTCCCATGACAGCAAACAATGGATTAGAGAATGATTTCGAATTATTAAATTGGGGAATTAGCATTTCTTTCCGCAGAGCTGTAAACAGATTTATAAAGGAAGGATTTACTAGTTCTTGTAGCCCCTTTCAGGTTGAGCAGCTAATACTCCCCAGGAGGTGACTGTTACTCTAGATACCTTTTCTTTTTGAAAAAAATCTTATGGCCAGAATCTTGCTGAGTGAGGTTAGTTTTCTTTTCCCATTGCACTGGTGTTTTATGGATTTTTCTGATCCCATAATTACCTTTAGTTCTTTTTAAATATTGTCATTTCTATGTGTTTGACTTGCTTTGAAAGCTCTCCTTCCCCTTGTAAAAAAGCTGTACTTCCAAACATTCCTTCATATGCTCCTGTCTGCATGGATAACTACAGAAGACGAAATTCTGCCAGGTTAAGGCTAGTTTTTTATTTGATTGGGCCATTAGAGGAACACACTTTGATTGTTGGTTGGATGCCAGCTCTTTGGGTCGGGTTCATGTGAAGACAGTGAGGTGTGGTACCACCCAGCGCGAAGCAGGCAGAAGAGGAAGTTGAATTCTCGCCAGAAACAGAGTATTTCTTCCTTTTATGCGTGTGTCGTGTTCGAACCTCTTTTTTACCAAATCTGCATCATGCGACATTTTTACTTCATGTGTGTCATGTCCCTGGTGTCAGTAGAGCTGCCTGTGTGGAGCTTGCCCGGGTTGGAGTGGCTCCTGCTCTTCTCCAGCCCTTTCTCTTCCCAAAATCTCTTAACAGCATTTCTTAATAACTTCAGGTTTGTCAGGTTTAACCCCGTCTGTTGTTCTTCTGTACAGAAGTTGGTGAAATAACACTGAATGACACGACCATCCTCCACAGGGCCATGCTCCAGGCATTACTCAGTGTGTTTGTCTGCCTCCCTTTTGTTTGTTTTTAATATTCTTAAGGTGTAAGCCAGCATCCATCCAAGTTAGTGGCTACTCTCAAATTGACTTCAGAGGGAGCAGAATTAAACGTTTCTTAAAAATAACAACATTTTATTTTTGTTTGGGTGATTGTCTTTTAGGTGGAAATATGTTTTGAAATTGATGAAAGCTGTTCACTTCTTTATACCGAGGTGGAATCCAGCCTCTCTCTATTTTTTAAGTGTGTCATCACAAGATGGAGTTGCAGCTGTCTTGTTCTCCTTTTTTTGCTCTGCTATGTTCTTCTCATCTGGATAAAAATAGCCAAAGAGGAATCAGTCTTGACTGAGCACTTCCTCTTGCAAAATACAGATTATTTTTTTTTTTAATTGTATTAAATCATTCATAAGAACATGCAAATTAGGAGCAGTGTTTTTTGCTGCAGTACAATGAGCTGTGTACAGCAGTTCTGATTCTTGCCCTTATTGGCACACCACACCTTTCCTGTGTCAAAGATTTATTGGGAATTTGCAAACGTTCATAGTATAGGAAATGATGTAATTTGAACATTAGCGTTACTAATTTTCTCCACATCGAGCGGATTTTTGCATTTATAGAGTTCTCCTAAGCTTTGAGGCTGCTGTGACTTGTTTCTGAGGAAGAGGTGGCACAGGGCTGCGCTGCTCTCACCTGGGAGAGACAGACTTGGTTGCACAACCACAGAGTCCTCACGCTTGATTCAGAGTCAAAAGCCAGATCCAGATTTTGTACTCGGCTTCTATCTACAGGGAGTTGACTTAGACAAAGGCATCAAATCTCTGTGCTCAATTTCACTTTTAAGAGGTTTGAAATTGGACTGCTGCCTGGGCTCTCTGGCTGGATCCACGGTGGTCACCGATGGCTAATACAACACACCAGCGTAAGCCTTGATGCCAGGGTGTCCTTGGGAGCTAATTGCCTGCTGGCCACGATGTCAGAGCGTGGATTGGAAGAGTCATCTAAGCTGATGGGAGCGAAGTACCGTTGCTCTGCTGATTAGCCCTTCTGCAAGGTGCAATCATCCAGAGAGGGCACCTTTTTTTTTTTTTATTATTTTTTTTTGATTCTCTAAATCAGGGTGTATTACGAGGCTGTTGGGCTGGGGATTCTGCCAAACCTGAGCCAGGCTGAACAGCTGTCCATTCCAAACATCTTTCCTAAAGATCCTGTTTTATTAAGTTAGCAGGTCAGCTCATGAAGCACCTTTCATTCTAAGACCTTGGGTATCTGGTAATACGGTCAGCCACCAACCTGCAAAGTTTGCAGTGGCAGAACTGTCCTGGGCACCACCGCTTCTGAAGTTACAGATGTAGTTGCTGCTTAGTATTGTACTCGCTGGTGGCTTTGTCTTGAAATATTGCAGATCGTGGACTTCTAAAAGGGAAAGGTGATACGATTTCTCTTTACAGTAGAGACCACGAAAACCTGAGATATTCGGAGCACAAGAAAGACTGAAAATGCCAGTGGAAAGTATTCTGAGCTCAGAACATTTATTATTTCACACTATCAAAAGGTGAAAGGAAGAAATCACTCAAGTGGGCATTGTGGGATCCCACTCATGGCAGGGTGGAGAGCAGCGCAGTGATAAATGTTAAAGGTCAGGGCATTGCAATCTAATCAGTACAGTGTGATCCCCAGACTTCTTATCACAGGCATGTTTAATCTTTTATTCTTGCAAGAGGCCTTTGAAGGGGCAGGAAGGAGTGAACTGGAGAGGTTGTGATCTGTTGACTTGGCACATGTTCACTGTAGGTAATTGCGGGGAATATCTAACTGTGCTGAACTGCTGCCTCGAACAGTTTTGGAGAAGAGAGCCACTTTAAATGATTTTAATTATCAGTACTTCCAGTGAAATGAAATTAAATCAGTTTCTCATTTTGCTGGCATTGAATGTCAACGTAATAGTTAGTGTCAGACCTTAAAGGAAAGCATCAGATTTGGAGAGGGCTGCTTTTCCCAGAATCACCCATTAAGCCAGGAGTATGTGAAACATTCGGTAACGATATCCCAGATCCTGTGTCTTGAAATTAAAATAAGTGAAAGAGTAAACACAACTGAAATGCCAGGCTTTGGTTATGCATTACTGGGAGGAATACATAAAGAAACAGATCTTTTCCAGCAAGGGTTTGCTTGTTGTGTTATGAAATCAAATCATAACGACACCACTAATTGCTATTCTCAAAGGTACAGAAGCAACACAGGTGTTGATGGGAGGGGGGAGATGGTTTGTGTTGTTTTGGCTTCAGTCTTGCCCTAAGAACTGCCTTCTGATTGTTTTTCCATCTTAGTTTCTAGAGGAAAATAATGATACCATGTAGTGAAAGTCTCTTATTTTTGCTGAAAACCTTCCTCTACATCCTAGGACTCACTTGTATCGAAAGATTTCTCTACATTAGCAGCACTCATTTTGTAACTTTTATCATGCACAAAAGAGAGAGAACGTGTCCAGGGAATGACTTTTAACCTATAGATATTGGTGAAATTGGACTGTAAGAGAAGGTGAGGAAACCAGACACAAGAAACAGCAGGAGAACCAGGACAGTTTAGCCCTGTTAAAGGCTGTGTACAGGGGATTTATCCCTGCAGCCCCTGTAAAGCCAGCAGGGACTGGGCATGTTTCGTCTGCCTTGGCAACACCATCTTTTTTACTGGTGGAGATTCATCCCCAGTTTGTTAAAGAACTACTGCTGGGTTTGATGACTAATCCTCAGTCGTGTCTGTCTCTCTGCTGCTCAGTGCCTGAAGAACAGCTGCACAACATCGATGAGTACGATCTCAACGTCGTCCGCCTCTGCTTCCAAGCCTTCCTCCCTGATGAACACGGCAATTACACGATAGCTCTCCCTCCTTTGATTTCCAACCCCATCTATGACAACAGTAAGTACCAACTCAGTCAAATGTGCTTTTTTTTTTTTTTCTTTTGTTTTTCTCTTTTGGTTGGGATGAAAAGTGCCAGGCCAGTCTCTGAGGTCCATGCCAGTCCTCGGGGCCGCTTCTGTGTCTTGGGGCTGTTAGATGCGTGGCTAATACACGGCAAGTCAGTGAGCAGGTACTCAAAAGCTGGTCCCAAGGTGAAGTGTTGGCCCAGCAGATTAAGAACTGTGTGGTACAGCCATGAGGGCTCTTTCAGCCCTTGTTCACGTGTCTCAGCAACAATTGCAAGGACAGGCCTGCTTCTGGCATCCCAAGCAGTTAAAATAAATAGTAGCAGGGTAGATGGCTGCCCCAAAACTGATGTATTTTCCATGGATGTCCCCTGAAGCCTGTTTGTACCTATGAGGAGTCTTGGCTTTGCCTTGTGAGGGCTCTGGAACAGGACTTGAGAGATTATCCCAGCAGGAAACTGTCTTTTTTTCTATCCCTTTTGTATCCCAGTCAGTTGCTATTTTCAGTGTATACGTAGATAAGGAGGGAATGTTTGATCATGCTCTGAGAGGGTGCAGAAGGTACACAAAACGCTGCTTCTTGGCACCATTTTCCACATTGCACAAAGCTGGACTTCCCTATGGCTTCGGCTGGTCACTTCAGTTGAGGATTTTAGCTCTCAGCGTGTGCTGGACTTCTCTTCTGGAGAAGCAGCTTTTAGTAATTGGGAACTTTTTGGCAGTGGGTTTTTTCCTGTAGTGAAAATACTTCTATGCTAAACATTAAGGCCATTACTTTAGCAGAAACTAAGCAGAAACTACTGGATAGAACGAGGTATACATTTTATGTCATTGATATTAGAATTGTATTAATGTGGGCATAACCACTATAAAAATACCGAATATGAATTCAGATAGTTTTGGTATTTTTCGAGTCTTTTCTAGAATTATCTAGAAGTTGGAACTGTGTGCCTTGTGTCGCTAAGAACCCTTGTAGTCCTAAAGCAATTAGGGTCGAGATAAAATTGATGTGTAAGATTTGCAGCTATGTCTCAGATGCCATTTAGAAATGTGCCAAATCATGATTACTCGTCTTCGCTGATTGACGTCAGTCTTTGCTAAGCTGCTGAAGTGACAGATAGCTGCGTGGAGGGGGAAGCTGGGCTGTGGGCTGTGGGGGTGTGTGGGTAGCTTCTGATACACCAGAGGTATCTAAAATCCTCCGCGCACCGTAGCAGCGGTGTAAATAAAACAGTGCGTAAGTGCAACCACAAATCATAAAAATTACGCTGCTCATCTGGAACTGCAGTTTCAGATCTGAATTTCTTTTTAAAATGTTAGCCCTTTTAAACCTGCTCTGTCATCCTGAACTGGGTAAGGTCAGGTTACAACTGTAGATAAAAGATACAACTGGAGGGTACAATGGGCTTGGAAATCCTCAGTTAGATTTTCAAGCTTTTGCAGATCTGTCCAGATCAGGAGCAAAAAGGTTTTTGGAGGTTTTCTGAAGATCCCTTTGCACATTTTAAATCTGGTATTTTCTTCACATTCTAATACTTCCTAGTCTCTGCCTGCTTGGGGTAGTAGAGATACATAAGAATAATACACACGTAGTACGGAGGCAATCACATGAGCAGAGACTGCAAGTGTATAAAATTCAGGCAGCTTCTGTTTTCAGTTGCTTATAATATTAACTGGTTTTGAACAGAAATTTCCCCAGTTGTGTGTCTTACCACGCTGAAAACTCTTGGGAAGAGTCAGATAAAGCAGCTTACTGTTTCTGAGAAATGAGTGTAGGGAGAAGAGAGGAGTACTGCCCTTGTCGAAAGCGATGTGATTATCGGTGAGAAGCTTATTTGTTTAGAATCTTTAGAGATTTGTTACCAGGGTGGTGCTTTTGGGGAGCGAGGAAGAGGAATTGGGCAGGGGTCGAGGCGACAGGGAGGTGAAGGTGTGCAGGGGGGAGGAGAGATGGGAAGCAGCAACGGCGCGACAGGGATCTCCCTCGGAGGCTGCTGCCTGGCACGGACTCTCTGACAACAGAGAGTGCTGCATCCTCGTCTCCTGGCACTCATGTTGCTTTCCTTTATCCTCCCTTCTGAACTCCCCTTCAAGACAAAACAACTATCTCCAGCCTAGGAGACCTTCCCCAAAACCTGATAAAAGGACCCCGAATGCCATTTAAGCATGCAGAAGTGAAACAAAGGTAAAATTAGGTTTCTCCTTGCAAGTCTTAATTTACCCTTCCTGTGAAAAACGCATGATGACACTGTCAGTCATATGATCCTGTGCTGTTTCTGGGTTTGTTTTGTTTCCCCTCCCTTCAGAGTTTCTGATTCATTCAGCCCACGAAGTGGCATGTGTCATGTAGCGAGTGAGGCCGTAGCACCCCCTTCTCCTAAGGGCAGCAGTAGCTGCAGATAGCAACTACCTAACCCGGGTCTGGCATGAGGTTACCAGCAGCTCTTCTAAGCATAGTCTGTTGTGCTACAGCCTACCTGTGCGGTACTGTGAAAGACTGGGCAGGATTTGACTCAAACTGAGAGGCTTTTGTGACAATGACACACGAACTTTAGTTTTGTATTTCATCTCTGTGCCTGGAACAGGGAGCTCGTGGTGGTGGAGCCTCGTGTTCTCATGGCGGTCAGAGGATCAGTTTCTGGGTTGCAAAGTGTCAACCAGGTGTTTTAAATACATTTGGAGTTGATGTCTCGAGGGAAGAAGATGAGGGAACACCGTGGCACAGTGTAGTTTTGTTCTGTGGGGACTGGAGGAGTGGAAGAGGGTGCAGTAAACTACGGATGTGGTCACACACAGTAGCAGAAAACTGAGCATCAGTTACTTTGTTAAATGAAGACAGAGTCTTCAAATTGGTACTTCATAGTGTACTAAAAATATCAACACAGCATATAGGGACAGGGGGTGAACCTGAAATTCTAGAGTGAGTTCTTCCACTCTGGGATTTTTTTGTTTGTTACTTGTGAATCACTGTATTGTGACAATAGTGCCCTTTAAAATAAATTGTAACAGAGCCCACAAAGCTCCCAGGGGCTGTTCTCTCTTGCAGTTGTCTTCTGTCCAGATTTACCCCACAGGAAAGCTGTGGCTACTGAATCAGGCAGTGCTTGTCTCCATCCTGCCATCTGTAGCCATCGGGCAGTTGGGATGCAGTCTGAAAACTTGGGTGGTGGTTCATTTATCACGACATGCAACACTACCAGAGCTTGTACACAGGACAGCTGCAACTATCGTGAGTGCTGTCCATGTACAGCCCTGGCTTGGAGATGAATTTTGAGCATTTTTGGGGTGAAATCTGCTACCCTGAGTAAAGGCATGAAAGTTAAACTCCTAGACCTGTGCTCAAGCACCTACAGGGGGTAACAGAGGAGAGGTTCAGTGGCCAGAGAGGGGAATTTTCTTGACTTGCTAGCCCAGCTTTTTCCAGAGAAGCGTGACTGTTCCAGGTAATCAGTCCCTCAAAGAACTGCTTTGAATGCTACAGCTTGAAGGGCAGCCGGGCCGAGCACAGTAACGTCATTTGGGGAAGTATTCTGAGAGTAGTGGGGGATAGTTCAGGAGCGAGTGGCACAGCCCTGCTCTATCTTGTGTTTGGAGATGGGCAGCCAAGAGCTGTAGGATCATGGAACGTCAAGCTCCACATTTCCTGTATGGAGCGACTTACGTAGTGTGGATTTTGGGGTGTCACACCCCTCCCGCTGCTCCCTTCACATGCCTTACCTCCCAGCACCTTATCTTCCATAGTGACAAAGTTACAGTAATTCTTTAACATCAGATTTGCCTGTTTGTTTCCAGGAGCTCCCAACACAGCAGAATTAAGAATTTGCCGTGTGAACAAGAATTGTGGAAGTGTAAAAGGAGGAGACGAGATATTCCTACTGTGTGACAAAGTTCAGAAAGGTAACCTTGACCAGCGTTGGTTTTTCTCCTCCCTTTATCCCCAAAGGCTGACAAAGGCTACCAGTTTCTAGCCGGGGAACTTAAGCCCTTCACCACACTCCTGTGTAAGTGGTCTGGTTTGACAGCTGGACACAATGGCTTTCAAGGTCAAGGGCTCTCAGCACCTCTGACAGATGTTGAGTGCCTTCAAAGTTGAGCCATTTACTTTGCATCTGAATTCTGAGTCAGACTCCTTTCAGTGTTCCCTTTCCTCCCTTCCTTCTGCTGCAAGTTTCCAGTTTTCTTCTTCAGCTTAACAAGCATCTTGTGTTTCTAATGGACTAGATGATATAGAAGTCAGATTTGTCTTGGACAACTGGGAGGCCAAAGGTTCCTTCTCACAAGCTGACGTTCACCGTCAAGTTGCAATTGTGTTCAGAACGCCGCCGTTTCTCAAAGACATCACCGAGCCCGTCACGGTGAAGATGCAGCTGCGAAGACCTTCAGACCAGGAAGTCAGTGAACCTATGGATTTTAGATACCTACCAGATGAAAAGGGTATGGTTCCAATTAGTTGGGTTTCTTAAAGGCCATTATCGGTGCAGAATTTGTGTTGATAGTAAACAGTAGCTTAAGTAGTAAAAATTCGACAACACTGCTTCTGCAATGTAGATTTTTGGTTTTTTAGAAGTAACAGTATTCAGTTTGCTCCTGCTTTCAATGAAAATATGAAGAATCACTGTTAATAACATTGTCTTGGTCACCTCTGAAATATTTTTCTTAAAATATATTTTACTACAATTAGGGCCCATCTAGTATATGTTTTAGAAACTTCCTTTATTAATTATATCAGAGAGAACTTTAACACTTTTCCCTTCTATCCTTTCCTCTGTAGATCCGTATGGCAACAAAGCAAAAAGGCAAAGATCGACGTTGGCTTGGCAAAAGCTCATACAGGACTGTGGTAAGGAAAACATTTGTCTTTTTCTCATTTGAATGAACTTAAGTTTAGATAGAGTTATTCTGTATAAAAGCAAACATTGAGTGTAGACTCACGCTTTCTTCCGCCGCAGGATCAAATGTGCCAGAGAGGCCCAAAGCCGCGCCGTTCCCCGCTGTCACTCCTGAAGGGAAGCTGATTAAGAAAGGTAGGGTTTTGCACGCACCTCCCAGTCTGGCAGGGGTTTGCAACAAATAGTGTCTGATGGCTGTGGGGAAGGGTGGAGCTTTTTCAGGGGGGCACTGGCTTTCCCGAGGCAGCAGTAGCATCAGTCTCTTACTTTTCCTCCTCTTCCTCCTCCAGAGTCTTTTCCAAGCCTCAGCTGTGCTGCAGCTTCCCCTTGCACAGGAGAGGGCTACACCTTCTTCATCTTTAAGCATTGCTCGCTCTCAGCCTTAATTTAGATAACTATTTGATTTTTCTCTGGGTTCAGATACTCAGCCCTTCAAATGAACACTCAGTTCCTGGCCTTATATCCTCTTTGTTTGAAATCACAGTATTCTCTTGAGGGTTTCTTCCTGTAAGATACCAGTACTTTTGACTATACAAATTAAAAGCATCAGTTCTTTACTTAAATGTAGCTGTCACCTTCTGCGTTTGCCACAGAAGGGTGAGGTGGCTGAGTGTCTAAGTGTCCTGCTGCTGCTCAGAAATCTGGGGTACGCTCTGGAGAGCAGTTAAGCAAGAATGAAAGTGCAAATGCACATATAATCTTGCTAAGAGCACTGGGTTTGCTTTGCTTTTTACCATTTATGATTTAAAAAAAAAAAATGGCATTAAAACGCAGTCACATCTTTGCTTTCCATAGAACCAAACATGTTTTCCTCCACACTGATGATGCCGGGGCTCGGGACCCTGGCCAACACGAGTCAGATCTACCCTGCCTGCAACCAGCTTCCCCACGCGCCCGCGCACGTGGGGCCGGGGAAGCAGGACCCCCTCTCCTCCTGCTGGCAGCAGCTGTACAACCCCTCCTCCTCCTCCTCCTCTTCCTCCTCCTCGGCCGGCAGCCTGCTCAACGCGCACCCCCACAACAGCTTTGTGGCAGAGGGGCCTCAGCCCGCTGCTCAGGGGGGCGGCGCGCTCCCGGCTTTCCCCGACAACCCTCTGAACTGGCCTGAGGGGAAGGATTTGGGCTTCTACCGGAGCTACGGCAGCACGAACGGGCTGGGAGCCGTGGCGGTGCCGAGCGCGGACATGCAGAGCGCTTCCAGTAACAGCGTCGTGCACCCCATCAGCGTCTCCACAGCCAGCATCGTCAGCATGGAGACCGACGACATGACCTGCACGAGTATGAACTTTGAAAAGTATAACCCGGTGTTAAATGCGAGCAATCCCAGGCAGCAGCTCCCTCAGGTGCCTCCCGCCTGCCCGCCCGTAGCAGCCCCGGGCAGCGCGCCCTTCCCGTCGCAGTCTAACTTAGCTGACCCGGCGGTTCACGCTTTTCTAGACCAAGAAGTTTTAAGCGAATCAAGACTATCCACCAACCCCATCCCAAACCATCAGAATAGCATCGCAGACAACCAGTACTATGACACCGACAGTGTCCACACTGACGAGCTCTACCAGTCCTTCCAACTGGATAGCATATTGCACAGCTATAACCCTTGAGCCGGGGTGCGGGGCTGGAAGCGGGTACCTAGTGCTTTTCAGCTGGCTAGCTACGGGGGTCCAGTAACTCGCCCTTCTGGAGCCCCTGCTTTCTCTTTCAGAATGCTACTATGCAAGTTTCAGGACATAACTTAAGGTTACCTGTTACAGCCCAAAGGCTGGTGCCCATTAAGAAGAGAGGTAGGAGTAGGGTTTGGGGTTCAGTATCTTAAAAGGACTTTCTATATGTATTTTTACACTGTTGGAAAAGGGAATTTTTAACATTTAAATCTTCCTTACCTTTGGGGCCTGTAAAAACTGGTATCTTCAGAAGGGTTAAAATTGTTTGGGAAATAAGCATTTTTGCTATGGAAATTAAATTTCAATTTTGATAGGACAGAAACTAGGAAAAAAAACCTGCACGTAGGCACTCTAGCTCACTAGACTCACCAAACAACTTAGAATCGTAGAATGTGTTGGGTTGGGAGGGACCATTAAAGGCCATCTACTCCAACCCCCCTGCAATGAGCAGGGACATCTTCAACTACATCAGGCTGCTCAGAGCCCCGTCCAACCTGACCTTGAATGTTTCCAGGGAACCACTTCTATAGGCAACCTGTTCCAGTGTCTCACCACCCCCATTGTAAAGAACTTACTTCCTAATGTCTAATCTACTGGAAAGGTTTAGGTTTCTTACCATCTTTCATATAAAATATTCTTCTCCTAAAACAAGATAAGGTATTGATTTTTCACATTTTCACCACACTCCGTTTGCTTTGAAGGCAAATTTACTCTTAAATTTTTTTTAATGACTATGTCATTGTTAGATATATTTTAAAAGACCGGAAGGTTTGAGTTTTTTAATAGACCATCTCTGTTGTAAATGAATCACTGCACAAAAGAATGAGCAGAAAGTAAGGACTTCTCTGCACTTCATCCAAAGTGCACTATTTTAAATGACAAACCCCTGTTGCTTTAGGAATGGAGCACGCTGTTATTTCTCCGGAAGTTTGGGGTTTGATTTTTTTTTTTTTGTGTGTGTGTGTGTAGCTGTGACGTGAATGTTATTTTGAACTGCAGAACTATGTTGAGCCAAAGCACGTACCGATTATTTCCTCAGGTATCCCGGCAGTTTCCTGCTATGCAAGTGACTGCTTAAAAGAGGGCTCAGATCCTGCCTCCCCACACCCCCCTCCCAAGAAAGCTTTGGGGCAAACCCAGAGGCAGTCTTAGGGCAGCCTCATATAGATACACTCAATTAACAACTTATGGCCGTATCAGTCTGTACTAATTAAAAACACTCCTCTATACTCTGTATCAGAAACCAGAACTTCCCCCCTCCCCGTTGATCCCCAGTCTTCATGCCTAGCCTGAGGTGCGAGGTGACAACTCGCATGGATAGACCTGGCTGGGTAAGACACTCTACTCTGCATTACAGGGCTTTGCTAGTTAATAATTTTTCTTTTTTTTTTAAGAAGCAACATGGCAATAAATATATGACTATTTCTTAACTTATACAGCTGGTTTGTATGGCAGATAAGGCTTAAGAATGTAATTGTTACTGTCTGGCGATGTGAAACTGCACCATGGAAAGAAGCGATTAAAAAAAAAGGCACAGTCGGATATATAAAAAACAAAAAACCACAACCCCAAATCAAAAAAGCCACTTGAGACCTTTAGTTGTACCTAAGGCAGAAAGGAACTACAAGAACCCTTTGTGGTTTATCGGAAGGCAATGATTCCTTACCTGCAGTAATTCATCGCCTCCGAAGCACTAAGGTGGTGCTGCTGCAATGCATTACACCCGTTACGTGGGTTTGGCAGAACGTGCTCCTTAGACAAGGTATAGAGTATATACAGTGTGGAAAACTGCTTCCCCTGACTCCAGGCACGCAACGCAGGGAATTGACTCTCCACCTTTTACAGCAGTTTTTCCTCATTTCTGCAGAGCTCCTCTGCAGTCTTAATAGAAAGACCAAAGAAATACAAAGAAAGCTTGAAATGTGGTGTTTATTCAGTTGTTTGTTGGTTTTTTTTGAAGTTCTCAATTTTAAGTATATTAAATGTAAACATTTTACTCGCTTCATAGAAAGCTCTTTATAGGTACAATTTGTTTCTACTGTATAATTAAATATTTTCAAAGTTCTGTTTTCCTTTGTAAACGAGTCAGTTTGGTAATTAAAAAACTGGTTATACTAAGTACTCAGCTTCTGCAGCCTTCTCAGATTCGTGACATCCCTCGCTGCTGGGGAGTCAGAGAAATGGGAGAAGGTAGGTGATGGGTTGCTCGTCCTGGGGCTTATTAGAGTATTTTGTGCTCACAGTTACCAGTGGTCACTACAGAACCTGCAGCAATGTGTGCCGTAAGGATTCATCTGCACTCAGTAGTGTTTTGTGGCAGAAAAACGGACTTTTTAGTCAGAGGGGCGGAGAGGACAGACGCTTTTGAACTTAGCTAGAAAGCGGTCGTGCACCAAAAATGTAGGGGGACATTATAGGTGATCTGTTGTTCAGAGAAATACAATGGCTTCCAGTGCAAAGAAGGATGGTGCTGAGGAACACTGGAGGACCACATTTTTTAGTATTTTTCACAAAATGTGCTAGAAAATACCCACTTTCACGCAGGTCTCGTGAAGAAGGTTGAATTTTACTCTCAGAAAACATTCTGAGTACTTAAAAGGAGGTGTTGTCTTTTACAAGTAAGACAAAGGCCAAAGTACAACATTAATATTACTTCTGCAATATTCATTACAGATTATGATAGTTCAAAGTGTTGACCTTGTATTAGAAACTGCAGGCTTTAAAGTTCAAAAAACCAGATTCCATCTCTGATTTTAGTATTTTCACATGATCACTGAACAATAACTATCTAAAGCTGTAGGGATATCTGCATCATCAGCTTTTTTCCCACTCATTTGGATACTTTACCTTTATCATAAAAATAAGCAATTTGGGAATTTTTGGTGGATCTTTCTGTGTTGCGTGGAGAAGAGATTAGACTCGGCCCATTTAGTGTCATCTTTCCAGCCTTGTGTAGGTGCACTTTGGTTCTTGGTGTGTTCACCCCAGTACCCGTGGTGCCACAGTGGTGCCACAGTGCAGGAGGAGTTGTGACAGGAGCGCCTGGAGCATCCTGGCACTACAGCAGGAGCCCTTCCTGCTGCCGCCTTAGCTCTGTGTCCCCTGACAGCTTTTCTTTGTCATGTCCTTACTGCAGTCCTGTTTACATTTTTTTTCTCTGCAGTTCATGGAATTTATAAATCATATTTTAGCTCACTTTGAGTTTCAAGACGTTGCATAGATACGAGACTGAATTTTAATTTGTTTGTTTTCTGAATTGAGTTTTCCATCTTCCATGACACTTCCTTTTCGGGTACAGATCATTATCTGAGACAACTACTCCTGGAATCTATTGTTCATAACAGCTTTAAGATTAAAAACAAAAAAAAATATTGCTGTTTTTGTATTAGAAAAACAGGAGCTTCTGAAGCTACTGCCATACTTAAGTGGTTTGGGCTGGATTGACCAATCCAAATGACAGATGTTCCCCCCACCCCCTTCAAAGAGAGGAGAGGAAAAGATGAAGAGATTTATGAGTTTAGAAAAAACCTAAACTATTTTAATGAAAATAAGTTAATAAAATAATAATAATTTAAAGAATTAAAAATGAAATAGATACTATATACACCAAACTTTATCAAGCTGCCAGGATGATGATTGTGTCACCAACAAGCACAAGGAAATCCCAGACTGGACTCTGTGACAGATGGGAGCTGGATTCCGGATCTGGAGTCAGGAATGCTCAGGTCAGCATCAAAGGCAGACAAACAGAGGAGCCTCTGGACACCAGATATTGAAGAGTTGACCCTCTGATCCCTCAGCTTTTGTGCTGAGCATGGGGCAGATGGGATGGAAGACCCGGTTGGTCAGTTTGGGGTCACCTGTCCTGTCCGCTCCTCCCCACAGGTGGGAGCCCTCTCTGCTTCTGAGCCTCTAACAGGGCAGGTAGGACCATCAGCTGACCTTGGCTGTTACAACAACAAGCAGGAGCCTCTGCACATAATCACATCTGAGAGACAACAGTATCTGCACAATATGCTGTTCATTTTCGGGGTTTAGTTAGAAGAGGTCCAGCTAAAAAGTGAAATTAACAGAAAACTGGTTCTGTTTTACCTCAAACCAGGAGATCATGTTACAGTGGACTAGGAAAACAGATGAGGAGAGACAAGTTTTGACAGCCCATTACAGGCACAGTGTATAATATTTAGACTAATTCCTCAAGATCCGTTTTTAGGAGCTCCTTGAAAGTGTAGTTATTAATGCCTTTTTGAGTCTTCAGCTGCAGCTGTTCTATTCTGGCACCACTCATTTGAAGGTAAGACATCTTGGTAGTACTCCCTGTCCCCAAACAGTGGTTTGTCTTGGCAAATATTACCCTCTTTATTTCTGAAATGTGAATTAATGAAGAGCACTTAAATTTCAAACCTTAATTTCTTTTCAATAACTTGACTTTACTCAATAACTTTTTTCCGTACTTCAGGTAAGCAGAAGCAGCCTTCTAATTGATTAACACGATATAGGCATAAAAGTGGCTTTTCCTAAAGATGTAGGTAGTGGGACCTGGCTAAGAAGCATAAAAATAACCCTGTAGCCCAGCCCCTGCTTTGTGTGAAACATTTAAAATAACACAAGCAAAAGAAAAAACCTCAGGTCTTCCTTATTCCAGGCAAGTTTCTAGACACTGTTCAACTCTTCGGGGCACCCATCCAAAGTTGGACACTAGAAAAAAAATGTGTTGTGCTACAAAGCAAAGCTTTATATCTCAGACTTGTTCTCTCAATACCAACTTTCTTCAGTATATCTTATATTTGCCTGTACTTTGGGGCTCTTAGTATTCCTATTTTTATTTAGATTTCCATCGTGCATCACTGCCAGGAGTTCCCAGTCTTTTTATATATGGTGACTCAACTGGGGAAATCCTGCAGTTGAAGAGGACTGTCACCAGGTCAGAAAGCTGTTGAGGCCTCAAGTACCTCAACTCTTGTTTCTAGGAAGCATCGCTGATGTTTTTACATGAGAAAAACCTGGGTTTAAGTCAAAGTTTTCCTCTGAAAATTGTTGTTCCCTTTGAAAAGTGCTGTGGGAGACAGATTTGTCCATCTTTAAAACTGACACTGAGCAAAAAGTAGCCAGCAGAGCCCTGAGTGTTGCCTTGTTCCCACAGGTTTCAGAGTCTCCCTGACTTTGGGGATTTCCTGCATCAACAGAGCTCAGAAAAAGTTAGGACTGGCTTTCAGTTAACTCAGTGCTACCTGCACCCAGACAAGAAAGCTGCAGCATGCAATATAAATCTGGCTTGGGGAAGGCTTTTAATTAACACATTTTGAACTACTGCAGAATGCATATTTGATGTACTTGCTCAGTACACCATTGGCACATTACATCATTTATCTTAATTTTAAAAACCTTGTTATCAATACAGTAGCTTACCAAAATCTTTTTATGCACAAGAGAAATTAAAATAAGGCTAGAGATTGAATGAACACTACCTGTTCCAGAATGTTTAAAGTCGATTCAAAATAACAGTATCCTTTGGCAGATCAACATGATCCAAACATTCAACAGAAATACTTTGCAAGGAAGCTGTAGTACTGGAGAGTGTTCAGTAACCAGCTGCTGACAGAGGAGCTGCTTCTTCCTCGGCCCAGCTTGAAAAGTTAATTATCCAGGGCTGGAGGCCAGTCAACGTCAACAGACTAGAAGAGCAGAGGGGAAAAAAGGCAAATCAGCAGACTTGATATTTTACATATATAAAGAGACTTGCTATCAGAACTCTCTGCTTGTCAGCTATTGGCTAATAGTGGAATGAAACAGAGTAAATGAAGGACACTAAGGTAAGAGACAGGGGACAAGACAAGCAGGAGACTGTGGCATGAAACAGGCACCACCTTTTAGTGGCTCCATGTGTGTTTGGAGAGAGCTCTCTGGGAGCTGGGCATTCTTCATAAAGGAGAATCACAACTCCTTGTACTACTACTGCCCAGCTCATTTTGGGCTGGATTTACAGAGAGTCCAGAACTGTTAATTAGAAATGTGAACCATTTCCATCTTCTACCCATCCCACAGACACACCATTATGATGTGAAAACAAATAACCTGATGATTGATGCAACAGAAACATTCAGATATTGGGCAGTACAGGCAAGGCTAGAGTAGAAAACCATCACCTGGACCCATATCTGCCTCCTGAGAAAAGAAAACTAGACTATAAGGAGAAGCTGCCACGCATTACTCACAAGAATTATCTAGACAACATCATTGTCATCCTGACTGTTAGTCAAAAGGGACAGAACATACCAGATACTTTCTTAGAAGTAAATGTCATAATTACTACAACTTGGATTATGTCTTTCTTCCCTGGCCTCCCTGAGGCCACATCTCAAATTGCCTTTGGGCATAAACTTATTGTTGCTCACCCTCTTCCAAAAGCAGAACAGCCTACACTACCACACTATCACCATCTGCAATCACAACACAGGCATTGCCACAGAGTGCCTTCAGTGCCTTGGCATCAAGACTCTGCATTAATCACACCTACTCCTTGCCTGATCGACAATGTCATCAAAGGATTAGGCTCTTAGGCTGAGTTAAATGCATTATTAGCAGGCTAATTATTTTCACGTCTTGAGACATCGTTCACAGTTATGTCCAATAACTGTAGTGACACCTATCCATACGAGAGCAATGTTTGTCTCCCTAAGTCAGGTGTTCCTGTTTTCAGAAACAACTGGAGTGCCTTCTGCAAGCTCTCTTCCCGTATTATCCTATGAAAAATATGCAAAAAACTGTAAGCCTGTTCTGCAAAATCTAACATGTGGGTAGTTTTCCAGAAATACATGAGAACAAGTGTGCCGACCACTGGCTGCTTGAAATGAAACCCTGTATTTCAAATAAACCTTGCCAAACTACTTAGTTAAATATTAAATCCATATCTCCACACACATTCTTTCAATCAAAACAAATCATGTTATTTCATCTGATTCCAGCAAGTGAACAGATAAATTTCTTGCTGCGTTTGAAGCAGCACTGAAAGAGGAAGTCAAGTCTCTCCTATTTTTCATCTGACCCTGTTTTGAAAAGAAACGATGTGGTACACGTAACATTGCTAAGCTCGGTTCCAGGGGTGCTAATAATAAGCATCATCAATTCATGGTGTGTCCTCCCATCCCTCCCTGACATGAGTTCAGCAGAGGAAGCCTGTCACACATAGCAGCGTGGTACAAACCACAATCTTTGCATTAACATCAATTTTTCTTTTAACTGTGGAAAGGAATGTTGATTTGGTCAGAGCGATTGCACTGAACCATCTCACAAATATGACTACGTTTCTGAGTGCCTGGAAAATTAAATGGGGAACAACTTACCTCTACATCCAACTCCAGAATGTCAGCGGTTCTGTTCAGTAGGGAGCCAATATTGGGCTTTGTTCTTCCAAAGTCTCCATGCACAAACTCTTTAATGTAGCTAGAAATAGTGGCTGAGGAAAGGTGTATTTTACTGCAAAGAAATCAAAAGGAAAAAAAAAAAAGTATGGTGGAAAACACACAAAGCAAAAAATGGTGTCTTTTTCTCCTCCTAAGGCCATTTGCAATGAATATCCTGTTAGAATCATCCTTAAGCCCACACCCATCTTTAAAAGATTTCCTAATTTTCGACTTCTGACTAATGCCAAAAACTGCACTACTGACCTGTATTTTTTGTTTTATTCCAAAGTGAGTGGTGACTTTATGACAAAACTGCTAACTTGTAAGTAGCAGCAATCTACACTCTGCATTGCAGTGCACTAAGTATTGAGGAAAAGCCTGATTTCTAAAGTGAAGTTTTCAGTTAAATTAGAAAAAGCTTAAACGCGTGTTTAATCAGGACACTTTTAAGCTATCACATACTTTAAAACTACCAGAGTGGTCACCACAAAAATACACACACCCGGGTAGCATTTTTAAATGAAAGCCTCAAGGTGAAATTCTGACATAAAAGCAAACATTAAGCAGCAACATATGACTGCCCAAGAGCAGGCATTTAGAAACACAGCAGTGATAAAAGCAGGAAGCTTCCCATTGCCCCAAGTACTCTAATGAGCAAGCTGTTTGGTAGATGCCTCCTGTAACGCCATCTAAGGATACGTTCCGGCTTGTGTCTTCAGGTGCAGGCGAAAATGATGCTCGTCTAGGTACTCAGATGTCATGGTGTGAATGATCCGACATCTTACAGCTAAAGGTCTTCTGTGAAGAACCCGGAGAGGTGTCTTCTGGTCAAGTTTTAATTCCTGTTACAAAAGGTAAGAAAATAAATGAGGAAGGAAACGTGCAACATACTACACAGATTGTAGGAGTTATATATATATTGTTAACTAACCACATCTTTTTTATGTTGTATTACGGTAGTTGAGTAATCTTCTTGAGGCAAGACTAATTTTTTCCATGTTTATCAAAGGGAGAGAGCAACAGCCATCTCTGAGGCTAAATGAGAAGGCCTCATATGAACACAAACTAATGGAATCACAGATACAGAGGAATAACCTTGAAATCTCCATAGTCCTTTGCTGGAATGACTCCAGGATTTAGAAGCTCAGCAACAGCCTCAGGGCAATCAAAAACAAACAAAAAAATTCCCACCCACAAATTGCTTTGTCTAAGCTCCAGCCAACCCCCTAGAAATAAAATGAGGAAAAAAAAAAAAACCCACAACAAAATGAGATTAGATCTCATAACAGTCTTTTAAAAAGTTCATTCCCCACTCCCTTTCCGAAATGAGATGCAGCAGTTTGAAAGGCAACTTTTCAGGATATGAGTGGGCCTGCTGAAAAAAAGCTTCACAACAGTTATCTCCCTGAACTGCAATGGCGCAAGCCCTCGCTTTAGAGAATGATTTCATGGCCAAGACCCATAGGAAATGGTGCAACACAACAAAAACCAAACACACTTCTCCATCAGCGGTTTCTCCCTGACCAACGTTTAGGGAAAGTTCTAGTTAACACAGTGTGTGCTCATTACATTAGCATTTTGTAAGGCCTCTTTGCATTATTTTCCATAGACATTTCAAACTCCTAATTGCTGCAGCTGTGGAAGAATGGCCTTAGAGCTTGCAGAACAAAAGACCTTCTCTGCTCCTTTCACCTCCACAAAACACTATCTAAGTAAAGAAAGGGGTGCAGGTGCCAGATTTCCTCCTCTCTCATTCACTGCTTTTTCTTACTTGGTCTACAGGAAGGTCAACATTATTCAATAAATTGTTGTCTTGGCTAGTGGCCAGCAGCCATACTGCTAGGATGACAATGGTGAAAGTAAGGAAGGGTGAGAAGGGGGAAGAGAGATATGAAAGTCCCTTTAGCAAGAGAAACCCCAATTTAAAAAAATAACCCCAGAGAAACAGAGCTATGTCTGTGGCTGTATGTGTATAAACTCTCCCCTAGGGCACCAGGACAGGTACTATATTGCCAAATATACAGGTACTAAATTGGCAAAAAGAGCTACAGATACCTTGATGTCATCTAGAAATGCAATATCTTCTCTCTGTATTGCTTTGTCTGTCCATATTAAGGCACTATAGGTCTTTGTCTTTTCCTCTTCACCTTCCTTCATACGACCAATTGCCTCTCTAAACAAAAGAAATTAATTACTCATATAACACAAGCATAATTATATAATGCTGTGAGCAAGAATGCTTGCAAAACTCCCAAAGCACTGCTTTGAAATCCCTTGCCAGCGATGATAAATACTGACCTGGTGACAAGCTGTAAATCTCGAACCTGTATTTTGTCTGAAGAGTTATTAATTGTCTGTGATATTTAAAAAAGAATCAGTTAGCAAAACTGCTCAGTTAGAGAAGAAACACATGCTTTATGACTTCCATGAGGTGCAAATGATTTACCTGCTGAAGTCCCTTCATTTCCTCAGCAGTAAAATGTATTCTACGAGGATTCACAAGCTCAATTGCAAAGGGCCTTCCTGGCAACATGCACAGTCATAAAACATAAAAACATGTTGTTCTAAATTAACGTTTGAGTTTATGCAGTAAGGTTGGAAGGTGCGAAGATTGTCTGCTGTTATGCAAACAGGGATAGGACTTGAGGGTTTAGGGATGTAGCATCAGATGGAAGGAAAGAAGCAAGGGACTTTTTTTTGGCTACTAAACCCCAGTATCAGCAATAAGTGCAAATTACAACTTCCCAGAAGACATCTTGTACAAGTCTGTGCTAATTAAAAAATAAAATAAGAAAAAAAGTTAATTAGCTTATTTTCTGTCACCTACAGCAATGCCCAGGTGCAAGACAATGTTAAATCCCGCTCCCTCAGCTAAACATCTGTTGCAATAGCTGCACTTTCTCTGCTCAGGGCCAGGGATGCTCCCCAGTATAAGCAAATGCCAACAACTACACTACAAATCAGACAGCAACTGGAACACATCATTGTTAATTTTTACCTTTTCCTTCCCCTCCTCCTTTGGCTATTGTAGCTTCAGCGTACTGGAAAGCAACTGACCTTTATAAAGGACTCAAGTTCAAAAAGAAAATAAGCCTTCCCCACTCCCCAGTGACAGTAAGGCAAAGCAGAAGGACCCAACATAAAGTGAGACAGGATCACTGTGACACAAATGGCTTAAAAATAGGAAGTGAATAAAATAAAGTACTCCTAACAAGCTATGCGTTTCCATGCATCTCAGCAGGAAAGGATATTGAAAAAGGACTCCTCTTTCAGTTGCTTTTTCAAAACTATTCTGTCTTCGGGAATAAATACATAAATATCTCCAAACATTTCTGAGGTAAAATTTCAAAGCATGCCTAGTCACACACTTAGCATTCAGCAAGTTCTATTAGGGTAGCTTTGATTAACTGTTTTCTTTGTTTCTATGTTTCACAAGGGATGTTCCAAGCCTTACCATTGCCTAGTGTTCTTACATCCACATCTTCTCTTCCCGAGGAAGAAAAATTAAAGTCTGTAACAGATTTGAATAAGGGAGGTGAGATTTTATTTTACATTTTCAATACTAAGTGAAGTATTTCTTTATAAATTTGTTTGCAAATGTACTTCAAAGAGCTCTCTTTACAAAATGAAGCCTGCACTATATTTGAAAAAAAAAATGGGATAGTTATTGCTTGTTGGATCAGGTTCACAAGTTTCTTGAAGTGTACTCCTGGTTCATTGGCCTGAATGTGACCCTGTCAACCCTGAAAATGTCTGAAAAAAGCAGTACCATCCTAAAGGAATTCCTCTCACTAATTAGTTTTGTTCGTTTCTTACCCAGCTAATTCTAAGTCTATTAAAAAAATCTAACTGAGCTGTCATCATCCAAAACAAAATGCTTTATCCTAAATATACCCAATGGTTTCCAAAGATCTCAGAGAAATTTCTGCTAGTCACACACACTGGGACAAAAGAGGAAGATAATTTAAGTCCAAACTGAAAAGTAAAGTCTGTGTATTTGTTTTTTCATCTTCCAAGCTACAAAAACATACTATTGGGTAGTTTCCTTCATCGTACCCCTTCCACCTTTAGGCTTTGCCTGAAGGAATGGGGGACAAAACCTGCACTAGAGGTGACTTTGCAGCTCTATTCCAAAGGGTCTCTGAGAAACTGATGGTTTCAAAACTTTTTCCTCCACAGGGAACAAATGTAGAACAAAAACTGAGGAAATCTTTATGCTTTCTTATTTCTCTGGTCGTATTATGACAACTACATAATCACTTTCCATGGTCATGAGGGTGTACTTTGGTCATACTAACAGAATTTTCTTAGCTGGGAACATTCCAGCCCTTAATCATCATCATAGCCCTGAGCTGGATTCGCTCTGGTATGTCCATATGTTTCTTGTACCAGATGTCCTTCCCCAGGGGAAGGATCACCTCCCTTGACCTACCAGCAACAGTTTTTGTAGTGGTTTATATCTCTTCTTAACATTACTGCACATGCACTTCTGGTAGCCACCTGTAATTAGTTCGGCAAGCTGAAATAAGGTGTTACATAGTACCTGGCCTAAAGACATGGTTTGAGGATTTGCCTAGTGCTTAGACTAACATATCCATGGCAAGGGAAAGCAGCTGTTTCTTCAAAACTAATATTTAATGTAATTTTTCCTTGGGCCTTTATGTCTCTAATTCCACATCTAGAAGATGGCATATGATGGGCAATGATTATTTCATCTGGATAATCCCTGGATAAGGATTTAGCTTGTGGAATTCTATGAACTGAAGAAACTACATTAATCAAGGTAAGAAAAATGAAGCGGTCAAAAGATAGGCAGGTATTGTGGAACACTGGTGGCAAAAACCTTCTTGTTACAAGTCATTTTATGAATTACTAACCGCTAATAAGTATGGCTAGGCAAAAATACTACCACATAAAACCATAATATTTGCATCATCAGATCAACTGAGGAGATATTTCAGAAGGGTAAAAGACACTGCATAAAACAAAGCAGTCCTCTAATTACTTACAGATCATAGCTAAAAAAGTTTACAAGTTTGGACTTGGAAGGACGAGAGGGGGATAAAGAAACATAGGTTTTTTTCCCCTTACACTCTTGTATTAAGTGATTAGCTACGAAGAAAAAATATTCTAGTAATAATTAAAAATATATATGGTAAAAGATCTCCTAGATACTTACTATCTGCTTTGAATTCTGCCATTAGATGCTCTGAAATCAGTTCTTCCACTGAAGATTCCAGCTTCCTCTCCCCATCAATAATCCAGGGAGTCTGAGGTAAATTCCTTGAATATTTATTGTATCTTCCTGTAAAAAACAACTATGTTACCTGCAATCGTTCCAAAGCAACAGACAAAAGCTGCAATAATGCACAGCACAACACATTTAACTTGCATTGGAGCATTGTGAAAATAAATTTTCTTGGTTTATGGCAAGAGCATTACAGCAACAGTATGAAACACCCACTGCTGCACCTACAAGAGTTTCAGTATCTGAGATGGCCAGCTTAAAGGTAGACTTGGAGAGGCTGTTGCTGCAGTCATACCTTAAGGTATAACCACACAAACAAAACTGTATGTAGCCTGACTCAATTGGGAACAAAAACCTACAAGTTCAAGTGCCTAGTCTGAATCAACTTAATTCTGAATGGAATTTTTTTTTTTTTTTTAATCAGACTATGGTCTTTAACGAGCCTTTCATACACCAAACTAGTACTATACATATGCCTGTCCACAAAAGGATGTTCTCACATCCTCCCTGTATCAAGTAGTTCAGGTTTCAATCCAAATTCTGCTGTTGTCTGAACATTTAACAAAAGAAACACAAACTAAAATAGTTTGGCTCATTAGAAGGAAAACCATGCAAGCAAAATGTGTCAAAAGTTCACCAATACAAATTTTAAAAACCTTGAAAAGTTGCCATGTAAAGAGGTTGCCATCCTCTGACTGATTCCACACATAGTGTCACGTTATGTCACACTAGCATGCCATCTCCCATGACACAACTGCTACGGCCAAAGAACAAGCCTGACACATATGACCAAGATGAGCTTTCTTATTGACAGGTTTTTTAAGTAGTGAAAATATGAAAATATGCAGAAAACAAGGAACTCATTCATAAAGAACAATGAGTAACCCCCCTGCATAACCAAGTTTCATTATGAAACCTTGCATGTAGAAAATAAGAAAGTTCAAAGTCACTATGCATATTATACTGCGCATCTGCCATCTCAATTTTATTTTGGTTTTCAGTATCATATTTTCCTATTTCTAACAATGTTTCCTTCTTGCATTTTGATCTGCAGAAAAACCCACACAAACAAATGGGGAAACTGACTAATACTGTTTCACTGGGGCAAATAATGAAAGCACCATGACTATCAGCTTCACACTGCTAAAATCTCTTTCCATAAAATGGAAAAAGGAAAATAATACTTTTTTTTCCTCTTCTTTCTCAACTCCCCATTCTAATAATTTTAGCTTTTGATCTGATCAAGAGTGGGTTAAAAAAAACACAGAAGGGGTTTCTCATTTTGACAGCTTCTCCTGAACGTTTAAAAAAGAGCTGAGGGGGAGAAGCATTGAATGAACCCAAAAGAAAGCCAAGGTCAAGAAGACAATACCAATTCCAAAACTGTGCTTCTAAATTAAGATCCCATCTCATTTAAACAGCTGTAATAACAACATAAGCGCACAATAGTCAATTCATTCTTCTAATCTGGATTTAATTACTCAAAAATTAAAGACAACATCCTGCCTGGGTTTTTTTTCATTTTATTTGTAATAAGCTATAAGCTATAAATTGCAAAATCACTATTAAATCCCATGTAGAAAGCTAACCCTCTGTTTCTTGCCATACAAATGAATTCTGATGAAAAAAGCAACCTAAAAAGCAAAAAAGCCTAACACCTTCTCCAAAGTATTTGGAAAAGGCTAAAAGACACAGGATATTTTGGATTCATGAAAATGTACATCCAACTGTACATGTAATCAGTAACTAACAATAAGAAACAGGTCTATATAGAACACCAACTAGCCTGCCATGAGAACATTCACTTTTGCATTTTTTCTTTCCATTTTACATTTTCCTTTAGCTCCCGCTCCTCTTCAACCATAATCCACCACGCACTATCTCCAAGTTTAAATTCACAATGCAACAGCAGGCAAATAGTTCTGATTTTAGCATGTTGATCTGTAATTTCTAACTTCTGATAAAATCAGAAAACATCTTCAGCAAAGGCAAGTGAAATTTCTTGCCCTTTCAAAGTCCACTCTTAGATAGAGCTAGATTTGTTTTTACTTTTTTGTTTTAATTACAGAAATCAACCAATAGCAAGAATCTTCTGGGTCTCATGGCAGCATTATAAAGTTATGTTTAAGACAACACAGCAGCAAATAAATGGATCACTTTACCAGCCACAAAAACGGCACCATTATTGCACTGAATTTCCAGAGCAACAGAGAGGTTCTTTGGTGAACTTGGGGGACATGGAAAATGCCTGTATAAAAAAAGATTTAAAAGTATTAGTAATACCAGAACATGATGAAGCATCACCATAGCAATAACGGCATGAAAGATGACAACTTCAGTTACACAAATCACAGCTACAATATAAATTCAGTATTCACGTTAAAAGCTGGAGCACCAAGAGATGGATAAACATTAAGCAAATCAAGAACACCACATTGCAAATACTTTTGTCAATCTGTCATTGAACATTATCGAAGTATAACACTCCAAAGTGTACTAATAAGAGGTGCTGTACTAAAGCTATAGCTGTAATGAAACTAAATACTGCATGAAAACTATCTTCAGGATCTATTACTAAATCTTTGTTGGGAATCAAAGAAGAGAGCTGTAAAGACTTAGTGCAATTAAGTGCAGTGAATTACACAGAAAGTGTCTATTGACGCCTTCCCACTGCTTGTGATTTTTACCATATTACAGCACTTGGTGTTTTCTTAAAACTCAACTCCTAACATTTTGGAAATATGGGAAAAAGTCTTTCTTGTAAAAAGAAGCTTGCCTTACAATCTCTAAGGTTCGACACACAGAAGGAAGTTCCATGATTTCTACATCTGTCTTTTTGGGGATGTACATGAAGATTTTTGAATGTAAATGACTGGTAATATAACAACAAACTGTTTTCACTTCTAACTGTTCTAAATCCCATGCCAGCTCAGAGACCTGCAGTGACGTAGCCCTGAAAGCACAGAGTAGAACTCCAGATCTCTGACCCACAGTTTCTCCTCTCAGCTGCTCTGGAGATAATCAACCAATGAGGCACTTTTACTAACAGGAAAAAGACCGTCATATCTGTCATGCTCAGTTTTCCATCCTCAATGGCTTCAGTCAAGCATTTTAAGATTACTCCTTAATTAAAAGATCTGGAATGACATTTTATTACCAGAAGAAAACACAACACATTTTAACCAGCAAACTGGCAGAATTTAAACAACTAAAAGTCCTTTTACAGACATCTTACCACTACTTACCCACCTAATATTTTCCTCCCCATCCTAATTCTATACAAAAGTACAGTACTAAGAACTAGTTTCAGGATATACTTACTTGAGAAAATCCTCTTCTTTAATCTTCTCTAGGGCTTTTATAACTGCCATTCTAGTGAAAACAGACTGCACAGTGAAATAAAAAAAAATGAGTCAAGATCTAACAGACGCTAAGAAAGGATATGCCTAAGGAAGAAAAAAAAACCCTAAAACACACATACTATACACTTCTCACAACATAGTTTTTTCACTTGTGTTTTGTGTTTTCTTATATCTAAAAGCAAGTACTCTCTGTGATCTTAACCCTAATGTTAATAGAGCAGCAAAGAACAGCAGGTAATTTTGCCAAAATCTATTCAAGTAACTTTACTCACAACATGAAAGCAATACAACTAATACAGCTGACAGGTTTGAACATAACAGTTACTTAGTCATAGAACTAAGATTTGCCCCTTTGTTTCTACAAGACACGTACAAACAGTATATGTTTCCTCACTCTGTTTTTATATAGAAGAAAATAACAAGCGCTGCTGACTTTCAGCAGGTATAAAGTTACTGTCACACTTCTAAATAAACCTACTCCAACTCCTTAGAATACTCAATTGCTAAGCCTGCCCTTTGGTTAGCTGAAAGAAATGCTAAGCATATCTCTGGAAACTATCTTATTTCAAAAAGTGTACAAAGGCAAGAACAAAACAATTAGTGCTTGGGAGCTCAGGTCCAAATCTGCAAATCAGATTAAAACCAGAATCCTAAATCCATGAATAGAAGCCTAAACCAGCTTCCACACTTTCAAGAGTTAAGTATACCTGAGGTCCAGTTTTTATCTCAGTGACAGTAAGCAGCTAGTTCTGAAAATAAGGCTGTTGAGTAGGTATCTGTTTATGAAGTTCAAAAGTTCATTTTTACTCAGAAGTAAGGGCTCTGAATAGTAGGGCTTGGCAGTTCCCAAACTGTGGAGAGCAAACAATTTCAGACTCCCAAGCTGCATCAATTCACAAGGGTGAACTGACAGTATAAGTAGTAATAATAGTACCATAGCGAGAAAAGTCACGACTACCATCTCTGCAAAGCCAGGCTCTGCTGTTGATAATCCCAGTGAGACTAAAGCAGAAAACAGAATTAAGGTTCCTAGAACAGCAGAAACAAGTGTTGTAACAGGTGAGGTGGAATCCTACTTCAGGAAAGCTGAAGACAGTAGGTGGTTTCTAAATGAACCTCCTTGTCCAAGCAGGGTCAGCTATAAGATCAAACCATACTGCTCAGGGTTTTATCCAGTCAGGTCTTAAAATCCTGCAAAGATGGAGCCTGTACACTCTCTCTGCATAGACACTGTCTAACTGTCCTCACAGTGAAAAGTTTTTTCTTATACCGACTCTGAATCTCTCATTTCACCTTCTTTCTGCTGTCTCTCATCCTTCTCATCTCGTGGCACTGTGATGAACAGCCTTGCTCCCCGTTCTCAATAATCTCTCTATTGATACTAGGGGGAGATTCAGTTGGGTCCAGAAACCCTTCTCTTCTCCAAGCTGAAGAAACCCAAGTTTCTCAGCCTCTTCTCCTAGGGCACATGCTCTAGCCCCCTGACTGTCTGGTCAGCCACCTGCTGAATTTCCAATTTAATGATGTCTATCTTGCAAACTGGATTGGAGATTGGATACTGGGTCACTGTTTGGGACAAGTCAAGTCTCTGCTCTAACACAGAGTTCCTGGATGCCTTCAGGAAAGCTGCTCTTCCTCCTCAACATAAATCAGAGATCATAACACTTCCCTTCCTTGTAGAACAGATCAACTGGAAAACCCTTGAACTAGCAACAGGTTTAAATAACTCTCTACAGCAGATGATTCAGAAATTTTCACTCAGAACACAGTTTTTATACTACTTCTCTGATTAACACAGCCCTTGAAGCTAGCTTCAAGCACAACTTCTTTGTTAGGATGAACCTCTGACAGCTCTTCAGAGTTGGTATTTTTTCCTTTTGACTCCCCTACATCTTGTTGCCTGTGTGGTTTTAACAGCCAGGCCCTGCTGGTTTAGCTCCTTGTGTGGGATTTCCCTCCTTTTAAAGAAAAGCAATGCAGCAAGCAGTGAGTTATAACAATAAAAACCTTCTAAAAAAAGACTTGCATTTATTGGTCAGGTGGAGTAGAGTAGGCAGAATTCCTGGGTCAGACTGCCTCTGCCAAATGTCAGTAGGCTCTTCACCAGAAAGAATAAAAGGCCTCACATAGGCTTCCGACAGAAGTTACTTGTTCGCCCTCTGATCACACCAACTGTCCTATTTATATCAGCTTCTCTCCAACTGTTTTTTTATTCTTACATATCCTCTTTTCTGTCAATGATTGTGTGCTTGCTCAGGGCCTGCAACAAGTGGCAAGGTCCCTTTTCTTTCCTCCCCTCCTCCGGAGACAGCCAGGATAAAACCATCCTGCATGTATTGTGTCTTTCATTCACATCAGAGGACATGAAAACTGCAGCGCGATCATTCGCTTTCAGCTGCAGTTTCATCTTCTCCGTGTGATTTATCTGAACTGTTTCACCAACAGAGAGCTTGAGGATCATCTTTTATGCTACTTTTAATGCATGACAATCAAATTCCTAGATCTTAAGGGAGGTATTTATAGAGAACGTTCCAAAAATTATGGCCTTCAGACAGTCTGGAAAATGAATGACCTAAAGAGAAGCACCAAGCGCTTAGTTTTCTTAAGCAGAGAAATGTGAACTGAATAAAGGAGACAACTTTATTTTCACACAAATGAAAACTGGAGAGATTTTTGATGATGGAAAACTAGACATGAAACACTGACTGAATACCCAGAAAAGTTGTTCTGTGTAGCTACAGCTGTGAAATTCTGAATGTCAGAGAAGAAATACAATGATGATGAGATCCTACCTGTTTGTTCTTCGCTGGTTTGAAACAGTCTGGACAGGCTGTGGCTCTAAATACAAAAATGAAAATTAGCTGCTACTCTTATACAAAAAGAAACAAACAGACTGACAGACTTATAACCATAGCATGTACATGGTCTTTGTATCAATATGTCCAGTATCTCACTTCCACAGCTTAGCACAGAGCAGATTTAAAAATTAACTTTATCCTAAACCACAAACAGCGGAAGGTGCGCATTGCTTGGTCTAAAGAGAAATTTTGGACAAAACTGTGTAATTCTCTTTTGCCCTGACCAACACAAATGTGTTTCAGCTTTGAGAAGGGATGGAAAAGCACACAAGAAGTTTGGCCTTTAGTCATTTCTAATCCTTCTCAATAAAAGGTCATGATTGATGTTTATGTTCTGTGCAAGATTTGCTGACATCTTGGAACCTGTACTTGCTGTTCTTAGACAATGCCCACTACAAACTATATATTCAAATTGCTGCTTCTGGATAGGAAAATTCAATTTACTACAGAAAAAGTAACCCCAGGTGCTCGATACCATGCTCGATACCATTTGTGCTTTGCCTCTTCAAAAGGAAACTATTGGTTGTTTCACGAAAGTGAAAGCCAAGTCAGTGAAACACTTTTTCTGAGTACTGTAGAGGAAGTTGCTGTTCCTATTAATGGATTTCTATGTAGCAGTTAGAGATGATTTCTAGCCTATATTACAATTTATCATTTCTTGCTAGTGTTTTTCAATGCCTTTGTAACTACTTTAGACTGTAAGTAACTAGATCTGACCTCTTGCTGTTCCTATAAAAGCACCTTTCCTGGACAGTTTGTGACACAAAGAGCCACAACTTCCCTTTTCCAGAATTTAAATATCACCGTATTTCTAAACATTAACCTCAAATACAAACTAACAAGAGGCATTTCAATCTTCCATGTCAAACTAAGGATCATGTTAGCACACCTACCTGCACATAATGTCCCTGCCCGTGGCAGGGTTGTTGGAACTGAATGATCTTTATAGTCCCTTCCAACTCTAACCCTTCTGTGATTTTATAATTGTGTAAGAACAGCTTGAGAGATGAGAAATTGCAGGTGCCACACTTGGAAATTCCATCCAAAAGCATACTTGGAGGAATTCTCCAGGTTGAGACAAGGTCCTACTTTGCTTCCACAAAAAACATGATTGTCATTACTAAAGATGTGCCCATTGTCAAATTTACCATGTTTACATCAAAAGCAAACCATTGCCTTAGAACACACTCAGAGCCAGCCATTCACATAAGCAGAATGCCTTGATGCCTGAGAAACTACTACTTAATTAAATTAGGTAATATGCTGTCACGTCAGAAAAACATCTAAAGCCTTATTTGCTGTTTAAGTATGCTGCTTAGAGAAGTAGTAGAGTAGTAGTAGAGAAGGCAAGTAAAGGGATATTGTCAAGTTACTTGGAATAAACCTGAGTAGTTGGAATGTGGAATAGAACTTCTTTGCAGCTTTCACCTCCACAGCTATTCTGCTCAGAGCACTAACACTGGCAACATGGCATGTTTGGCATTAACATTTTTGAAAGGTCACAAAAAGGATGGAAGGACAAGCTGAAAATAATTGCTGAGAAGTTTCAGAGGACGGAAAAGCAATATCAGAAACAAGAACTGATCAAGTAAAATTAAATAAATAAGAACAAAAGGGTGCAGGATTCAGAAACTTTTGAGGTTTTGCAGGATTGCAGGTACCATTATTTAGAATTGTAGTTTGGCCATACTCCTTCCTTCCCTTTTTGCCCAGTCTTGAAGAAGCTGGACAGCCAAGAAGTTCAGCAAATGCTAGTAATCAATTCTTCCTAATACCAAGTATGTCACCAGGCATGCATTTCCCTAACCCCAGGACATATGAAGGATGCAGGTGTTGAAAACCAAGAAGGTGGCAGATTGGGCATTCAAACAAAGATCATAAATTGCCAGAAGGTGCAAAATCAGGGAAATATATAAAGGCTGCAAAGGAAATATCTAATCTCAAGATGGAAGTCTCTAAGCAATCTGGAAGTCAGAAATTCTATGCTGAGCCTCTTTCTATGCTAAGATTTAACTTGTAGTAGGAGTACAAGTGATGAAACTGAGTGAAACTAAAGTTTTCCAGGAAGCATCAGCAAACAGGAAGAGTGAACCTAATTATCCAGAATATACTACAGCTAGATTTTGAGAAATCAGATTAAACCGTAGCTGAATTCACAGAAATATTTTGCTTCTTTGTGTATAGCCCTACTGAGCCAGGCCAAAAACTATGTGTAGTGGCCTGGGAACTTCTGTTTGTTTTAATCATTCAGCTAAATTGGATTAACTCACTTCAAAATCTTTCCCCCCATTCTAGTCTCCTATAAGAGCAGGAAAACCTAGGGATGACATCAAAAAGATTCCCCCACCTGAAACTACATAGTTTGAATTTATTTTTTTTAAATGATACAGCTATATTGAAGAGGGTAATGACTTTGAAAAGGGCTGAAATTAAACAATTTATCTGAATGTTCTCCTTCCGGGTCAAATAAAAACTCTGGATGACTTTCTTTGGGTAACTCGGTGCTTTAAAGCCAACAGAGACGGTGTAACTTTAAAGCTCTGCAACTCTAGCTGCATATGAAGAAGTTTAGATTCAGGCTCCATTCTAGTTTATAAACACTGCATATTATCATCTGCAACAAATCCAAACCAACAATGTTGCACAATATTTAGATAAAGATCTTTTGTTATTTATATAAAAACTTACAGGAAACGGCACTCCTCGTCTGTTTCTGGGTGAGCAAAGACCACACTAACTTCAAACAAACTCTAAATTTAAGAAAAAAAAAAGTAATAGTTTTTTAAACAAACAGGGAGGATATTCTCAAGCATCCTTAGTATTAGGAAAACAGTAAAGAGGTAGACAAAAGATCAAGTAACCCATTTATTCTACAACATCATCTTAAAGGTATTAAAAAGTGTGCCATAATAGCATTTGCATTTCTGAAGTAACCAACAATGATCTGAGAGCACTTCAAACACTTGAGTGACCTACACATCATAGATACCAGCCCCATTTTGCACAGGAGGAACTGAGTCAGAGACAGTGAATGCTCAAAGCCTATTACGGTCACTAAACTTAACAAACCTTCTGGGAGAGCAGTGCACAGTGTAGAATAAAGATAAAAAACCCTGTAGTAGTCACCACTGTAAAATTTTGTCAGGGGCTTCATTTGCAATGACTGGATGGCCTTGGGGCAAAGAAAGGCAACATGTCCTAGCGGACTGACAGCTAGACCAGAAACTCTAGTGTAATCTCAATTCTACCCCCAATTCCCTCTTTGGCCTTGGGCAAACAACACTCATTACTTCTGTTATTCAGATACCAGAATACCTCAAGAGGGCTATTGAAAAGATTGGCTAATATTCAAGTGCCTTGTAGATAAAGAGCACTAGAAAAGTAACTTTTATGGTACAATGATGTCTGGAGTGGCTCAGTGCCTAAGCATTGTAGAGCTTTTGCTAACTTGGTATGTAAGAAGTTTGTTTCTTCTTGGATAATCTTCAGGGTAACTGAGTGCTTCTTTCTTCATTAAGACAAAAGGAATGCTTTCAATTAGTACTCCTGGGAAAAGACAATCTGTAATTATTATCGAAGCTGACAAATTAACATAAAGGCTCAGTGAGTCTAGTCCTGGGGTCAGTCCTATGGCTGATGACAAGTAAAAACTGCAAACTGTCTTGTCCTCAGCAGGAATTGTAGCCATATTCACAGAAATTTTACATTCAAGATGATGGTGTTTCTGAATTTGTCTGGCAACATCTGAATGTCATGTTCAGTCAATGTATTTTAGAAACATTTTAAGAATGTTAGTCAGAATCTGAAAGTTGAAAACAGGGTTTGAAAAACCATTTTTATTGCCTACTAACAGGTATTGCAGGTTCCAACATGCCTATCTCTAGAATCCATTAAAGTAAACCAGTTTTTCCTCTTTCAATATGTTTCAGAAATATATTTTATCCATAGAATTTAACATGCTCACAACCTGAACAACTTATCTCACGGAGCAGTAACAGTGGTGGTAGTAACAGGAGAGCAAAGAAGGAATGTGTGAGCATTCCTTAGCCTCAGAGAACCTGGAAAATGGTAAAAATGAAAAAGTCTCATTGATAAAAGGAGGTTGGCAGCCCAAGAACAAGAGATCTAGCAAAAGGCTACAATAGTTTCAGAAGATGCAATGATCAATGTGTACAAAAACAAAGACTGGAATCCTCAGTACTGAGTCTTGGGGATGTCTGGTTAAAAGAACTTCCCTCCTGCTTCCTCCAACAGTGAATATAAGAACAGTGGAACTTGTTTATCTTAATGAGGGGAAAAAAGTATATATTTTTATTTTTTCCCCTCATATGTATGTGTATAAATATATATATACACACACACACAAGCACATATAAAAAAAAAAAGAGAGAAAAAAGTGTTTTCTTATTTATACGACACCTTTCCATCAGCAGGAACACCCAACTCTTCTGACAATTGGGGATGAATAATCCACTTATAAGCTTCTTTTAGCTGAACAATGTCTTCCTTTGCGAAGGAAAGGCCCAGTTTTCTGAATCACATACACAAAGAAATAATAACTTGCATAGGAGTCTGTCAAAGATAGATACATGACAAATAGTATTTCAAGGCAAACTGAAGTAACTAGCCCCATGTAAACATGCAAAGGACAAATAAAAGGATAAAACTACTAAGCATACAGATAATGGCATGAAAGAATGAAAGTCTGTTCTCCTATAACCACATTGGATCCTAGTATTGAATTAACAAAGTGCTGAGGAAATATTAAGGCCAGACCATATTCCAGGTAAGATGTTTCCCATTAAACACATGAAGATTTGGCTAAAATCCCGAGCTACACTCAGCTCAAGCCAACTTAGGCCTATGTTCCCTCCTCCCTGCCTCTGGCCGTGCATTCCTGCCAGCACTTGCATGCTGACACTACACAGCATGGCCAGTAACACCAGCCCATTGATCCCATTGAAGGCAACCCCTAATCCACCAAAACGTTTTGTTTTTCAGCTGCATCAGTGAGATGATCAGCTCTCCGGGTGGTCACATAAGCACTAATGTTAACACAAGATCCTTCTGATAGTAAATCAACACCTAGTTCACCATAAGCAAACTCAGTATCTGGATCCTGCAGGGCAGCACCTGAGCTACTTGCTAAGGAGCCTCTTGTCCAGCTTCCACGCTAAGTAATATCTTGTCTTGCCCTGTTGCTATTTGCCAGTGGTTTTTTAACTAAAATTTAAAAATAGATTTTTTTTCTTCTGTGTAAAAAAACATACACCAAGGAAACTCATGCCATCCTTCATGATAAATCAAAAGTTGCAAAAGTCTCTACCTGGAGAAGAGCCAAGGAAGAAAGATGCACAAAAATCCTTGGTTTAAAAAAAAATTTTTTTTTAAATCATTACACTTATTTTTGTCGTTAAAAGGATGATCCAGCCCTTCATTCAAGGAGGGCATGAACTCCAGCGGGCTCAAATTCCTAAAAGGAAAAGCCCAGATGACAGCCTCAGTTGACCTTGCTGGGACAGACTCAACTACCTCTGTACGTACAAGACCAGGCCTCCACTCCTGTGTCTTTCTCCATGGAGAGAGAAATTAAAAGGAGCAGATGCCTGTGAGGATACCAGCATATGTGTCATGGTTTAATCATGATTTCAAACCACTTGTATGGGAACGTGCAAAGGACATGTCCTCCTATACAAATGGCACCAATAGTAGGCTATGTGGGCAATAGTTGCCCTACAGGGTCTCATCTTCTCTCAAGCAATTTAATGGAACAATTGTTTTTAAATTAGTCTCAAAGTAGGAAGTGATTCATCACGTTTTAGTCTAAGTTTCTATGAATATCTTGAAGTGGTACTTCCACCAAAGACTCATTCGGTATCCTCAACTAACTTTGAGAGAAGTGCATTTCTTTCCTCATGCCCACAAAGACAATTTATCCATTCAAAATGGTTCTAATATGTTCTCATTTGGCAAGAAATGGGAGTGTCTTGGAGTAGATAAAGAATCAATCGATTAAATTGATTTCAAAACACTGAGGTATAAAGGAATCAAAACTAACTTGCACCCACTGTACTAATATCTTTTTTGCTATACTACTGAATTTTCACCATTATCTGATTAACAATTTTCAGTCACTATTAATGTAAGCTAAACCTGAAGAGGTTTGTGTTTCATAGAATCTATGATTCTATGATCATATCTTCAATGTACAAGAAGATTTTGGCTCACAGATGGCATCAAGGCACCTCTCAGGACCATTAAGCTAACTCAGAGATGCACTGTTGGACAGACAGACAGCACTCTAAATTGATATGCCATGTCTCCACTATAATCACACTATGAAGCAAATGAGATAAGAAATGCCAATTAAGGTCAAACCAGGTAAAAAAACACAAGAAAACAAACAAGAAACCAAAACAGCTGCCATCTTATCCTGTGTAAGCATCAAGTAAACTGGACCATAGTATCATAATAAAACTATAAAATCAACTTCCTGCCTGCTCAACATTTATATAGAAAATGGTGGCTATAGAAAAGAGTGTTGTCAGATATACAGCACCAGATACGGAAAAATAATAATAAAAAAACCAACCCACAATAAAATGATGGCACATTGCAATTCTGAATTTCCTTATGCTTAGTTTTGAAGGTACAAAGTCAGTTAAAATCTTGGCCAAGGACATAGGAAGTGAGTCTACATATTCCACAACTGTCAGCAGAAGTACCTTTATTTGAATGCAACTGTCTTGAACTTGAAAACAGCATTAGTTGCTTGGCTAAAATTCTCCCTTAACATATGAACATATGTGTCTCAGCAGGTCCCTGCATTAAATGGTTTCTCATTTCTACTATGCTGGAAAAAAGTTATATTAAGAGTATCTCTCCTTTCTCTAAATCTGGAGAACTCTCTAATAGAAGCAGTATGAGGATTGCCAAAATAAATTACTCACCCCATTTCCTGTTTTACCAGCAGCCAAGCAGCACGCTATAGGTCACCAGCCGTGCCCAGGAAGAAGAGGGGAAAAAAAGCAAAAAAAAAAAAAAAAGCACATGAAATTAAGGCTCAAAACTCCCAACAACTTGAGAGACTATTAGCAGAAGGAAAAGTGTTTTTAAAATTCAGGACAAAAAGGAATTATTAGGATTTTAATTTAGCTTTTGCTTTAGAAGTGGAAAGATAGAATTGGTGTTTGTTTTTACTTGCAAGACTTCACTTTGCAATTCACCTCAAATCCTATCTGGCTCTAAAAAAAGATTGGGCTGCATTAAACACACTTTGAAACTCGCTGTTAACACTGTAACTAGAAAAAGACTGACAAGTGGCAGTTACCTACTGTATAGAGAAATGAAAAAAAAGTGTCTAAGAGGATGGTATATGAAAACTTATTTGACATATGAATTAAAAAAAATAAATTCAGTTATCCTCCCTTATAAAATCCATGAAATAAAAGACATACTTGATTTCACAGTAATTGTGAACTCTTTCCCTGAGGATTGCCCCCCTATTTAAAACACACCACTTTATTTAGGAGACATAAGCTGAATATGAGAAAGCTGAGGAACAGAAGGAATAATTCTAGAAATCAGAGGGAGCTTTTAGAACAAATGCCCGAGTTCACTAATTATTTATCACAAAGCATACATAGGAATGGCAGGAAGATGCGATCTGAGAATCACAGGCAGATTCAACCTTGAACTCTCCTTTTTCATTTCCCAGTTGCCCCTCTGTTACTTTGTGCAGATCCTCTGTGAATACCAGCTTCAGCAGCTCCTGATACACTTATTCGAGCAGAGGTTCCAAGAAGTAATATTGGCTTCACATGTGTGATCATAGGATAATTCAGGGACCTCGGGAGGTCTCCATCCAAGGTTGTGCTTATAGCAGGATCAGCTATGAGATCACACAAGGCTGCTCAGGTCACTATCCAATGAGTTCTTGAAAATGTCCAGGAATGGAGACTCTCTGGACTCTCTCTGGACAACGTGCTTTAATGATTGTTTGTCCTCAATCCGTGCATTGTAAATGTTACCTCAAACTCTACTGCTCTCCTCCAGCAGCCTTATGTATGTAAAGAAACAACATAGCAGGCCCCTTAGATGTGACACTGCCCAGGAAAGAAGACCACAGACCATCACTTAGGTATCCCAGCCAGTAAGTGTAACTCAGCAGTGTAAGAATTAACAATGGCTACATCAAAGGTCAAAAGCATAATTAAAATTACCAGTGGTATGAAAGCATAATAGAAAAATACAAAAATAAGCACAAAGGAGCAATAGCCATTGACTCAGTGCAACACTAACAGACAAACAAAATTTAAAAGGATCAAGAAATTTAAGATTTCCAAACAGCATGGCTTATGCCAAAAGCTTCCAAAGGTTTATCTTTACCACAGCCTGCTCTGGCGAGCCAAACATTTTAGAGGTGCATCCTTTGGCAGTCTGACTTGCTTTTCTTTGTACCGACAATATTGATTCTACAAGATGACCTATTACTTCACTGTAGTAATTGTTCAGTGCTCTGGGCTTTAAATTTTGCATCTGTGCATGCCAAGAGTAACTGCCACTCTCTGCACTACAATGAAAACTACCTTACTAAACAGAAGTGTGTTACAGTTAATGAGAATTATAACTTTGACTTCAAATGGACTTTCTATTAGGTCTTTAATTAAGTGTAAAAAAAAGTGATATTGGACACAGGTACACAAAAGAACCATAGAAAGTTTCCATTTCACCAGAGTGCTTATCAGTGCAAAAGCAATTAATAAGAAAAGAAAAACTCACCTCAAAACTTCCTACAATGAAGCAGCAACAACAGTGTTCTCAGTTCTTCCTTAACTAACAACAACAGCGAAAGACTGGCAGGATGCCACTTAACTAATAGAACCTGTACTGTAAAGACACAATCTGGACACCTAGTCTCACCATCCTCACTGAAGATGAATTCCAAAATCACATTGTTTGGCTTGAGACAACTACAATGAAAAAAATCAGAATTCGTAGTTTTCAATTTGTGGACTGTAGGCTACTCATAAAGTGCCAGAGAAAGGTGATTCCATACACTTGCCAGTATTTTTTTTTTTGCAATATTCAGAAGAGTTGGCATCTTAAAAGTAGTGAATGCCACTGACTTAAATTCATGTTTGAAAACATATATCAAACTTAAAGTGAGCAGAGGCAAGATTGCATCATCTTTTCATTGATATCAGAAGGAACCCCATCATAGATCTCTCTTAAGTGCTGGTAGAGGAACTCAATCCAAAAAATGTCTAATATCCTTCCTTTGGTACATCTGAAAGGAAGAGGGAATCCTAAAAACAGTGCTAGAAAAGTTAAGGGGAAAGAGAGATGGTGGAGAGAGGACACAAACTTTGTTAGATACACAATACACAAAACTGCACAATTCTGAACAAAATAGATTTAGTTGTATTGATGGAAAACTGTTTACTCGAATTCACTGTGATTCGTTATCCTGCCTATAGACAATATGAATAAGACTGTTTTACAAAACACCACAAAGTATATTGTGATCTTGCTTCCATAATAATCCAGATAAAATCATAAATAAAAATTGTTTCCAACTGAAATTCCATGAACATAATTCTGAACTAGAGAATATGACAACCATAGAACTGGGTCTAGAAATCTGCATTTAACAAATGCCAATTAAAAAAAATCTCATATGCCTTGATTTAAAGCACATGTAGGTCTGGTACTTAGTCAGGCAGCTGACCTCATACTTTTCCCCTGTTCTACTGGGGTACAATTACAGAAACACAGAAAACTTTTGCATGTAAGTAACTATGCTAAAATGAAAGCACAAGTCAAATTTCATCTCCTCTCTCTTGACTTCAAAATTGAAAGAGAATTAAAGAAATTCTTTTTCACATTCCATTAAGAGGAAACAATAGAGCACAGAAACTGTGAGCACAGAAGCCAAAAGATCCCAAATTCCAAATCACATTCAATCACCAAGCCAGGCAAACCCCTCTACTCCTATGCCTTTACTCCCTTGCCCTGCTCTCTCCCAGCTGTACGTGAAGCAGGGGATCAGATCCCTCCACTTCATAATTACTTTATGTTTGTGAAGTGGTTTGAAAATGAAAAATGCTCATTACAGAGCTCAAGCCTGCAGGGCAATGCTTAACAGAAAACATATTTCTGAAATACACTAGCTCAGGCACTATATTGATTACAAGCTGCAGGATATTATTCTAATGCTATCTGAGGGATCACAGTGGCAACAGTTGAAATACCATGTGCAATCCCAGCAACAGCATTTTTTCACTGTATTAGAAAAGAGCTTCAAGATGGGGAATTCCATGATGAGGTATACACAGATCTACAGGGAGTAATGACTACAGATGCTATTTGCATCAACGTCCTTGTAGCAAGTACCAGGATGATGGATCACAACTGAGACTACAGACATAGCTAACAGTCACCCTTTTGAAGGGCATGACTCACTTCATATTCTAATATAGTTTTCTGACATAAACTCGGGACTCCTGTATTTATGATTTATTTTAATCAAATATCCTACTTGGGGAAAGAGGCGATAACTTCTTTGCATTACAGGTACAAATACTTTGCAAATGTAAATTTTATGTCCCACTCTTCTTCAGCTCCTATCATACATTTTAGACTTGGCAGGATGACAACTGTCATAATTAAATTAGTTGAAGGTAATATTAAAAGGCAGTTTCTGGGGTTTTTTTGTTAAAAAGAAGTCAGAGAAAATTTCTGTGTCATACAAAAGGTCAATGGGAGGGAGGCTGTCTTTGGGGTGTCCTTTCATGATACAATTACATATGTTCTTGTACAGTACAGTTCAAAGAATTAAAAGCAGAATTTAACAGAAGACCTCTTTTCAACACAAAGCCTTTTGAGGTATTTGAGATATTCTGACATATTGTATTCCTTGTTGCTTTTCTGTAACTGTAAAACAGGAACTGCTTAAAAAAATTATTTTTTTAAGTGATAGGTGGTAAATAAATCCCCCTGATTTTAAAAGGGTTCTTTCTCCACCATCACCCATTTTTACCCCTTCATCTAGAGCACAGCTACACAAACAGCCAGTTTAGCGTTTGGCAAGACTGAAGGGATGGAACAAAAAGGACAGCAGGAGCTTCCTAATGCAGACCTGCTCCCAAACAAACCAACTTTGTTTCCAAAGAGAAAAGATCTGTGTTTGAAGCTTCCTACTCACTCATCTCACTCCATCTATTCATTTCTGGAGCCACACCACAACTTACATTCACTTGGTTGTACCAGGCACTTTAATATTGTTTGTTTGCTTGCACGTAAGGACAAGGTACCTCCAACAAAGCAGATCAACAGGTTAAAAATTACATCTCATCCCTTTTATCAAACTGATGATTTATTGCACTTAGAAGGCAAACCTTTTATAAAGTAATAAATCTGGGTTTCTATCAACTGCATTTGCCAAGTCAGTTTTCCCAGTCCACACTGGTTTAGTGTATCATCAACATTTCAATCAGCAAGTGGAACTCTGAAGAAAACTATTATTTTTTGCTTCCATTTACAGCTAAGACTTCCTCAAAAGCAGACGGAAACACTTGCCCAGCTTGTTCAGATTAATATGAGAACATCAATGAGCTAGAACTGCAATGCAATAACACCCTCTACCGAGGCTTTCTGGAAAAGACTCACAAAGAGGGTGAGGAATAACAGTAGCATCAAATTTTTCTTTCCTCGCCTCCATCATTACATAGCGATGCTATGGGGAAAAAAATAAGTTCTTTTTTAAGCTAGATAAACTAAAGCCGTTAAGCTAAAGATGCATAATGTGAACGTATTAAAAACCTGAGAACATGGGAATTGCAGTTGGGACTCTAGCCAAAAGTTTCTGTGCATCACTTTGGTTTTTCTCATTGAGGCTCTAATGAAAAGAGTAAGGGAGGTCTCAGTAATAACTAGCAAAGGCAGACTGCAACCGGAAAAGACCTGATCAATAGTACCCTAAAAATAATAAGATTTTTTTTTTAAAACACCTAAGCTTATACCAGGCATAAAGTTGGAGTAAGTTTGACCTACATTTGGAGTTTTATAGAGCATCATGGGCATACACACGTGTCTATACACCGACCTAGCCTGAAAGTGGGTTTTTGACATCTCTCATTTTTTTGGTGGCCATAAAATCAAATAGGAGTAAGGAGGGTTCAGAAAGCTCAAAGCAACTTGTTCTAGTATTATTTTACCAGACACAGTGGCAGCTGAAGCAAACACACTAACTATGCTTAATTCCATATGGAAAGTAGAGAATCTTATGTTCAAGAAGACTTAGAAGTAGAATGTATGTTAGCACAATGCAGCTATTACACTGGCGTGTGCCTGAGATGCCAGAACTAGCAGTACAAATCAACATTAAAGGCGTAGTAGATTATTTAACAACCAAACTGTGTGGGATGAGAACAGACCTCACGGCAGGCTTACATATAAATCCAAGACCACCTACATTTCTTTATGCCATGTTCACTGAAGCTTCTAATACATCTTACCACAGCAGGCATCCATCATAAAGATTTACATGTTGCCCTTTAGAATAGTATTTTTGCATCACTTTATATCAAAAAGCAGGGGAACATCATAAACCAGCTCATAACTATGCAAAAAATTGTTACTTTATTGATCACGTTATGCTACACTTGGTATTCTCCATCAATTTAAAAATAACTTACACACTCCTCCATATTATCATTAACCTCTGTAACTAATTGACTGAAATAGAAACCATTTAAGTTTGACTAAAATTGCCATTAAAATTAGTAGTTTTACAACTGCTATAAACTGTTACAAATCTAAAGTTTCAACAACACCCAAGACAGGTGACTATTAGTGTGTGCATTTTCACATAATTTAAAATGCAGACCAGATAAAGAGTTCATCTCAAATTCCTTCATTTGTATTCTGCACTACCAATTATCATTTATTTCAGGAAAGGCACCAGCTGTGCAGTTCCTTCTCTAAGAAGATCCACAAAGCAGAGCTGGCATCTGTACCAAAGGAAACAATACACCAAGGGTTTAAAGAAACTCCTTTTAGATTTTTAGATGTAAAGTAACTCCTGGGCTAACTGAAAAATGAAGTGACTCAGAAACTTTATTAATTAATATAATACCCACCAACAAGGAAGAGGAGAGCAGACTCCACTTCAAGCATGTGGTTTTGGTTTTATTTAAACAATAGCAATTAAAAATCAAACCACCTCCAGCTTGTGTGTTCCACAGTTACTTTCTTTCATACACAGTTAAGTAATGAAGAAATATCTGTAAACACTTACCTCCCTAACAGACAGCTGTGGGGGTAGCGACACAGAAAATACAAAACTAGTGAACTGGTAGTCAGAGGAATTAACCTTTTGGCACACCTGGAAGTGAAGGATTTTAATATTAAACCACAGAAATAGAACTGAGTTGATAATCTTTTAGGATATTCTTTATTCTAGCATCATCACTGTAAATCCATATTAATACACATTCAGGCAGATGCCAAACATACAAAAGAGACTAATCCTTAAGAATTTATTGAAATATAAAAGTTTTTTTGTTCTGTTAAAAAAAAAGAAAGTTACTAATTGCTATGAAACATTCTTGTTGCTATGAAACAAACAAACACACACACTATTTTAAGGCTAAGACCAATCGTATACCAAAATCTTAGTGCAATGAACTATACCACAGTGACCAAAGGCTAGAACAGCTGACTCAAAATGTTTTTCTTCATGGCAGTGATACAATTCCATGACAATAAAAACATTTAAGATCCTGGGATAAGACAGGAACAAACAGGTATCCACAGTATTAATTCATAATTACGCTTCATCATAAAAAAAAATCATGTTTGTCACTGGTAATGAAGTAAGAACTCAAACACACATCACAGATTTTAAAGAACATGAGTGAGAACCAATGGGCAGATATCCCTACTGGAAGTAAACTTAAACACACATGGAGAAGTTGTCCAAAACGTCAGTGATCTCAGTGAATGTTCAAGATGAATGCTGACCTTTCAAGGTGAAATCAACATCTCAGATAAGGAAATTTCCCTATAAAACAATCAGGTTTTGTAGTGTCTTAACCATGCTATTAGATTTTCCATTGCTACTCAAAAAAGTAACTCTGAAACAAGTCTTAGGAGTGGATTGTGTAAAAATGTATATACTCTATCAATGGAAACAAAAAAGAAACAGCAGGCACTGCAACAAGAGAAACTATATACTATGCTTTCTGTTTAATCCCATTTTTAGATACATTAATGCTATTAAACCAAAATTGTTTCTAGTAAAACTCTGTTAAACATCTCAAATGCAAGTGGGATTTTTCTCACTGATATTTCAATTTGTCACATAAGCAATTTTATTGCTCAGAGATGATGTTTGCAACACTCATTATGCCTATATTCTCTCCTAACTCATATTTTCCCTATTATCTACAGTCTGTTGTATCACAAAACATTTTCTTCCTCTGCGGCTTTCTAAATAGTAGTAGACTGTAAAGACAGTCTCATGCTATATTAGAAATACATAGTTAAGCTAAAGAGCTTAGCACTTGATGCCTCCTTATTTTCTCTTCGTACAGCAAAAGTGAAGACAGGTCATCATTTACTGTGAAGATTTCTTTGTAATCTAAGCAGCTAAACCTCAGGTTATCTCCTGAATTCAAGTAACCACTTATCTGTTAGTCCTGTTCTTAGGAAAATGTGCTCCTAGTAGTCATTCCATTGCACCACCGCCGCTGTTTTTTTAAAAAAGTTACATTATGACAAGGCCTGGGTAAAATACCATCACACCAACAAATGTTGTTTCTCAGCCGCACAGGATGAGCAGTATGCAGTTGAATGGCGCCATCTACCTTTCAAATAGTTGAAATAGGTAAGTGTTTCGGTTTCTTTCTCTCAATTGTTTAACTGCATGGTATTTTTAATTACCAATTCTATATTTCAGGCCTCGACATACATAAGCTCCAATAAAAGTGCACATAAAGATGAAAAACTGGTTATTTACCTTTTTAACAAAGTCAACCTCGCAGAACTCCTGAAGAATTCCCAAACACACATTGCAAACCTTCGCCGCTGAGTTCTCCATTGCAGGATTTTCACTGTTAACCGAAGGAATCTGCTGGAGTGCTCCATTGTGGTTCAGATCATCAGACCCTTCTTCTGTGTGTTGAAGTCTGATTCTCTTACAAGGTGGATCAACTTCCTCTAAACAAACCGTATCTTCTTTTTCTTTATTATTTCTCAGAAATTCTTTTAAATCCTTCATCAAATCCTAACACAAACAGAGGAATCATACTGGTTTTGGTGTTTCCTCTTCTCCAATGATGCAACAAGCACTTATAAACACATTTCTAAAAGATAGTACTAACCATTCCAGTTTAGCCTTAGTGTTTGTAATTAAATACTTGGAATTTATACCAAAAGACATCTACACAATTAAAAAGCTCTAAGCTCTATTGCTCTCAAAATGTTATCCAGAGAAATTGTGATTTTTGCTGAACAGACTTTTCTACCATCCAAGAAGAGTGAAAACATTTTAGAGACCTAACTTGCAGAAATGCATTCATCTTTGGCTCTATTGCTATTCAATGAAAACAGATGTTTATGACCTTTTTGTCATTTAGATTATGTTAGCATTTAATTCCTCAAACTCCATTAGCCCAGATGATTGGGAAGAGAATTGACTAGTACAGTATGAGAAGAAAATGACAGCAGATACAGGTGAGGGTGAAATTAAATACACAGAAGAAGAACTTCCTATAGAGAGAAGCCTACAAAAATTGAAGGATGTGCTGGTGAGAAGAGAGAGGAATTACCTGCATGTCTCTGAGTTTTAGGTAGGATAAGAGAAAGAGGCAAGACATAGTTCAGAAAAAAAGATTTATTAAAGGGTTTTCAGTAACAAAGACAGCAGTTACTGTGTTGCTGCAAAACAGAGGAAAATTAGGTAGAGGTGTAAAAGAATAAAATATGGAATACAGAATGAACACTTCTCAAGTCATTGATAGAACATGGAAAAGGATATGTGAGAAAGATGTTAAAAATGAATTCTGGAGAGTTTAAACTTGAACAAAGGTGAAACAATCAGGACAGACATCAGAAGCATAAAGTCAAGGGTAAAGACCAGGAAAATGGAGATGTTTTATTTGACCTAGACAAAGAGAGATCTCTCTTTGAGATGGAGGAGGAGCAAATAGCCAAAATCAAGTTGAGGAGTATCAAATACAAGAATAAAGGCAAGAACGATTGTGCACAGTTAGGAAAAATTTGAAGACAACTAGATTTCAGCACTAAGGTCAGCTAAAAAAGATGCCTAATAACACTGTGTTTGACTGGCTGAAAAAGGAAGATCCTTAACCTGTGCTCCACAATTCTTCAATTACATCGTCCTACCAAGAAGAAAGAATTATGAGGTGAAAAAGTTTGAAGTATAGATGGTTCCTCCTCTGCATCAGCTGTACTGCCTGCAGCCCCTATACTACTAATTACACTAAAGGAAAAGGAAGAGAGGGAACAGTTGTAACTGTTCTGCCTCAAAAGTGACAGAGCCATGGTGCACAGAAGTTAACACACCCTGTTTTCAGGGAATACATAGCAACTTTCAGAGTCAAACTTAACATTTAACCCACAACAGTTGTCATATTCTATGATTCTTGTAATTTCTCAAAATTGCACAGTGTAGCAGCACTCATTTTTCACAACTCATTTTGCAAAACATTTTCCTTTCAGGCAAAGAGCCAAAGAACATAACAACCTTCTCCTCCAAGGTAGTGCAAAGAATATTGCATTTTTATGTTCACATGTTCTAATTAGAAACACAAAGAACAAACCTGGTATGGACATCTATAAAGCATCTGTGATCCCACGCAGCAGAACCTCAAGATACATCGTGGGCAAGTGCCAGCGTTCAGTAACAGCTGAACAATCGGTCTGTCTTTTTCTGTTAGTGAAGACATGCTGGATAACTCTAAAAAAAAAATTAAAAAAAAAGAAAAAAGCTTAGAAAAACACAACTCTGCACTTCAACAGTAAAAGGACTCAACTACACCATATTTAGAATCAATGGATTTTTTTTGTTCTCTATAGAAAGTTTAGGATACAAGTTTATCTGAAATCAAAGGCACAACAGAATCAGAAGACCAACTGACTCTTGGAAAAGCTTCTGTACTTCCTAGAAAATCTGGTCAAGAGTATGCTGACAAAGGTATGCTGAGCTTTTGCCCAGAGTTTTATCTTTAATACAGTGCTTTACATGACACGTTATTCTTTACTGAATGGAGAAGGCAGGTGGAGCCAAGACATATTAAACCAAACTTAACATGGAAATTCCTTCTAAAATTGTAGCAACCAAAGAATCAAATCATTAAAATGAAAGGTGAAAAAAACCCAACGCCAAACAAGCAAAAAACAGATGCCAACCCCTTTTGTCCTACAAGGTCCTAAAGGCAAACAAAGTCTTCTCTAGTCCCTTCAATTTTTTGAGATTTCTTATTTCCCATCTCAAATATAAAACTACCAGCTTTGTGACAGATGTCATAATGCCATAATGTTTTTTTTTTTTTCCTAAAAGATTATGGCTAATTTGGTTTCCTGTTGCTCTTTCTGCACAGAACTTCAGAGCAGACTAATTTCTTGGCCAAAATTTAATAATGGGATAGAACCCTCCGCAAACTTAAGTTCCTACATTTCACAGAATCACCTAGGTTGGAAGGGACCTTTTAAGATCATCTAGTCCAACCAAATTTCTTAAGAGAGATTCCCAACGAGTTGTTACTCTCACTGGATACCTAGGAGACTTTAGGAGGCACATAAGAACCACATAAGAACCACGGTTGTTCAGACCGAAGGTCCAATCAGTCTACTGTCTCCCAAAGCAGGGATAAACACAGGCCACAGGAAAATACGTGTGTGCAGGACATATCCCCCTGCCAAGTGCTCTCTGCCTCTATGTATTTCTGGTTTGGGGGATTCCCTTGGTTTCCCTGTTGGTAAACCTTGACAGATTCTTCCATCCAACCTTTATGCAGTGCCTCGCTGAAATTACTCTGCCTCTCCATCCCTGGGCAGAGGGATTCCACCACACGGAATCCCCCCACGCCTGCTGACAGACGAACCACACCACACTGCAGCCCCCCACCCACACACCTGACAAGGCCACCCCAGCCCGAACACCTTAGGTCTCGGTGACAGGAAGGGAGGGAGCCCCATGACCCCCACACGCCAGCGCGCGCGTTCCAACTGTTACAACCGCTACAGCCCCACACGCACACACTAAGGGACCTCATACACACATCCCACAGGGGGAAAATGGGAACCGCTCAGCACAGGGCTGCCCTCCCGCAGGAGTCCGAGGCCCCGCAGAGGGGCTCCGGGCGGCCGCCACCCCCACCCCGCTCCCCGCGGAGCATCGATCACCTCACAGCGGCCCTCGCGACACGCGGGGCCTCGGCCCCCCCCCCGCCCCGACTTACGCCTTCGCGGGCGCGCAGCGGAGCGGGCACAGGCTCGAGCAGCGGCAAGGCAGAGCGCATCGATGGGCCGGGGGAGGTGTGAAACTCTGCCCAAACCGGCGTGGGTTGAATAGCTCGGCGCTCCCGCTTAGCGCCTGCCGGTGGGCGGTCGGGGCGGAGAGGCGCGGCGGGCCGGGGGCAGAGCGGGGCCCGCAGTGAGGTTGGAGATGGCGTCGCAGCCGCCGCCTCCCAAACCCTGGGAGAACCGGCGGCTGGCGGGCACGGTGGCGCCGGCTTTCCAGTGAGTGCCGTGCGCCGGTCCCCGCGTCTCCCCTGCTTGTTCGCCCCCTTCAGGGCGGCCGCGCTTCACCCTCCCCTTCCCCCCGCCCAAGGGCCTCCCGCCTCCCCGGCCTTCGCCCCTGAGGCGAGCTCAAAGGTCGGGCCCGGCCGGGCAGCGCCTCCACCAGCTGGTGGCTGAGCGGAGCCTGGGGGGGGGGGGGGGGGGTTCGTGGGGGCGGGGGGGGGCGGGGGGGGGGGGGGGCGGTTCGTCGGTGTGGGTAGCCCTGGGGGGGTGGTGGATTCCTTGCTGGGTGGTTTGGGGTCGTTTGATCTGCTTGTGCCCGGCGGGGGGGGGGGTGGTGGTGGTGTGTGGGGAGGGATGATCCCCTTTCTCAGTGAGGAGAGAGAGCGAGAGGGTCTGTAAAAGTGCCGGTGTCAAAGCCTGCTCCTGTCTGTAGAAAGCTGCGTGTTTAGTGCGGTGAGGATAAAGCTCTACGTGTTGCCACCAGTAGGCAAAGTGCGTGTGGCCGTCCGTTCCTGGGGGTGATACAGCTGTATAATCCTGTATAAGCCTGCATGCCTCCACAGGAGCGGAGGAGCTGTGTGTCATCCCAAGGAATTGGAAAAGGTGCAGGTGTATATCTGTCCTGGGTATGTTCAACTGGAAATCTGAGCTTTTCCAGAAAATCCAAGCCGCTCATGGAGAGGGGCATTGTACAGAAAGTGTCTGTAAAGTCCTTTCTTTTCATCAGAAATGAAGGAAAGCTTGGCAGCTGTAGATCAGTCTTGTTTTGCATTTGGTGCTATTGATCGCAATTAGAGCAAGCCAAAACCGGGCAAAAGGTTAGGCCAAGACTAAACATACCACAGAAACTTTGCTGCTTTCACTGCGAGCTGAAGCTTGCTAAACAAGAAATTTGATGTTAATTTTTCTTGGTGGGGTTATCTAGCTCATTTTAAATTGCTTGAAGTAGCTTTAAAGTGAGGTGTTGTGAGTTGACTATTGGGGACGTGAATGTAGTATCACTTCATAGGTCACAGTACCTCTGTATTCTGTGATAATAACTTATTTTTGCTACTGTTTTTAACTGCCAAGAGAATTCAAGACTGTGATGGAAAAAACAAATCACGTAAAGATATAAATATTGTTCCTTGCTGTAGAAACCTGTAAGCTTTGCTGAAACAAAGTTGTTCCTTTCCTTATACGGAAATAGTGAAGCAAGCCTGCTTCGCACCGAAAGCAGTGCAGAAAGGATCAGCTCTGTAGCAATTCAAACTTGATTTACTTCTTTTTTTTCTTTTTTTATGTGCATTTAATGGACTACAGAAGTGGGAAGTTAGGGGGTGAGGTAGTAAACATGGGAAATGACCAGTGTTTGACTTTTAGGATGATATGTGATAGCTTTTTAATGAAATGACAAAAGTCTAGTACTTGCAGAGTCTTATTACAAAGGCCACAGATGAAATGACTTAAACTTATGGGTATCAAAAGGAATAAAAGTTTACTAAATTAAAAAAATAGACTCGTAATACCTCTTTTTGCCAACAGTTATCAGTAATAGATTCAATCCCTTAACATATTACATAAAGGTAATTAGATAATTTGGGTAAATGGGGAAATTGGGGGAACCAAAGCCATTGCGCATTTTGTTCTATAATTAGTTAAGACTTTCAATTAGATCACCCAACCATTTTCAGTAAGGTTGCATTCAAAGGTGCTCTAAAACTTCCTGCTGTATCATTGGCTCATTGTATAGAAGAGCTGAGAACAGGTATTGGAAATAAAGCTTTCAGTTTGAAAAGTTCATGAATATTCTTTGTAGTACATATGAGAGGTTTTTGTGTATAGAAAAAATGAATGTTATAGCATCAGATTTGATGGATCTAGATGTAGCATTTCACACTTTCTTAGTCAATACAATAAACAGACTAAAAGTTTTTCCACATATATGTTTCAGATATGATGCAGTTCCATATTTACACAATCTCATTATGTTTTGGGTTTTTTTTTCCCCCCGAAAGACCTGTATTTCCTGACTAGTTTTTTACTTCCCACAGATGTTGTGCAATGTACTGCGTGTTTGGCTACCAGATTCCCTATCCTAGCACTACTGAAATGCACTGTCGTATTTATATAATTAGTTAAGAACTCTGAGGAAATGAAAATACAAACCTATTTACTTGTCTGAATTCTTTTAGGTCTGCTGACTTGGGTGACAATGTGCTGACCAGGCCTGGACAACCCACAGTTGCACGAATACCTCCACCTATTTTGCCAAGACCATCGCAGCAAACGGGAAGCAGTAGTCTGAGCACTTTCAGGCCAGCATATACCAGTTCTTTTTCTCCAGGCTATGGTTCATATGGAACCTCTTTTTATGGAAGCTATAGTCCTTACAGTTATGGATATGGTGGCCTGGGTTATAACCGCTTTCGTACAGATGATATTCCTCCCAGCAGGTTTGTTCAGCAGGCTGAAGAGAGCAGCAGAGGTGCATTTCAGTCCATTGAAAGTATTGTGCATGCATTTGCCTCGGTCAGCATGATGATGGATGCTACCTTTTCAGCTGTGTACAACAGTTTCAGAGCTGTGTTGGATGTAGCCAATCACTTCTCCCGCCTCAAAGTACACTTCACAAAGGTGTTTTCAGCTTTTGCTTTGGTGAGAACTATAAGATACCTCTACCAACGTCTGCAACGGTTATTAGGTTTGCGGAAGAGCTCTGAGAATGAGGATTTGTGGGCTGAAAGTGAGGGGACAGTAGCTCGCGTTGGCCTCGAAGACAAGGCGGCTAACTCTGCAAAATCCTGGCCCATTTTCTTGTTCTTTGCTGTTATAATGGGAGGTCCCTATTTGATTTGGAAACTGCTTTCTACATACAGTGATGAAGAAACAGGTAAAGATGATCTGCAGCACGAAAGAAGTGGTGCAGCACATATTGTTCCTTATGTTATCTCATGTATAGTGATTAATCTTATACTACTTAATCTTATATAAGATTAGTACAAGATCTATTAACTCCAGTTAATAGATACTGGAGTACAATACTGAATTTTAGGCCTGTGATACAAGTAACAACCTGTTAAAGTAGCCTGTTGTTGTGTTAGGTTTCATGGTAAGCTTGGTGTGATTCCAAAATCATGGTTCCTTGCTATTTCTTTTTCTTTTCTATTAGATGTGACAGGGATGGGGGGAAAAGTATTGATTGGATTGACTCAACAAACCATGCTTTGTTTGTTATTCTTGTCAGTTCCCCGTTGGAAAAGTTTTAGCAAGGGAGTTAAGATGCTTTCTTCATTTTCCTTTAGAAAACCCCAACACTTTATAATTCAGAGGAGGTAACCTTTTAATTTCTTTTTGGAAGCAGTATCTAGTAATTGGGCAAGTGGAGAAGACGATCATGTAGTTGGAAGAGCGGAATACGACTTCAATGCGCTCTCAGAAGAAGAAATTTCTTTCCGTGCTGGTGACATGCTAAAATTAGCACCCAAAGGTAAACTTTTAATTTTGTATTTATTTTCTTATCAAATATGAAGTAAATCATATTGTTAGAGTCTGAATACAAAACCCCTACCCTTATTTGACCAAGCTCCTCATCCACACTGATTATCTTTTTTCCGTAAGTTATAGCTTGTATTGTAATAAAACTTCTTTCAATTTCCCTGAGATATGACACAGCCTAAATTTACTCAGGTACTGTTTTGTGGTTATCCTTGGAGTTACCTTTTCCTTGTTTGTGCTACACAACTATGAAAATCCTTAGGCTTTTGCAGTATGGTGTTGTCAAGGGTTTCAGAACAGCCTGCACTTCACAGTACTCTTCAGCTCACCTCACCGATGCAGATCCTCGTCACTTCTTGTGAAGTAATTTGTATTTGCCCTTTATCACAGTTATTTTTCTGTATGATGAACTGTAGTGTCATCCACCTTCTGGTGTATTTGTGCCTCAACTGCAAAATATTTTGAATTGTTTTGTAACTTTAAGTGTTTGCATCTTTCTTCTTCAGAACAACAACCCAAAATCCGTGGTTGGCTTCTGGCTAGTTATGATGGCCAAACAACAGGACTCGTGCCAGCTAATTACATCAAAATCCTGGGCAAAAGAAGAGGTAGGAAAACAATGGACGCGGAAAGGATTACAGAGCAACGGCCAGCCTTTCCCGGCACATCTGTTAGAGGACCCACTGCTACTGTGACTTTAGAGGAGCAGGAAGCTGCTTTTGATTCTGTTTTTGCTGGAAGTAATAAAGTTCCTGTTGCATCTGACCCCACTCTGGTTAGTGGAGAGAAACAGGAACTCTAATGCACTTTCATCAACAAAGCAACGGAACTGTGCTTTATTGATAAAACTTAGGGTTGGTTGAAAATGTGTATTGTAGTGGAACACTGATGGGTCTGTACCAGTTATTGCTGCTACTGACTGGTGAAGGGATGGAGAAATGATTGCTCAAATTTGTAGTATTTATTTTTGACTCACCTAAGGCTGTACATTACTGACTCTACCCAACCACCTGGCAGCAGCTCTAAGATCTTGAGATGAGGAGAATCGAAACATTTATAACAAACCAAACAAAACAAAAAAAAAAGGGGGCGGGGGGGGGACTGCCAGCCTATTCTTGTTAAGGAAACAAACTGTTGGTCAAATCTGGAGATTACCATCCAGTCTTCATTGGAATGTCGGCTTGACAAGAAGCCTCTTCAGTAGTTGTGCAAAGGGAAGATACATTTCTGTAAGATGTCTGTCAAAACTGGTCACTGAGGACCATAAAACAGTAAGAGTGCATTGTTTCCCCCTGAAAGGAGGGAGAATTGCAAGAGGTTCAGGTAACACAATTGAATCATTAGAAGTTCTGAGTTGCTTGCTTTTTGTAAGAAGCAGGGCTTCTGTCATAAAGACCTTACCCTTAATAAAAAAGGGACTTGTGAGAAAGGGGAGAGAAATACAGTTACAAAGGAAAAGCAGTAAGGCTTCAGTAGTAGTTCTAACCAGTTCTCTTTTGTTTATTAAAATAACAGTAGAATAAAGGATATCCTGCAGTCAAGTACTTTTCAACGCACTTACTGTTATTCCCTTCTGTGGCAGCCTAATTTTGCATCACTCCTACCCATTTTGTGTTGTAGTCTGTTAACGGCCTATTGATAGTCTATCAGCTACCATCCGCATCTCAACTTATTTCTGTTCTTCATTGTTTTTATAGGAATGTCAAAATATATCTCCTGCCTTTTAGTATGCTAGGAAAGCATTGGGTTGGGGGAAGTTTAACGTAATTTGAGTGGCAAAGCAGCAGCAGCATTTCTTGCTTAATTGTCTCAGAGTTATCTCTGTGTGCTGCCTTTCAGGTGGTAAATTTTGCATCTGCCCATAGAATTTGAGGGCTCTGGTTTATCAAAAGCCATAAAAATAGTAAGACTGTGCAAGTATTTAGTATTTTCTTCATATTGGTGTTTGAGAATTCTGTATTGAAATACTGTTTGGTTTTTTTAATGAAGCAAAGATAATTAAGGCTTTTTTTTTCCTTTTAGTATATATGCATCACATGTTGAGCTTCTGAAGGTTAGAGCAATGGATAAAATAACTAAAGCTTGTCTTAATCATTAAAATAGCTTTTCTTTTAAAGGTACTCAAAACTATTAGTGAAGGTAGGGCACGTGCCTTTGCTTAATTGATCCTGTAGTTTCAGTTTGACTGTTTCTACAGAGATCTTCAATACCCATTATGTGTTAGCAAAGCTTTATGCTTAAATTGCATTTGCTGGCCTTGAGTTCTTAGAATTTTGTTCACAAAAAAACCCTCTGACAATAAAAAATGAATTGAGCACAGTTTTATTGAGGTAGAGTGGCTGAAAAGATTAATATAATGCTGGAACCTTGGATTTTAAAGTAATCTCTGGATGCTTGTTGATAATTAGAGCAAGAATTTAACGGCTCAGATATTGGGAGATGGTGCAAAGAATCATTTTTACTAGATTGTTAGATCCAAGTGCAGAAAAAAAGGAAAGAGTAGTTAAAGGGCAAATGAGAAACTTGAAACCAGGCTCACTAGGTTTAAAACAGAACATGTTCCTGAGACATTTCCCCGTGTACCAAGGCATGGAAGAAAATTATCTATATTTGGAAATTGCATCTGTTGGTGATATAAAAATAGCAAACAATCCTGAAATATATAATACAAAAAGGAAAAAAGGCGGGTGGGAGTATCAAGTTAACAGTTCTGCTTACAGCATGTATTCATGGAGGGAATTAATTTACTGTTGTGAGATTTAATTAATGGACTGTCAGCCTTTCTTGTGTCAGTGGAAGATTTCAATCAGAGCAGTGGTCTTTTAAATAAATGAATAAATAAGCCCCAAACTTTTTGTAGAGTATCCTTTCAAGTCAACCATTCAGAAAAAGTTAGGAAGACAGTACTATGATTGTTTATTGGAATCTTTAAATCTTACTAATTTTTAGAAAGATGTTTTTAATTTAATTTTCAGGTCATACTGTTTAGAACACAAATATTTTAGTAGGAAGATAGGTTATTAATAACTGACTTTTTTTATAGTAGTTTGACTTAGTCTACGAGTCGACAACTATTATATCTGTTAAATCTTCACAAGAATTTTGATCCTTCCAATCTTGTGATTACTTTAATGTGGAAAGAAAGCTGTGAGGCAATGAATTATTTAAGTCACGATTAATTGTACTGATTGCAGAAGGGTATTAAAATTCATCAAAGTAAAACTTATACTGTGCTTTAAGATTTTTATTATTTCTTTTAAATGCACAAACTAGCATGTGCATGCTAGCAAGTCCTACAATGTCATTGTCTATGTTTCTGCTCATATGTCAGGCTACAGAAAAAGAACACCTAAATGAATGCTGATTGAGAAAGGGAGGCTGATTGACAAGCTGCTCGAGACTTGCACAACTTTAGGAAGGTGAGAATACCAAAAGAAGTAGGTGTGGCTGCAGCAGGAATATGTAGCAGAGGAGATCAGAAAAGAGGTGCTGTTGAAATATTGCTAAACTTTTGCATTGGGCAATTGACTCTTATTTTAAGATCCGTACATACTTAGTTACCTTTGTTATTCTTTAAGAACTACTTACATACCTGTAGCAAACCTGTGACACTTGTTTATGTAAAGCTTTTGTTTAATCTTACTTTAATCTTATTGATACCATTTAGTATACCAACCATTTTATGCTTGAATACTGTCTGAACTAATGGCAAAAGCCAGTTTTGACTGGTTCTCTGGGTGCTAGCATTACATGAACATGCACGCATTCAAAACTTTTTTCAGGTTTCTGAATAATAAATTTAAAATATTCTCTTTGTCTAGTAGTAATAAAATTGTCTGCTTCTTTTGCACAGGTTTAAAACCTCTTCCTTCCGTGGAGGTAGACTGCAACTGAACTAGTAAGATTGTTTTGACTTATTTGGTGATCTTGGTAAAATTTGCTAGACAGGTAAATAGAAAGAAAATACAGTTTCTTATAAACCTGATCTTTTTGCAGCGGAAATTCCAGGAGGTGCAAACTCAGAAACTGAGTCAGTGATTTTCTTGATGTACCGTAGTCATTGTAGAAACACTCTTGCCTGCAATAGTAGCCAAACTGCACTTATTTTACAAAACACAGATAACAGGAAAGCGTATGTTTTTATGTAGCTCCTTCCAGTTTTTCTCTCCCTCTGGGTGTGGCCACGTGTTGGGATCAGCCAGCATTTTTGGCCTGGAATGACAGGTAGTGATTGCATGTGTCCACAGGCAGTGACACACTGGAGTGTTTTTCACCCTTGTGTCCTGGGACTGATTCTTCTGCAGGCCGATGTGAAGCTGGTTTGGGATGATGGATTTGTCTCTCAGATTCCATGGGCATACCCATCGCAGCTGTCAAGCAGCTGGATAATCTCTCCTTGAAACAAAGGTGCTGGTGTAACCGGTTTAACTAGTAACATACGCATGATGTCAATGCAAGGCACCCCTGGATCTTTCTTATCTTATAGGTTTTAATGCTACTTTGAAATACTAAAGTTCCCTACATTTCACAGTAGTCACAAAGCTATAAGATTCAGGCAAATTACGTGGTTTATTTATGCTGTCAAAGGGGATCTTTCCATGATTTTTGTAGTTTTAGAAATGAAAATGCTTTAAGGGTCAAGAGCTAGTTCCAGTGCCTTTGAATGTAACTAAGCAAAACATAGTATCTAGACTAACATATGGGAAAAAATGAGATGTTGAGGGTTGGGTTTTTTCCTCAAATGCTCGTATTGGTATTTTTTCCTCCTCTGGAAAAAAGGGAGGGACTGAACTCCTGTCTAGCAGCACAGGTTAATTCAAAAGCTGTGTTGCCACTTTTCTCACAGAGCATCAGGCCTGCGTCCGTAGCGCAATAGTGTGGTAATGGTATAGCAATATTGCAGCATTGGCTTATCCTATGGATCGCTGTGGGACCGTATGAAATCAGGAGTGATTTCTGCTTCCTTCTAAGGAAACTTTCCATGCTGTTGTAAGAATTTGAATTTCATATACTTCTCTAGATTGGTGCGATCTTTTTTTCTGAACTTTTTTGTGCTTTTTTTTTTTTTTGTTGTTGTTTTTCATTCTGTGTCCTTATATTGCTCCAGGCTTTAGGGGTGGAGTTTTTTAAAGAAAGCTGTTAATATCTGTGTGGCTATGATTCTTTTATGTTATGATTCTGCCAAACTACTGAGGAGGAACAGAAACTGGCTCGTGTGGTACGCACTGGGTTTTAAGCAGAGGCAGAA
>BJBW01000738.1:49606-62015 GCA_004320125.1 Scolopax mira | reverse complement strand
TTGGTAAACCCATGTTGCCCACTTCCAATAACTCCCCGCTCTTCAACTTGTTTGGAGATGACATCTAGAATCAGTCTCATATATGCATTTCATCAATTTAGCCCATTAAATTGTACTCATTTCTAAAAATAAGCAGTGTGTATGAAGCCTGAGCCTTCCATATTCCGAAAACTCTCCGTATTTATTCAAACTCTACAAAGGAGCTGTGGGAAAAGAAGAGACTGGAGACATGTGCTGGCCTGGCACAACAGCCAGGCACAACCAGAGGGATGTTAGTAACTAATGTGCAAGAGAAAAGGAACTGTTGCCTCCAGTTTTAAGCTTTTAATCAAAAGATATTACACTTTAAACTTCATCACAACCTCAAAGTTGTCAAAGGCAACAATGGAATCAGCATCACCATCACCAGGAATAAGTAATGCTATGATTCCTAAAACCTGGTGTTCTGAAGTCAACTTTTCTGGAATTCTCAACAACTTTGTCAGCAACAGGAGAAAACTACCTCCAGCATCAAAATTCCCCAGCAAGTATTGGGGGATACGCACTGGGTGAAACCAGGAGAGCAATGACTGAGGTTAGTTGGCTTTATTCACAGAGATCTACACCACGATGTTCTGCCAAAAATGTAATGAAAACAGTTTTCAAAGTGGGTATTGCTTAATCTCGTTAGCCTGGCTGTACAAAAACACCCCCCAAGAGTGAGTCTCTTGTAAAGGGAATACAGCAAAGGGTGAGGATTATCAGAACTAATGCAGTATTTAAACACCTGTACATACCTATGGGAACTAGGTTTGATAGAGCAAAACACACACCTGGATGAGAAGCCAGTGCTTCCCACGGTACAGAACCAGAAACACAGATCTAACACCAAACCCCAGCTATTTCAGAGCCCCTACCAGTAGATGTGCCCAGTATACCAATTCTCCAGGGGACTATGGAGACTATCAGGGCCCATGATACCTCTGTTCTGGCAATAAAACAAAATATCTAAGACACTAGGGAAGCCCTTTAAAGAACAACAGCAATAAAACAAAAAAAGAAATCGGGTGAAAAACTGAACTCTGCCCCATTATTCAGCTAAGTTTTCACAAACACCAGTATCAGAAGACTGCCCCTGTGAAAAATAAAAAAGGAATCGATTCATCTTATACGTGTTTCCTCAGCGAGGTCATAATTCTGCATTGTGCTATCAGTTATTTGTTATTTGTTGCAGTGCAACATCGTGGTGACTTTCCTTAGAATAAACATACTTATGTGCACAGAAAGTCACTGTCCAAGCGAGTAGGACAGTGGCCAAGATCCAGAGCCCCACCACAAACAAACCTTGAGACAAAACCTCCAGGAGAATTTCAGCCAGCAGCAAAAGCATTTTCAGGTGCAAATGTTTCTGTTTCAGATTAAACATCGCTGCTTTCCAAGCAGTATTGAATTAGTCACACCAGAACATTTTACAGCTGTTGCTTTTAAATGTTCCCCCTCACACTGACTCTTCTCTAATACCCTGCTTGTGACCTGTGTCTTCTCCCTCTCCCTAGGTAAATGAATGTGTTTTGTTATTGATTAAGCAGTGTCCATCAACATTTTTCTAAAAGAGCACATCAATGCTCCCCTGAAGAGTCGCTGACACTTTGAAACCCAGCTCCTAAAAATATCATCCTGTTCTCAATGGATCATGTTTTATGAACACAGAAGTTCCACTGTTTTACTATAAAAATGAAATTAAACAAAAAAGATGTACTCTAAGTAGTACAAAAGTACTGCAAACGTCATTTTAAGTCATTATGGTATAGATACATATTTCTGTCTACTCAACAACAGGGCTATAAAAAAGCCACATAAATATACTATCTTGACAAAAATGTGCATCTGCTTTAATGAGGCAATAAGTGACCTGAAGACCCGGCTGATCTGAGCTGAGAGCAGCAGTTCCCTACCTGTCCAACATCCTGCCCAGCCTTCATGAGCTGAAAGACTTGGAGGAGGGGATATAAAGAAAAACTAACATGCACTATGAAATGCAGGATGTGTTGTGAGGGTGGACAGCCCAATACCTCTCATTGTGCTGGAAAAAATGAACATTTCCAGCCAGAGTTGAAATAACACTCCAAACAAGAGCACCATTACTGATCATTTTTTTATATTCTTAAACAGCTGGTTTTGCCATAGCCAGTGTAATTAGAGCATGTAACCATGATATACAGAATTTTGCTCCCCAGAGTTATTAGTACTATGCAATATGCATTAAGCAGTTTGTGAAATACAAAAACACAACATTGAAACTTACAGTATTTAACAAAATTCTTCTGAAAATCTTTCCTAGAATTGACAAAGGCTCTTCCTCTTTCAGTTCCAACTACAAACACATCTGTTTCATATACAGCAATACAGGCAACTTCTGCCTTGGACTTGGCAAGTTCTTTACACTATAAAAAGAGAAACAAAAAGCTTTTATTACCGTAGTTAAGAGTAGAGTTAATAGAAATGTTTGTGGTATCATGTAAAACAGTTATTACTTCTGGTTCCAGCATCCACCCTTCAAAGGTACTGCAAGAAACATAACATCAGCCATTAGCAAAAGATAATTTATACATCTGGAGTGCTTTTCATCAGCAGTCTTAAAAGCATTGTAGATGCATTAGTAAATTAAGGCCTCGTCTAGACTAAGAGATTGCACTGTTTTTAATTAAAATGATTTATGACATCAATCCGCGCGAAATTATCCTTTCCCAGTTAGATAATCATTTTGAGTGCCTTACACCAACCCCAACTTTCAACAGGAGTTTTGCTCATTCAGAGCACACAGTTATCACAAGCTGTTGGGAAAGGCGTGATGCCAGCAGGAGGATGCCTGTCCTCTACCCTCCTCCTGCCCACTGGGCTCAGGCCAGTTCCTCTGGAACAGAAGGACTGCACCTTCCTTCTCAACATCTACATGTCTTCTGCTGGGAGAAACTCCTGGCAAAGAATTTAGGCAGGAAACCTGAGGCACAGGGAGAGAGCAAAGATCCAAAGAAAATTAGGGAGGTCGTCAAGAAGCGGTCACAAAAAGTCACTTGTCCTGGGAACTCAACATGGAGTTTGCTGTAACTTATAAAGACACCAACAACTGCAGCACAAGAGGAAAAAGCCTTCAGGAACCAAATATTCCCTTTGATGAAAAAAGGTGTGTAATCAATTATTTTATAGCCACCCCATTCAAAGTTTCATTGCTAAAAAGAAAATTTTGGGGTTTACTTAGCATTTAAGAAAACAATTTTAAGAACCAAATCCTTCAACTGTGAGAGAAGGGGACAAGCATTTCCATTCCCAGCCCTGGCCAACCTTAAACCCCACCACACAATGACTAAGTAACTTCTGCAAAAGAGGTGATAAGCTAACTTAATAAAAAAAGTATTTTCTGAAGAAGTTTTGCTGAATTGGTGCAGCAGCTGAGGACAAGGCATTAGCCTCAAGGCCATTTATTCACTCCATATTTCACCAGGAGTGGTGGTGAGAGGTGGTGGTGAATGGAGCCAAATCCAGTTGATGGCCACTCACGAGTGGTGTCCCCCAGGGCTCGGTACTGGGACCTCCTCTTTGACATCTTTATCAATGATCTGGATGAGGGGATCGAGTGCACCCTCAGTAAGTTCACAGACAACACCAAGCTGGGTGGCAGAGTGGATCTGCTGGAGGGTAGAGAGGCTTTGCAGAAGGATCTGGACAGGCTGGATTGATGGGTTGAGACCAACAGGATGAGTTTCAATGAGGCCAAGTCAACACTTGGGTCACAACAACCCCAGGCAGTGCTACAGGCTTGGGGAAGAATGGCTGGAGCTGCCTGGCAGAAAAGGACCTGGGGGTGTTGGTTGACTGTCAGCTGTAGCCAAGAAGGCCAACAGTATCCTGGCCTGGATCAGGAACAGCATGGTGAATAGGAACTGAGAGGTGATCATCCCCCTGTACTTGGCATTGGTGAGACCCCACCTCGAGTACTGTCTCCAGTTTTGGGCCCCCTACAACAAAAAAGACATTGAGGTGCTGGAGCGGGTCCAGAGAAGGGCAATGGAGCTGGTGAGGGGTCTGGAGAGTAAGACTTCTGAGGAGAGGCTGAGGGAGCTGGGGGCATTCAGTCTGAGAAGAGGAGGCTGAGGGGAGACCTCGCTCTCTGTAACTACCTGAAGGGGGGCTGTAGAGAGGCGGGGGTCGGTCTCGTCTCCCAAATCACAGGAAATAGGACAAGGGGAAATGGCCTCAAGTTGCACCAGGGGAGGTTTAGATTGGATATTAGGAAACATTGCTTCACCGAAAGGGTTATCAAGCATTGGAATGGGCTGCCCAGTGAAGTGGTTGAGGCACCATCCCTGAAGGTGTTCAAAAGACAGGTTGACACGGTCCTCAGGAATATGGTTTAGTGATTTTAATTTCTTGTTTCCTATTTAGTTTTTTGTCAGAGTTAAGTTGATGGTTGGATTAGATTATCTTTAAGGTCCCTTCCAACCTACATGACTCTATGATTCTAGGACACACTCTTGCCTTTCAACCATGCTCTACCTGAGCAATCGAGAAATCTTTCCTGCTTGTTTAATTCCACAAACACATTTTTAAAACAACCCCAGTGCAATGAGAACCAAGATGACTATTGTGAGGACCATTAGCATGATTTTCCATGAGCAAAGAGGGGGTTACAGCCGGTGGGAGAGCAGGTATAGATAGAACATGACATCTCTCCTGCGCCCCAGTGGGAGGCAATACGTTGGTGTAATCCCCCACATGCCAAGACCAAGTTATGAGTTGGTCATAACCCACTTAACTTCTCTACTAACCATTGACTCAAGCGCTGACATGAGGAATGTAACCACCATTCTGCTTTCAGAGGAGTCCTCATCATGGATGGATGTTGCTGGGGTGGTAGTTTGGGCCATTTTCCTCCTATAAAATGAAATGAAAAAGTGCTGTTTACACAACAGGGCAAGAAAACTAAAACCTGTCTCACGGAAGCAAGGGAAAAAAAAATACTCAAACCCCCAGAACACACACACCCCCACACACAGCCAAGCAAATCCAGGTAAATCAAGAGGAGGAAGCACTCACTCTGCTATTATTTCATGCTTCCCACTGTTTCAGCCAAAGCTGGAACTAAACATTCAAAAGTTAAAATGTTGTGCCATGACCTGACCACAATCCCTTGTGCCTAGAAAGGTGCATATTCATTGATTAGCTGAATTTACATCAATTTTTCTTGCTAACCATATTTGCACCTCCGGCAGTCTAGGTACACACAAGAAAAAAAAAACCCTGGCATTAATGGACAGAAAAGAAATGGCAAATCATAATTACAGCACAAGAATTAGAACAATCCCTTCTGTAATTACCATGGTCCAGCTCAAAACAAACCAGCACCACCCTGCTTCAAAATCTCGGCCTCAGAGACTACAGTATTTGCAAACAGAATGTCACATTTTTATTCCCATGTTCTTCAGTTGTAGGATTAACTCCAAAGCCGAGTAGTCCCAATTAAGGTGCTAAAATTAAAAACCGAATTTCAGCAGTGACACAAAACAGGAGATTTAAACCTATTTTCTGTATGTCATTTGGGGCACTTTCAACTTATTTAAGACATAAGTAATAATCAGCACTTGTTTATGCTTCTGCTGGCAGAACTGTCTATACAAGAACAAATATATTGAGTTTCAGCAGCTGCTAAAAGCACATTTTTCTATCAGAGTATTGCAACTGGCTACGTTTACACCGATCTAAAGCAATCACCTGACTTGCCTGGGGGAGAAGAGAACTGGTAGAGATGTAGCTGTTACAGCTCCATGGGCAACCCATGAGAAAAATCACCTCAAAAGTCAAGATAGCTCAGATAAACGAGACATTTCACAAGGGCTTGATGAGACATCTTGCTGCTCCTGCAGAACCTGGACACAAGTGGCTCGAGCTTTCAGAGGTGATGTGTATCCTATTAGAAGTGCAGACAAGCCAGGGCAGCACAAATTACCATTCTATGTGATAACACCTGTTTGCATTTGAAAAAAAAGGCACTGCGTTGTTCTTTTGATAGGACTTGGAGCCTACAAATCGGAGGGGAAAGCCCAACAGACCCCCTGCAGCCTTCTGGCTCTCCAGCCACAGGCCAGGAAGGTTTAAATAGCTTTAAAACTGAGTTATGGATAAAGTGGCAGAGTCAGCAGCTGTTTGAGGATGCAGGGAATGGGAGGTTTGAACCATGGTGACTGCTTCAGTGACCTAAAAGAGGGTGCACTTTTAGGGGATGGGGAGGAAGGGGCCGGTAGGGTTATCCCCTGGAGGAAGAGGGACATCTTACTTATTGCTTGTGGAATTTCAGAGGGAAAAGGGAGATTATGATGTGACGTAAATAAATCAACCTTCATTGAGCCATGATTTTTGATACCTAACAGTATTCTCAAGTTCATCTTTGGAACTCCTTTAGGGTTGGGATGCTGAGAGCGATTTTAAACATGACCTAACCCTTTTAGACTTTTTATAACTTTATCTTAAAAATCCAATATCAAAGACGGAATAGAACATAACTACACATTTCCCCTTCTCTACTCGCTGCCTGAGGGAGTTGCTCTGCATCAGCTCAAACTTCCCAAGCCAGCGTTGGCATGAACATGACTGCTGAGCCACTTGACAGCAAGTCACACATGAAAGATTCCCCCCCTCCTTTTGCCAGTTTTTCCCTTTCAGACAACAGTTTTCTCCACTATCCTTATCTACAGCACTGGGACAGTGTTTATTATTAGAGAGAGTAGGCTATGGGTCATTAGATCTAATGAACCTGGCTGCCTTTCCAAGATCCAGCCCCGAGAAAGTGTCCGACACCACCACTGCCCCACGTGAATCCCCAGTTAACCAACCTGCTACACAAAAAAAGCCAATTCAAAAAAATATCTTTTGAACAATTATAAGCTGGCTGCCAGGGTACAACTTATATTTATTAATCTTCATCAAATATTGCTAAAAAAGAACTTCCAGAACAGTTAATATTAGTTTTAATTACCTATAAATCCTTCAGTTTAACTGTGCCAAGATGAGCTTTTGCCCACATAAAGGCTTGTAACTATGAACAAAGCCTTGCAAAATACTCTGGTAGAAGCCTGAGGTCAGTTGGGGTCATCTGTCTCTGTTGTGTCCCCCCCCAGCTCCTTGTGCCCCCCTGCCCATCATCACTGGTGGGATGAGGTGAGGAGCAGAAAAGGCCCGGGCTCTGTTTAAGCCCTGCTCAGCAACACCAAACACAGCCCTGAGTTATCAACACCCTTTTCAGTACAAATTCAAAGCACATTCCCACACCAGCTACTACAAAGAAAACTCTATCCCAGCCCAAACCAGCACAGTGCCTGAGAAGAAGTTCCCCACTTACGTACTGGACATGGTGTCCATGGCATGGCATATTCTCCATTTATATACTGGGAATGGTGTCCATGGCATGGAATATTCCCCATTTATATACTGGGCTTGGTGTCTGTGGTATGGAATATCCCTTTGTCAGCTTGTCCTGCCTGTGCCCCCCCCCGCCACCCCTCAGCTCCTGGGAGGATCTGAATAAGTCCTGACTTAATATAAACATCACTTAGCAATAATTAAAACCATACGTGTTACCCACATTCTTCTCATAGGGAATCCAAAATAGAGCAGCTACCAGGAAGAAAATGAACCCTGTCCCAGCTGAAAGCAGAACACAAACACCAAAGCAAATCCTGCCAGACTGATGGAAAAGGGCATATCTCCCAAGAACCCCAAAATACAGCTGGATGCAAGTTTGTGTGAGCTCATCCTTACACCCCACCAGAGACTCCCTGGGGCAAAAACATCCAGGTCCTGCGAGATCCCCATGGGACGCTTCTGATATTAGAGGGAAAAAAAAGTTATTCTGGCAGAGTACAAAAGTACACATTTCATTACAGATGGAGCAAGAAGAAACATAACAAAACATACCATTAAAAAAAATAATCTCACTGGAAAGCAGAGTGCTTCTTGGCTCATGCATCTTTCACTATTTGGCTTTTTTGCCTTCTGGGCCAAGACACAATTTCAGCATATTTAACTCTACCCAAATACTGGCCTTCTGACAAAGAACAGGAGTTGGTTCTATCCAAACTGTACAGATTAATACGAGCTGTTAAGTGCAAATGAATCTTTTTATACAGATCTTGGCTAAAAATCTGTGCTATTTTTCCTACAATTTGGTTCGGTGATCCCGTATTTCAGAGGCAGTTTAGTCTGATGGTTCTTAGCTAACCTAGCCTAAAAACTCTGTTGGGATGCAAACCTACCAGCATCATTTTTTCTCATTTTCTCTAACACGTCCACCCCAGCCACAGCGCACACAGGTTTGGAGACTCCCAGCTTCACCCTCCAGTATCTGTCCATAGCTGACCTACGCAATCCCGTTAGGATGATCTATTTTTCTTGTTATTACATCTCACTGATCATCTCAAAATCACACAAACACTCTAGAAACAACAATTTTCAGTTCCTTTCAACCATAGACTGCTCAGGCGTAACAGAAACACAATAAGTTTCCCAGCAAGGATGCTCAGACGGCGTGACACCCCTGCCTTCTCATAAAACCAAGTATTTTTTGAAAGGAAATATTTTCACCAGCCACAGCCCAAGAGAAATGTGGATGGATTAACTCCATCCACAGTACCTCTGTGAAGGACCAGCCTGTTCTGGAACACAAGTGCTACTGGGGCTCACCAAAAGCAGCTCCAGATGTTCAGAGCCAGCTCAATCCAAAGCAAAGAGGCAGAGGAAGGTCTGGCAGAGTTTAACTCTGCCTACACCAAAACCAAGAGGGTGAAGATTCCTGACATCAGGAACAGGAAGGAGAGACAATATGGAGATACCAGAGGGCATTAAGTCAACTCAAACCCATCTGGGTTTATCACTTCTGGGCTACTGTCAGCTCTTCAGAACAGAAGTTGGCTCTCTTGGAGGTACAAACATGGACTCATCATCTGGAAAGCAGTATAATTTACATATGAATGGGCAGCTCTTAGCTAAGACTGCACCCAGGCTACTAACCCCCCTAAAAATGAATCAAACTAACTCTGAAGGACAGCAGAGTAGCCCCAGAGAAGCCTTAAAACACCAGAGAGGCTCTGCCCCTCTCCCCTTGTCAGGGCTTGAGCCCGAGTGGCAACCAGGACCAGGAGCCATTCACTCATTCCTCCCCACAGTGGAATGGGAAGGAGAACTGGGGGGAAAAAAAGGAAACCTTGTGGGGTGAGATAAAGGCAGTTTAATAGAAGAGGAATGAATGAGAAAATGATGATGATGATAATAATAATAATAATAATAAAGAACAATGCAATGCAATTGCTCTCCACCCAATGATCGGTTGCCCAGTCCAACCTCAGCAGTGATTGTGGATCCCTTCCCCACCTTCAGCCCCCATTTATGTACTGGGCATGGTGTCTGTGGTATGGGATATTCCCCGTTTATGTACTGGGCATGGTGACTATGGTATGGGACATTCCTTTGGCAGCTTGTCCTGTCTGTGCTCCCCCTCAGCTCTTATGGAAAGCTGAAAAAGGCCTTGACTTAATATAAACATTGCCTACCAACAACTAAACCAACGTGTTATCCGTGTTATTCTCCTATGGCAGCAGCTACTAGGAAGAAAATTAACTCCATTCCAGCTGAACCCAGGAGACTCCACACTCCATGAAGTATCTCCGTTGCCTTTTTTCCCAGCCTCTCATCTGGAGCAGCTGGTTCAGGAAAAGTGCACATCAGGATTAAAGTCAACGTCCTCGCTCCTCCACTCCCTGAAAATTAAGTGGGTTTATCTCCCTAGCCTTAAGCTGTATCACTTTCCAGCCCCAGACACCAGGAATAGAGATGCAGCACTCACCAGTTTCACCCCAGGTGCAGGTTTCCTGGTGAGAAGCTCTTGCCGCTCACCCCCACCACCAGTAAAACCATTAAACCCACGAAACACCGCAGCTGGGATGTTGGCTGTCACCATTTCAACCGCAGGGATTTAACTCACAGCAGCAGAATCAACAAGACGCAGCAGTGAGGGTTTTATTTTACATTAGGGTTTACCCCAACAAAAGACACCAGAGACACGCGTGGAACTGCTGAAAGCCAACACACTGCCCCAAATCTCTGCTGGAGCTCTCACTGATTTAAGCTTTCCTTTTTTTTTTTAATCCAAGGGCAGCCAAGCAGAAGGTCAGCAACCAAAGGCAGTCAGGAAAGAGAACAAGGGCCCCAAATGAACCACGTTCTGGGGGAAAAGCCCTGGTTCGCCCCCCATGGCACCCAGATGGCACAAAGGCAAACAAAACCCACAGTGTTTTACTGGAAGGGGGGGGAGACACACACAGTTCATTCCTGTCCTGGCTCCAGCAGGGACACAGTTCACCTTCTTCCTGGCAGCTGCTGTGTTTTGGATTTACTATCAGAACAATACAGGTAATTCGGGAGTTACAGTGAAACCATGTAAACAAAATGAAATATTAATCCCAGCAGTCCTGAGCATCTGATAATTTCTGTCTTTACCAGTGTAATTATATTTACTTAGTCAACACGATGATCGTGTGGAATAACAACCACTTTAGTCCTGTGCGTCCATCGACACTTACACATCATATCTGAGAAGTGAGTGAGTCTCAACTCTATTGGCACTTATTTAATTATAACAAAATTGGTGCTGGCACATTTTGCAGAGTGAGAAATTGCTGTCCTCGCTACTGCCAGCTGCTCCTTGGGGTTTCTGTGTCATGGAACGTATGAGAGAGAACTTCTCCTTGCCCAGAGAAGCTGCAGATGCCCCATCCCTGGAGGTGTTCAAGTTGCCCTCACCACTGGATGATGGGTTGCTGAGGGCATCATAGATCCCAGCCAACCCCATTTATACACTGGGCATGGTATGGGATACACTGGTCTGTGGTGTGGGATATTCCCCATTTATACACTGGGCACGGTGTCTGTGGTATGGAATATTCCTTTGGCAGTTTGTTCTGCCTGTGCTCTCTCTCAGCTCTTATGGGAAGCTCAAAAAGTCCTTGACTAATGTAAACATCGCCTAGCAACAACTCAAACAATATGCATTTCGGACATTCTTTTCATACCAAATCCAAAACACAGCAGCCACTAGAAAGAAAATTAACTCTGTCCCAGCCGACATCAGGACACAATCCTATTAGAAGTCTCTCCCCACCTAGGATCCGAGACCAGAAATACAAGTCAATTGCAAAAGGAAGACTTTGGGAACGTGTCAGTAACTTTTTGTCAGAAAATGACAAATTCACAGTCTTTCCAGAGGAACACAAGTTTCAACCAGACTTGTATGAAAAGGTTCTTACATCCTGATAGGTAAGACAAAGGGCTGCCAGGAGCCTCTTACCAGGCCATATGGGGGACATACTTTTACACCATGAATTTACCTAAGGGATTTACAAGCCTTTCTTTTTGTGTGGATACGTTTTGGTTTGTTTAGTTGTTTTTTTTAAAATATGTTTTATCGGGTTTTGTTATTTTAATTGCGGCGTTAAAGTTAGCGAAGCAGAAAGAAATATTAGGTATATTTAAAAACATGGTCTAAAGGTTGCTCCTTACAGGTGAGATATTAACCCAGTGATTTGTGCACACTGACACAACGATTTGTGCACACTGACACAACAATTTGTGCACTTGGCAACACGACCAGCCTACAAGGGGCTGGTTGCTCTCTTTCAACAGTCACCACCATGATGTTTCTCTCAAGCAACTCAGACACCAAGCCTTTGGCAAAAGAAACCTGCAAATAAAGGACAGGAAAGACAACAGGCAATCCTCAAAATACAGTGAGGATTAAAAACATCGTTAGGAATCCAAGAGAGGCAGGTAATGTTACAGACCCAGACCGAGCTCTCCTGCCCTCCTGCTCTTCCCCATCCCAGGTCTCTCCGAGCATTCCCACCCTCCCACTCTTCCCCAGACAGCCCAGTGTCCCCATAGTTTGCTGGAGCCCAGATTTGCCACTGTGAGGGTGAAACTGAAGCACTAGACTGAATTCCCTCTTAAGTAGCCTGGTATATAGAAGGGGGAAAAACCTAAGTGCCTCCAGATTTTAAGAATAAATAAATAAATAAATAAATATCATTCTGCTTACCATACATCACTTGCAGTAAGCTCTGTATATGTGATGTAGAGCTCTCCTCACCTGAGCTGCCTGTGCACTCACACCAGTGCTTGGGCACCAGTCTATACAGGTCTGTACTCCCAGTACTGGTTTCAGCTGGGGACAGAGTTGAATATTCTTCCTGGTTGCTGCTGTGTTTTGGATTACTATGAGAAGAATGTCCATAACACACACTGGTTTTGTTGTTGCTAAGTGATGTTTATGTTAAGTCAAGGACTCTTTCAGCTCCCCAGAGGAGCTGGGGGGGGGGGGGGGGGGGGG
>BJBW01000738.1:0-47132 GCA_004320125.1 Scolopax mira | reverse complement strand
AACCTGGTGTGGTGGGAGGTGTCCCTGCCCAGGGCAGCGAGTGGAACTGGGTGATCTTTAAAGGTCCCTTCCAATCCAAATCATTCTAAGATTCTATGATTCTTTTGGTGGAAAGCATCACTCCACGATAACTGCGTGCTGTCATCTCCCCACCATACCTCACTGCACAGCCCATACTGGCCATTTCATAGATATTTAGATGTCTTAAGCACACCCTGTCCAGAAGTGACTCACTCAGTCAGTCAGGAGGAGATTTACCTGCCTCAGAAATGGAAGCTCATTGCCAGGACATCAGTTAGGGGCTGGTCTGGATCCTTGTCCTGCAGGTACAGGCTGTTCCTCCTGGTAGAGAAGATGCCTTTTGGTTACACAGCATCACGTCATGATTTATTTTGAGTGTCACATGCAGCAGCTGCTTTCCACTGGCAAGACCGTAATTGCTACCACATGGGTCTTCAGAAGGGTAGAAATTTGGTGGTTCTCCAGGACAAGCTTCTTCCCACTCTTCCATATCCCTCTCTGCTACCTGGTCCGGCTGCAAGAGCTATGGAGCTAGATAAAGCTTAGGAGTTAAGTCAGAGAGTAAACTTAAGCCACACTTTGTGTAGAATGGTGCTTACCCATCGTGGCTATAAGATGAGGAACTGAAAAATTATTTCCTTAAGCTTGGTTGGACTAGATGATCTTAAAAGGTCCCTTCCAACCTAGGTGATTCTGTGATTCTAAATCCATGGGAGACATTCACCAGGTGTTGTAAATCAATGCTCAGACTCAAAATAACTCATATGTTTTTAGTAGCTAGAGCAATTAACAACTGTGACATATTATCATGGATTCTCCATCAGTTTGGAGCATGGAAATCCAAGAAGCTTCCTTCTAGAAGAGGCACCCAGCTTCATACACTGCCTCAGGGGATGCTTACCAGCCAAATCCTGACCTGACTGTTACATACAACAATTGAACAGTTAATCTCCAGATTCTCTTTAGGTTTAAAATTCAAGGTCAAGTCTTCTGGCAGAAAAATACTTTGATCTAAATTCTTTGGTTTGAAGTATTTTTTATGGGTTTGCCCCATTCTTACACCACCCCCCCCCCAGTTAACCATCTGAGCTTTACCAACAGACTGAACAAGATTTGCACATGACTACAAGGAAAACATTTCTCTTAAACAAGGGAACTAGACTGTGAAACCAAAAGCATTGGAAGAGAGGAGTTGAATGCAGAGTTATTTTTATCATCATTAAAAAAATTAAAAGACAAATTTAATTTCAAGTTCATAGTCATCTTCTGAAAGAAACTGAGACCAATACACACAATTTTTCTCCATTAGTTTGGGGAATTATTCCGTTTCATCCCCAGAAACATGCCTTATCCTCTTGCACTCACATGAGCGAGGCTGTCATTATCAGAAGGCTTTGTTTCACCGCATGCAAGAAGCTACAAATTTAACCTCAAGCTAAGTGTAGTTTGGGGGATTTCAGTCAACTCGCCCTTGAAGTTCCTGTGGGTAAATCTAAAGATCCTTGACAACTTCCCTCTAACAACTGAGAACCTGCAAACCTCAGCGCACGCCGATTGGAACTCCTGGAGTCCTTAAAAATCTGTGACGAGGTGAAGGCGAGTAGAAATCAACCTCTGATCACCACAGACCCACTTTTCCAGGCAGGAAAATGTCCAACCCCCCACAATAACTTCACGTGTGTGGGCGGTTCTGATCCAATCTCAAGTTTTCCCCCCGGGACCAGCAAAGGACACGTGCCTCAGGTTCCAGCCTTAACTTGGTGTCTCGCCATCGCTTTCCCAAAGTGATTTAGTTCCAGGAGTCACGTATATAACCTTTGAGGAAAGTGCAGAGGGAAGGGAAGGAGGAAGCCCCATCCTCTCACAAAAAAACAAACAAACCAACAATGCAGAATTATATCAGCTTTTATATTTTCTGCAGAATTCAGACTGCAGTGCCTGGAAGCTACGTGCAAATCTGCCAGATCCTCAGAGCACGGAGTTCCCAGTTTCTCACTGAGCACTGCTTCTTTTACAGGTCAATAGAATCACTTTCCTTTTCCTAAATTACTTTTTTTTTTTTAAAAAAATTGCAGCTTCCAAACCAGTGTAGCCCCAGTTCAGCCCAGGAGCAGCAGCGACGAGGGACCAGAACAAGACTATAGCAATCCACATTTTTCGGGCACGCGGCTCCAGATAAGCTCATTCCATGCTCCTTTACCAATGCTCCTTTGCTCCACTTGTCTACATTCCTCTCTAGTTTCCTTTCCCTAAGCTTTTTCTCCATTTAATAGTAAATAAGGACATCCTGTATTTTTCCTGTGCACGTGATAAAGCTGGCAAACACTTGGGCAGTGCAAATATTTGGCTAGTAACAGCACAGGCGCTATTTCCTCCTGTCATTTATTCCTCTGCCCTCGTTTAAGGATGTTGCAGGAAGTTTAGCAAGGAAGGATGTACTAGAACGTCTTGGCTTTTCCCTCCACATCCCCCTGGGGCCATCATCTTAAATCTGGAGCCTTCTGTTACCATCATCTTTAATGAAAATATAAACTCTATAGAGCAGGCAGGAATTCTGCATTGCTTGTGAACTGAAACTCTTCAAAAGAAGAAGGAAGCATTTAAAAATAATTCAAGTTTTGTGATGGAAGGTAACAGTGACAGTAAATACACATCTTTACAAAGATCAGGAATAAAAAAAAAAAAATAACTTGACACACTGTGTAAAACTGCAGGCGTCAGCAATAGGTCATGGGGACCCCTGAATGCATCACAAGAAGCACAAAAGAAGTTGCCACTTAGAAACATAGAATGGTTTGGGTTGGAAGGGACCTTGAAGATCATCTAGTTCCAGCCCTCTGCCCTGGGCAGGGACACCTCCCACCAGACCAGGTTGCTCCAAGCCCCCTCCAGCCTGCCCTTGAACCCCTCCAGGGATGGGGCAGCCACAGCTTCTCTGGGCAACCTGTTCCAGTGTCTCACCACCCTCACAGCAAAGAATTTCTTTCTGGTATCTAATCTAAATCTTCCCTCTTCCAGTTTAAAACCATCACCCCTTGCCCTGTCACTGCACTTCCTGATAGAGTCCCTCTCCAGCTCTCCTGGAGCTCCCTTCAGATATCCTTCCTGGAGAGGTGATGCTCCCAAGGAGGTGCCTGGCAGCGTCAGCACAGCAGTCCATCAGACCTTCAGCCCTCAGACGGCTCTCTGCAGGCTGAAGATCCATTTCTAACCTGTATTGGTGCCTGGGGTTCTTCCTCCCCAGGTGCAGGACCCTACATTTGTCCTTGTTGAACCTCATTAGGTTCTTGTCTGTCCAGCTCATGCTTGATGGTGGTACAGCCCTTTGGAGTGTCAGCCACCCCTCCTAATTTGGTATCATCAGTGAACTTGCTGAGGATACACTCTGTCCCCTCAACCAGGTCATTGATGAATATATTGAACAGGATGGGGCCTCGTATTGACCCCTGAGGGACACCACTGGTCACAGGCCTCCAACTTGACCCTGCTCCATTAATTAGAACCCTCTGAGTCCTGTCCCACAACGAGGACTCAGTCCACCCCACTGCTCCCTCATCTCTCCAACGCTTCCTTCATTTCCTAATGAGGATGTTATATACAAGTTTTCTATCTATCTATAAGTTATAGGGGAGAGATAGAGAGATATATACAAGTTTTCCATCTATCTGTCCGTCCGTCTGTCCATCCATCCACCTACCTCTCTACCTCTCTGTGCCTGTCTCTATCTAAGTTATTTGGGGGAAGGAAAGGCACAGCTGAAGGTCAAACAACTTGCAGACCCAATAAATAAATAAAAGTCACCACGCTGCCAAGTGGCTGCCACCCCGGGGAGGCTCCGGTGCCCGCTGTGCTGAGAAAGAACCCCCAGGGCAACCTGGGCCTGCTTCTCCCTGGGACCACTTCTATTTTGGGATGGAAAAGCATCCTCTGGGCTGTCCTCCCCCTCGCACCCCCCTGGATCCAGGGTCATTACGGCAGGGGAGGGCTGGAAACCAGCCTGAAACCTGCTCGTATCTCAAGTCGAGTCTGACTTTGGCATCGGCCGAACCCTTCCGAGATAAAAATGATAAAACCACCCAAAGAAGGAAGGAAAACCCCACGCAGGGCATCGGGGGAAGGAGGTTTCCACATGGCTCCTCGAGCTGCAGCCCACAGCCCGTGGCTGCTCCGAAAGTGTTTCCTCACAAACGCCATCGTGTTTCTCTGAATAAAAGCCCAGATGCTGTTTATGCTGTTCTCTAGCATCTCGGTGCACTATATTTTTTAAAAAATGATTTGAATCAAAGCTCTCATTCTTTAATTAAACTTCATTTAGCTGCCATCTGCCTGGGATCAAAATGGCTTCATGTTTTGCAACTCTTAATGAGGATTGTTATTGGATTTGTAAACACATAAACAAGGAGAGAAAAAAAACCCAAAAAAACAACCCACCAAAGTCTTTGAAAAGTAATAAATGAGAAACATGGCTCAAGTGTTAAGATCTGCATCTTCACTCCTCTAATTGTAATGGAGCGGATCCCATTCAGCAGTGAATCATGGAATAGACAAAAAACTGGGTATAAAAATACCCTGCAACTGCGGGATCACGAGGCGGGAGGCTGCGAGAATTACAGCTGAGGGAAAACAATAATAAAGCCATATCTGGCATTTTCCCAGCTCAGGGAGGGTCAGGGCTCCTGGGCCACAAGCAACTCCAGGCACCGAGGGCAGGAGTTCCCCCCCGGGAAATGACAAGTGCGTGGTGTAGCCCTCAGACTCCCTGAAATTACAGTGGGAATTACTGCTATTCACTCCCTAAAAATATATCTGTTCCCAGAACCCGGCAGCCTCAAAACCCGACCTGGGGATAAAGGATAAGGCACCCGCGGAGCTGCCCCCGCTTTGGGGCACTGGGGGGGGCTCCAGTTCATCCAGAAATTTGGCTCAGCCCGTGGGGTAGCGGCAGGGCAGCCTCCTCCTGCCCCCCTCCATAACCAGGCTGGGGGAGAGGGGAGAGGGAGAGGGGGGGAACCAGCCCTACACTGCCCTCCTCGCTGGGCTTCCACCCCCTCCTCGACTCCATTTACCACCTTCCCCGTGTCATTCTGCTTCCTGGACTCACTCATCCATCCCCAGCCGAGCTCCTGTGCCCTCATTAACTCCACTGCCTGTGTCCCCCCACGCCCTTCGGTAATTAGGGGGCAGCCCCTCACCCCTCGAGCATCCTTCCCTTCTGCCAAGGTGCTGGCACCGGGGCAGCCCCAGACATCTCCACTCACGACCGAACCACGCCGCCGCCTCCCGTGCTGCTGTTTTTTAAACAGCAAAAATAAGAGAAAAACAAAAGAAAAGTCAAAATACAATGAGCGTGCCCTCTTAGGAGACACCGACTGGGTGGGGTTTGATCCGTGAATAAGCCCCTTTCAGACATTTTGGAAGAGAAGATGGTATTTTTACCTCCAAATCACGTTTCTTTGTTTCCTAATTGGAGATGCCACAGGTTTGAGCATCAGGCAGAAACATGAAAAGCTTCAGATTTCGATGGCAACTGCTCCGATGTCAAACTGTATCTCTAATTGGGGTCACTGATACAGATCTTTGCCCTTCTTTCGGCTGCTGCCTTTGTGCCATCTCCTACGTTTGTTTGGGCTTTTATTATCTCATGGGATCATTTGCATCTGACTCTTAACACAAAAAACGCAAGTCCCGAGCCAGAAAATAAAACTGCAGCTGCCTCAAAACACTTCTACCCACCTTCAAAACCCTCCAGTGGCCTGAAAAGGCCTCCTCTCCAGCAGACCCTGCTTTTGGGGCAGCTTTGCTCCGTGACAAGGCTGTCACCCTCCTGCTGCCAAACTCTACGAGCGGAGTGGAGGTGAAATTGCAGGGATTTCAAGTAACATCCCTCAATTTATGGGGTGGCTTCTTCTATGGGGTCCAGCGTGCCCAGCAATGCCACCCACAGCACCTGGCCCAGCGTTAGGGAACCTGTGGAGCATCAGTGGGATCAGCCTGTACTTGCTGTGGGAGCTTCCCCCCCACAAAAGGCATCAAATCCTCTTAGAAAATCCTAAGTAGGGAAGAACTTCGCCCAATTAAATGCTTTTCCTGGTTCGGAAGCCGGTTCAACGCACGCAACTGAAATAGCTTCTGTGCCTTTCCGAGTCTGGGGTGGCTGGAGGTCAGACATAAGAAGGTTTGGGGGAAAACTTACTCCTTTGGGGGGCCTGAAACCCCTTTCCCACTTGATCCAAACCTGCTTCTGCTCCAGAGCAGACCAGACTCGAGGGCACAGATCTCCTTAAGGGCTGGTTCTCTTGCGTATCACTGCGCTGCAGTTTGGAACCACTCCCCCCCCCGCAGCTCTGCAAGTCAAATTTTACACCTTGGATCTAAATTGAAGCCATCGGTGGACAATGAAGCACTAAAACGTGTCAAACCTCCTGGTTTCAGGCACTGGTGGATTTTATTGAGCAGCCAGAGTACGGCAAAGTCTGTCTGGGGGTGCCCTCCTGCACTTACTCTTACCTGTAAATGCTATTTATCAATAATATACAAAATAAAATAAGTCCTTTTAAGAGCAAGGCAACACTTTTTATTTTTATTTAAAAAGGCCTTGATGGCAGGAATATAGTGTAAAAATCATTGGAAAAACTAAAAGGCATCGATACATATTGGAATATACACTTTTTACATAAATTACATTTATTTATTTATTCTTTCATTTGAGGTTCTTATTCGGTTTTGAGGTCTAATAGTTAATAGGTCCTGGGATCTGGACGTTTAGACCACCATAGTCTAACATGTACATGTTCATGGGCCATTGCTGAAAGAGAGGGAGAGAAAAAGAAGGCAAAAAAGGCTCCGTTAGGACACAACACAAAACCAGGCATACGTCAAATCTTGGACATGTTCCGACAAGGGCTCTTGCTCCCTCTTTCCAAATATTTCCAAAATAAGACAAAAGAACCAACCCCAAACCAAAACACCACCAGCAAACCTGGCAAAAAGAAACTTCTACGTTGATATTTCTCTTGTGCTTTTTTGTTATTTTTTAGAAGCTTTTGGCTTCGTCCACAATCGAAGCCAAGCTCTGAGGGAGAGCAGCTGGATGCCTCTCCCTGATTTCGTTTCCTATCTTCCCTGTTTCCTGGGAGCTCTGCATTGCTCCCGGGATGGAGCAGGGGTGATGTTCCCGGGATGGAGCAGGAGTGATGCTCCCAGCACAGCTCAGACCTCAGGGGAACCTCTGGGTCCTGCCACGAGATGTCACGGGGCCAAAGCGCCGCCACCAGCACCAAACTGGTGTTTTAACCCAGTGGGGTCTCGTGAGGGGCTCCAGCTAACGCTGAGCATCCCCCCCAGGCACTGGGGAGATTGATGCAGAGATCCCTGAGGGGTGGCAGACACTTTGCTCTGCTGACCCCCCCCACCTCAGACAAAGCCAGCAGGAAAAGGGGAGCCCCAGAGCTGTGTTCCCTCCTTCGCCAAACCTGCTCGTGCCATTTAATGTCACCCTTTATAGTGTTTGTCGGGCGGAGGGAGGTGGTGACGGTTGAAGGAGAGCAGAGAGCAGCATCCTGAAGCAGAAAGATAGGTAGGCAGTAACCCCCCTAATATCTGGAAGGCTTTACCACAAGTGAGATCTGATTTGTTGATGATGTAGACTCCATATTGGAAGAGGAGGAAGAGGAAGATGAAGAAGAGGAAGATACCGAGTTCCCTTCGGAGATCCTCTTCCGCTTCCGTTTGGGAACGCTGGTGTCTTTCTCTGCAGGGAGAGAGGGGAGGCATCAGGGGTCTGAGCCCTGCGAGTGGTCCCTAAATCCATGTGGGGATCCATCCCCCTGTGGCCATCCTCTGTGCCACCGTTGGGGACATGGCCTCCAGGACCTGGCACGGAGCTGCCAGCCTTCCTCAGGCACCGGAAAGAAAATCCCCAAAATAAAAGAACCCCAAACTCCAGGGCTTACAGAGCCTGATATCCCATGGACTTGTGTCCGTGCTGGATGCTGTGGGGCTCTGAAGGTGCCTCCTGTGATGACAATATTTCCATATATATATATATGTGTGTATCTGCATATATAAATTTCCTTGAGCATCTTTTTATTTTTTAAATCAGGTTGCAGTCATGCTCTCGCTTGCCAGATCTCCCTCCTCTACCTGCCACCTTTTTTCATAAATCTAATAGGTTCCTAATTATCTCTGGGGCTGCTAATTCTGACACATTTGATTAAAACTGGCTGGGATTTATTGGGAAGGATGGGACAGAGAGAGAAACGTGTTCCCAGTGATCACAGAAACCTTGTTTCCTTAGAAGCTCAACTGCTGAACGATGGCTCAAATTAAGGGATTTAACCAATGAATAAATTGCTCACGGTGAGTAAATTGCTAATGAGAAAGGGATAATCAAATCCTCCAGAATGTGCTGAAAGTTTCAGTCTAAACCCAGCCTCTCCCCAGCTCACAGAATAGCAATTGTCTAAGAGGTTTGCTCCTCACCAGATGCTGAGCCTGACTATTTCCAGGTAGGGTCTTCTCCCCAGGCTCTCCTGGGGATACAGAAGGTTCAAATGGCTCCCCCCCAGCCCCCAACGATTTTGCCCATATATTCTCTCTGCCGCAGGGCAGGGAAAGCCACAGGCATTTCTTACCCCTCCACTTACCTGTTTGTTTGGCCTCGGTGCAGATTTCGGCAAACGGCCTGTGTAAGAGACAAGGGGGTGAGCGCAGGCAGACACCATCCTTTCCCCCCCACCATGCCTGTCCTCTCTGGGACACAGCCCAGACCCCAACCCCACGCTGCCTCCTCCCACACCCCTCTGTGTGGGGATGGGACACGGAGCCTCCCACCACTCCCCAGAGGGAAACAACCCAACAAATCCCAGCTGGGTCTCTGAGGTGACCCCATTATCTGCCCCTGCGCCGGGTTCCTTCCCATCATCTCAAACTGTCCAAGAAAGGGGGGATAAACCATCCCTGCTAATGCTTTGCTGGGCCCACCCGTGGGCGAGCACGTCCCTGCAGCACAGGACAGCAGATGCTGGGGGTGGAGTGGGTCCTCTGTGGGCACACGGTGGTGTCACCCCGCTCCGGTGGCCCCACGGTGACTTACCCCACTCATGGCTGGAAAAACAAGGGGCAACGCTTAACAGAAACCTTCCCCAGGCACAGAGTGGGAGGACTTACTGGAGCTGGTTTATAATCACCATCCGGATGCTCTCCCGTGCCTTCAGGATCTTCTCCAGCCGATGGATGTCATAGGTATTGGGGTTTCTGAAAGGGATATCGTCCGGCAGCCCGGTAACCTCCACAGCGTCAGGACTGTCCCTGATGAGTTTATAGGGCACCATGACGGGCCGGTTCAAGCCCAGAGCCTCCCCTGGAACAGCAGAGCAGAGGACAACTCACCAGCTTTACCCCACAGGGCTCCGGATCCAACCAACCGAAGGACCAAGAGCCCTGGGAGGACTTTGGGCAGCCGGGATGCCCGACCTTTGCTGCAGCCACGGCCCTCCCAGCCATTTCAGGACTGCCTGCCCAATTTTTTGCCTGCTCCGTTAGTCTCTACTTGGGATCCTGGCAGGAGCCTCAGGGGGAAGCTGTTTTACAGCAGCAGCCCTTGCAGACCCACCTCTGCGCTGTGTAAAACCCAGCACCAGCTGGTGGCTGGGCCAGCAGCAGCCACAGTGAGGGAGACAGCCCAGGAGAGAGGGCAACTGGGAGAGATTTGCCCATTCCCCTCTTGTCAGCAGGTTTGGGGGGTATCGCTCATCATCATATTGGTCCAGCCCCTTTTTTGCACCACTGCATCTATCCCTTTGTCCTCCACAACACCCTGAGGCAATGAAATACCACGATTTAATTCCTTGCTGCATTAAAAGTGCTTCCTTCAGTGTGATTTAAACCTGCTGCCCGTCTTTCTGAGTACCTTTTTATTTCCTGCACCACGGGGAGCAGCCAATGTCCACCTCACACCTTGTGGGAATGTGGGGATCCACTGTGGGCTCAGCCCCCACATGGGCCAAGTGCTGCTGAGGATGCTCAGAGCTCAGCACCAGCCTCCCTGGGGAACTGGCACCTCCAAGGGGGCAAATCTGTCCCCAAAGCAGCAAGCAGCCCCCCAAACCAGACAGTTTGCAGGAAAGGTGAGCAGCCTTGACAAAGGGAAACTTGAGAAAGGAGGGAAGTGACATTCCCTGCTGCTTTGCTATCATTTTGGCTATTTTCCTTCTCCTTCAGGCAATTATTGTGGGGAGAGCGGCGAGACGCCCCACCAGTGGGGTGCCACTGAGCTGCCACAGCTCTGCGGGGGGTCTCACGGGTTGATAAATAACCACCCAGCACTGAGACAAGTCCCCAAACAGGGACAGCCACGAGCAGTGGCAGCCTGTACCCAGGGGGCTGAGACGGTGACACTGCTCAGGGCACCCTGCAGCGGGGGCTCTTCCACTCCCCCCGCCAGGCTGCTATTTTCCCAGCCCAGGTGGAAGGAGGGGTTTGGTTGGTGGCGTGAGGAGCCTGAAAATGGCATTTTTGCATCTTCTTCAGTCTCCTGAACCTGTTTTTCGACTGTGGCTCCAGTGAGCTTTCCCAAATCCGTGCCCCATGTCAGGCTGCAGCTCCAGCCTTGCTCCCGGCCCGGCAGGCTGGCACAGGGCAGGCACGCTCAGCACACCCGCCACGGCTCACGTTTAAAACACATCAAAGGCCAACACCAGACTGAACAAATCCTGCTCCTGGGCTGCTTTTTTTCCATCCTCCCTCTCCTCGCCAAGGAGGAGCTGTCAACAAGAAGGTCACGGTCCCACCTGCCGGGAGCGAGCCTCGGGAAGGTCCCCGGGGACGGGCTGTAACGTGAAGCAGTGGGATGAGACCTGTGCTGCAGCAGGCTGCCGTGTGCTTGGCCTATAAATAGAGGCCTTCAGTGGAATTAATTTTAACTATGGCTGCTGTCAGCAAAAACAAACCCGCCCGGCGATGCGGGCGGAGGGGAGACTCACCGTATTTTTCATTGAAAAGCTCTTTCACTTGCTCTCGGAGAATCACCTTCTCCCCGAGCCTGTTGGCATCGTCCTCGTCTGCAAAGCAAAAATAAAAAAAAAATAAAAAATAAAAGGGACGGGGAATAAAACACCCCGTTTCTTTCTCATGCCCTGGAAAACCCACCCTGCTGGGGTGGGTGTCACGAGGGTGAGATGCCCCCGTGCCCCCAGCGTGGTGTGGGGACGCCTCGGAAGAGGCTGTTCTGCAATTGCCCCTTGTGTTTCCAGAGCTGTGCAAAGTGGCTATAAAATGCTGCCAAATCTGCATTTGCCACACGCTGCCACGGCTGAGAGCATTTTACATCCACTCTGCGGTGCTGTAAATGACTGCAAAATATGCAAAGCAACGGAGACTCAGGCCCTCGGTGCCACGAATGCTCCCACAAGTGATATCAAGGAATGAGATAGCACTTTTATAGCTGGGCTCCTAAGTACAGTATTGTTTTATAATACGCCATATAATCAGCTTGCCTTTACGAGCTTTTTTAATTATCCTCATCGTGCCAAACAGTTTCTCCTCTGTTCTCTCGTTTCAAACGATGTGCCTATGGCAGTAGATTTTTTTCCCCGGCTGTTCAGCATCCTCAGAGGGGCTCCAGGAAAAACGACTGGGGTCAGAACTGGCCCCATTTGGTGCTTTTTGACCCCGCAGGTATAAAGCCCCGACTGAATGACCCTCATCTGCCTCTCGCTGGGGTCTCCCCTCCAGCCCTGAGCCAGTCGGGGTGCACAGTGCTGGGCCAGCTCGGTGGGGTCTCCTCCGGAGAGGAGGCATCACCACCATGAGCCTCATGGCTCCCGAGGCAGGCACTTTCACCACACCACGGGGTGGAGATCCAGGATGGTTAATTAAAACATGGAGATGAGCACTGCAAACCTCAGCATCAGGCACCCGAGCATCCCCTGCCCCCCCTCTGCACCAGACTATGATTTGATTTTGAGCAATCGTGTGATATTTGATTCTGATTTTGAGCAATCACACAATTTTGATTTCGGTTTTAAGCAATAGCATGGCTTGTAATTTTTGTTTTAAACGCAAGCTGAAAACCTGATGTGAGTCTCTGCCTCTCTGCACGGGGCCCCAGAGCCCAGGGTTTGACACCCCTGGCAAAAAAACCCCACACCTCAGCCACCCCGATGCTGAAGGTGCTGGAGAGAAGCTGCCACCCTTAAATCTCCACACCCTGCAGGGTACAGCCTCCAAAACCTCTTGTCCACATGGAAAACAATAGTTGTGTCTGGATATAATTAGGAAAAAATAAGGAAGAAGTTTCTGCAAAGGACCTTGAGGGCCACGTTGCGCCTCAAATCCAGAAATGGCAACAAAGCAGCTTGAAAGGGATGGAGGAAAAAAAATAAATAAAATAGAAGAAAATCAAATTAATGTCAATAAGGAGATCTGATTTCAAGCACCACAACCTTGCCTTGTGGTGCTGCTCCCCAGGCCACGTCAGGCCGGTGGGGACAAAGCCTGCGGGCTCCTTCTGTGACTTCCTTGTCATTGATGCTCAGTTTCTGGGCTGTACATACACACCCGCATGGATGTGTAGATGGTAGCAGACAAAGAAACACTCAAAATCAAGTGTTCTCACTCGTTTCATTCCCTGGGACTGAAAAATGCAGCAGCTCTTTCCTTTCTGCTCATGCCCCGAGCAACCCGAGTGCGAGAAACAAGATCCCAAGAGTTTGGTTTGTTTTTTTTTTTCCTCCTTGCGGTGGGCAGGACTCCCAAATTCCCATCCAAGGATTCAAATGCCATGGAAAACCTGGAACTGAGCATGCATAACAGAGAAGCCAGAGAGGAGGCTCCGGACAGTAGCACTGCTTCCCAGGAACCTGCCCCTCCATCCCCAGGCAGCTCCAGGCAAGAGGGATCTCCATCCACCTTTGACTTTAGCCATCTGGGTTTGGGAAATAATTGACTCAAGGAAGCCACTGGCACCCCTGGAATGTGCTGAGGCCTCCCCACGAAGCAGGTTTATGCATGCTGCTGGCTTCAGCTCTGTGTTATCTTCTTTTTTCTTTAAATTTAACAAAGTAAGGACCCCTGCACTCCACAGGCACTTAACGTGCAAGAGGTCACATTTTTAAAGCACCATTTAGCTCTCTCCCGATGGGACTTGTCAGAGTGTGGTATTTCTTTTAGAAACACCAAGTTGTATTTAGCAGTGATTAAAAACGGGGCTTAGGTGTCCGCTGTGCGACACCAGGATCCGAAACACCACCTCTTCTTCTAGGCACTTTAAAAAACTGCACCAAAACCAAATCCAAGGTATCCCACGGATCATTAATGGTTCTGTCTGGGTTTGTGATGCCATGTGTAGAGCCCTAATCTTGGCTGGGCAGGGTACCAGGCAGAGATTTCTTCCCCCCCTGTGTCACTGCCAGCATCCCAGGGTGCTGCTTCAGGCCATGCACATCCTCCACCCGGCCACCAAGCCCGGAGTAACAGCCTCCCGTTGGCCAAAAACCTCACAAAGCCTGTTTCATGAGGGAGACAGCCACTGCCCAACACATCCCACCAGGAGAGGGCTCGGGTCCCTCCTCCAGACAATCCCAGCTGTGTCACAGAAACACCCAGCCAGGGTGGTCAGGGTCTGTCCCTGAAGCCTAAGAGGATAAAAACACACTTCTTCCTCCCCTTTCAGCTTCAGTGGGTGTAATTCAGTTACAACCCAGTGTAAATCCGGAAAAAAACCCACTGACTTCAATATATTCATCAATGACCTGGACGAAGGGATGGAATGTACCCTCAGCAAGTTTGCTGATGACACAAAACTAGGAGGGGTGGCTGACACCCCAGAAGGCTGTGCCACCATCCAGAGAGACCTGGACAGGCTGGAGAGATGGGCAAGAGAAACCTAATGAAATTTAACAAGGGAAGTGTAGGGTGATGCACCTGGGGAGAAATAACCCCCTGCACCAGGACAGGTTGGGGGTGACCTGCTGGAAAGCAGCTCTGAGAAGAAAGACCTGGGAGCTCTTGTGGACAATAGGATGACCATAAGCCAGCAATGGGCCCTTGTGGCCAAGAAGGCCAATGGCATCCTGGGGGGCATCAAGAAAAGCGTGGCCAGCAGGTCAAGGGAGGTCATCCTGCCCCTCTACTCTGTTCTGGTGAGGCCCCATCTAGAGCACTGGGACCAGTTCTGGGCTCCCCAGTTCAAGAAGGACAGGGAACTGCTGGAGAGGTAAAACAAAGAGCCACAAAGATGATTAAGGGCCTGGAGCATCTCTCCTATGAGGAAAGGCTGAGGGTCTTTTTAGTCTGGAGAAGAGAAGACTGAGGGGGGATCTGATCAATGCTTACAACTAGTTAAAGGGAGGGTGTCAGGAGGAAGGGACCAGTCTTTTCTCAGTGGTGCCCAGGGACAGGACAAGAGCAAATGGGCACAAACTTGAGTATAAGAAGTTCCACCTAAACATGAGGAGGAACTTCTTTACTGTGAGAGTGGTGGAGCACTGGGACAGGCTGCCCAGAGAGGTGGTGGAGTCTCCTTCTCTGGAGACATTCAAAACCCATATGGACACGTTCCTGTGCAACGTGCTCTGGGTGGACCCGCTCTGGCAGGGGGGTTGGACTAGATGATCTCCAGAGGTCCCTTCCAACCCCATATGATTCTATGACTTTACCAAGGCAAATCCATAGTAATGCAGGTTTAAGTACAATTTGAATTAGCTCAACATATGCATGTTTTCAAAGAGGAGCTATAAACTTGCTGGAGTGGGCAATTAACAACTAGACACGTGTCCAGAATCCCAGCTGATGGGACCAAGGCTGGATCTGCTGGAGATACACCATGCCCTACCACAGGTACAGGCAGGAGAGCTCTTCTTTACTCCTGTAAATTAGTATATATGTTAAATCCCCAGAGCCTACGTGACTACAGACCAACCCTAGCCCAGAATATGCGTTAAAGCAAAGCAAAAAAAAAAAAAACCCCATAACCCAAATCCCTGCAAGGTCTCCTTGTGAATGGTGAGTGGATTTTTTTAACACATTAATTGCCTGGCCACATGGATGAGCTGAGGGTGACGTGGCAGCTTGGTCTTTCTGGAGCAGAAGCAGCACCGATGCCCAGGGACTGCAGCAACGGCGCCCAGAAACACGGAGGGGATTAATAACAACAATAAAACACCATTAAACACATTCTGCATCATTCAGTTCTTGGTATCACAGGGAAACAGAGCAGTGAAGGGGGAAAAAAAAATACCTGAAATTTGGGGGTTTAAGACATTTTCATTCCCATATTAAAATGGAAGTGCATTTCTTGTCTGCTACCATCTACGATGCATCAACTGAGCTACGTACCATTCAAGGCAGCGTAGGCTTTTTCCAATGATGTTATCCGTCTAGGGGCTACAGTGCAAGTTAAAAGAAGACAAAACAAACAAACAAACAAAAAAAAAATCAAAAAAAAAAAAAGAGAGAGAGAAAGAAAAAGAGAGCCATGAGTGCTGCAGCTTGGTTTCTTGGTCACAAACAAAAGCAAAAACCCAGGATGACACTGTCCCTGGCAGCTTAAAATTCCTCAAGGTCCCAAGGCCTCTTGGCACAGAGATGCTTTTGGTAACTAAAGAAGTGTCCTGGGTGAGCTGGGCGGGTGGGCTGGGTTCTCCACTGCACACCAGGGACCCGTTTTGGGATGTGCTTGAGCCCGTGAGCATCCCCCTGAGCTGCTCCTGAGCAGCTGGAGGCCCAGGGACACGTGCCAAAGCAGCAGCAATTGTGCCGCGGGGCCGCGCCGGAGGAGGAGAAAAATATCTGAGGTTCAAGCAGATGAAAAGCAAACAGGGAAACTGTGTCAGTTCTGCAGCAATGGGGGGCGAGGGAGGGAACAGGAGAAAAAGAGATCCCTAAGGAGATGCTGGTGCTTGCCACCAACTCCAAAGTGACAAGCGATATCAAAAAGAAATGAATTTCCTGGGAGAAAAGCATCAGCGGGGGGGGGGGTTAGAGCTCGATTTGCATCATGGGGAAAAGGGGGGAGGAAGAGGCTCATCACGCCAAAGCAGCAGCCGTGGGGAGAGATGGGGGCTGTGGATCAAGGCACTGGGGAGGCACTTGGTGCCAAATTGCAGCACGTGGGAACCAGCAAACTGGAAGGGATGGGGGGAGAGAGCAGGGGTGCGTGTCCAAATACGCTGAGCGGAGAGAGGAGCAATGTGAAGTAGCTCGAAACACGCATCAAACATTCCAAGCAGGCTCAGGAAAGCAGCTGGTGGCCACAGCACGGCCACTGGCTACCACACAGCAGGACCCAGCCAGAAAATTAGCAATGCTGCCCATCATCTGGTCCCCTGGGTCGCTGGGTGACACCCTGCCCGGGTGGACACCCTGGAAGAGATGCAGATGGGTCACGTTGGTGAAGGGAGAGCCAAGCCAAGAAGGAACAAGGTCCTGGCACAGCTCCTACAGGACGAGGAGGAACGCAGGCAGAGCACAGGCAGGAGCACAGGCAGGCAGCGAGGAAGAGGATGATACAGCAGCATCTTTCCAAGGTGAATCAGAAACAGTTTAAGAAGGGCAGCATGACATTTCATTTACTTGGTGGCATTTGCAGCTTTTCAGGTGAAGATTTCAAGGTGCTGTTATGAAATCACACTGATTAAGAAAGATAATTAAAATTTCTTGTCCTGGGAACCCACATGTGCTGCTCAGCTTCATCCCAGCAGGCTCACGGCCGCTGCACTGCGTGGCACGGAGGGCATCCCTAAGCGCTGGACCACAGCTGGGATGGAGCTGAACCCATCTCCATGAGCACCCTGAAAAACGGGGAGTTTTGGGGTCTCTGAAGGGCACAGCAGGATATGAGGCTGGTGGGAAACCATAGGGAGGCAAGAGCAAAGCAAACAAAAGGGCTGGGATGAGCTGGGCGATGGTGCTGCCTTCCCCTTGGGGCAAGGATGCCATGCACGGAGGAAAAGGAGACAAAAAATAGGCAAAGAAAAAGGTGATTGAAATCAGGGAGATGCTTAAAAACAGGCTTTGAAGCTTTGCAGCTACTCACACTGCCTGCTCGACTCTCCACCTTCAGACTAGAAACACCAACCAGCTGAACACCCCAAAAATAATTCACTCCGAGTAACAGGAAGGCGGATCAGAAGGAAAAATAACCTGGCTGCTCTTCTGGGGGTTAAACATCGGGGCTGAGGGGTGAAGGGAGAGGGACATGGACCTGGAAAAGCCACCTGGTGATGGAGCTGGATGTTCTCTGCTCCCATCACCGCCCCAGCAAAGTGCCTTCCTCTTTTCTTTTTCTCTCACTTGGAGTTTCCAACGCGAGGCATATCTCATCAAAGTCTTGAGGAGGATTGCGCTCGTCGCGTGATTAGGAAAAAAAAAAATAATATGAAAAGGATGCCTGGATGTGTGGTTTTCTTAATTAAAGAACACTGACTGCCCTACTTTATTAATTGGAGTATGGGAAATAATCTATCAGGGTGGTAGAGAGTTTGGGGAATAAGACAGATGGAGCTGGTGTACATTTTCAATCAAAGCACATAAAAATTAACATACAGAAAGATTTTTTTTGTGCATGTGCTAGATTACTTATGCTTGATTTTTTACTTTTTTTTTTTTTTTCAAAGGCTCAAATTAAGCCTGTTTTGTATCTTTGTGCCTGAGGAAAGAAGAAAAGAAAGGAAAAGTGCTATGTTTATAGTGCTGGAGCTTCACCCCTGCTCTCCCGCTTCGGTTACAATGTCGAGAGACTGTTCTGCTTTCAAAAAGGGGGTTTGAAGGTCTTTTTTTTCACAGAGCAGAGAGGAGAAAAGAAACTGGAAATCAAAAGGAAAAACCTCTGGATGCCAGGAGGATTGTGCTGCTGGGTGAAACCCCTGGGAGTAAAATGATGGCAGAGACACTGGTGGCCTCAGGGACATCATCCCAACCATGGAAGCAGCCGCAGCCACTGACCTCCTCTGGGTGCTCACCAGATTTATTTTTCCTAAAACCAACCTCGTTTCGCCCCCACCAAAACCACCTTCTTCTGCAACCAGCATGCACCCCACCCAGCCACCTCTGTGCTGGCAGCCTCACCCCCACACAAGCTGCAACCCATTAGAGGGGAGATACCATCTCAAAAGAGAAATTACAGATTATCTTGAGGGGAAAAAAAAGCGTGTGAGACGCTCAGATTATACTGGAATCCTTTTATCTGTTTCCGTTGCACTTAAAAAATGGGTATCCCTAAAAGAGAGAGATAAGGAGGGCAGCCCTCCCCAGTCCTGCAGTTATCTGGGATGCTCTTTGCAACTTGTTTAAAGCAAATTAAACCCCAGAATTTAACCCAAAGGCAATTCAAATCACGCTAAAGTGATTTATTTTTTTAAAAAATGATGTTAAATTTCCCCTTTCACTTAAAATGTGTACTCTTCATATAATTTTTACCCAAAATGATCCACAAAACTGTAACATCCATTATATTTAAATAGTAGTCCCCTGGGCTTTCCAGCTTTTAGATGCCTTTGCAATGCCATCCTGCTTGGGAGCAACTATTGCTTTCATTTAATGCTCCTCTGCGAAATAAAAGTGATTTTCATTGATTTTTGTTTTAATGCCAAGCACGCACTTCTGCTGCTGCTCTTCATTTTACACGGCAGGACTTTACTACACAAGATTGAGGTAAAAAGAACACTCTTAAATTTAAATTTTTAATGATCTATGACTAGTTGGAAATCATTAATTTTGTTAAGACAGATGAAAAGCGATCAAAGCCAAGGCAGTGAATGTACCACTGTGTTGCCACCATCCACTTCAGCATAATGGGGTGGAAAAGCAGACGAGAGGTTAATTACTGTCAACGGGGATTTTTGGGGGGCAAAATACAAACAGCCTTTTTTTTTCCTTAAGGAGCCATTTCAGTGGTAGTCTGACTACTAGAAAATAATTATAAGTCCTGGAATTGTCTCTGAAGATTTAGCAAATATATGAAATAGCCTATACCAAATTGAGATGTCAAGTAAGAAAAACCCCTCACCCGTGACTGCTCTTATTTAAAACTCCTGTTGGAGAAGAGGGTGCGAAGCCCTGAGCCCAGCAGGGATGCTGTGACCTCCTCCTGAGCCTGCTCGAGTACCACAATACATGGGATAAAATATCCCTTTGGGTTTGTGCATGGGCTAACCCATGGTGGGAGCGTTCAGCTGGAGAAGGAGGGGGAAAAAAAACCCTACTGTGCCTCGAAAAGAAAATCAATTTCCTCTACATCTCTATCTTGTGCTTCCAAGCCAGCTGGCAGGTTGAAGTATTTGCCTTCTGATGTGCTCCTTTGTTAATGGTGTGATTTGTGTCAGATCAGCTTCTCTTAACGTAATTATACCGATTACGGCAGAGGAATGGGAAGACAAGATGGGGCTGGAGGAGCGGATACACCCTCGCCTCACTCCGGCCTTATGGCCATGGAATTCTGTGAAAAACCAGAGTTCTGCAAAACCTGCATTTCACCCAGGGCTCCTTTAAAGTGCAGCTGATGCAAGCTGGGACCTTGCTGCTTAGGACTGAAAAATAAGAAGCCTAAATCCAAGGTGTGTGGAGGCCTCTGGGCACCTCCCCATCACTCGGCCGGGCCATACACAGGGATGCAGAGGGTCAACACTCAGACCATGCTCTGGACTGAGTTTCTCCTGAGACCCCTAGGTGTTTCAGCCCCCCCCCCCAGGTGTCTAACACCTTTTTGCTGTTCCCAATGAGGCCATATAAATGTTTTTGACTCTGTCATATTTGTCTTCCCTAAATCGTGCCATCCCCATGGAGGCTGGCCAAGGAAACGAGAAGCCATCAATAAAGACGACAACGTTTTTTGCACCCATCTGTGCTCTTCCAACAGTTATAATTACAGACATTTAAAACCGAGACAGGTTTTTACCCGTGTTTCTGACAGCCACTCTCTTTTCTGGGCAGCCTAGAAGCGAGAGACAGAGCTACCACAGCCATGTGGGGAAGGACATGGCTTCGGGGTGGTGGTTTCTGCCAGTGGGACACCCCATCCTCCCCTCTCCCACGTCTCCCCCACTGTTTCCACACATGGGATACCCTTGAGCTGGCGAGGGCTTTCCCCACCACCCTGCTGCAGCCTGATGAGGAGCCTGTGGTTAATCACTCTCTTCCCGTGCCCCTCCCTCACCACTCAACCTGCCAGCTCATCCCAACACTTACTTATTTTAAGAAAACACTTAAGAAAGTGGGTGCTTTCTTAAATACAAAACGCCCTAGTTTAGCTCTTGAAAAACACCGTCATTTCAAGGCAACAGCAACAGAACTGATGGGTGATGCTGAGACCAGCTGTCTCGGTCAGGGGAACTTTAGCAAACGTGCCAAACAATAACAAAACCAAAGTGGGAAGCCCAGGAAAGTGAGGTCAGGGGCAGCCTTCCTCCAGCTGATAAAATTATTGCTGCCATCCACTGCTTACAGCCCCCTGGCCACCACTAAACACTTGGCCAATGCACTGCTTAGGCAAAAAGGCATCATCTCTTACCAGGTTTGGGGATGAGTCCTTGAAAAGGCCTGTAAAAAAAAATAAGGAAAAAAGGAGAATTAAAATGAAATGCCCACTGGGAAGCCAACGTGCCTGGACTGAGCATCCTCCCGTGGCATAGGGAGGGTTAGGGATCAGCCTGTCCCTCACACATTCTGCCACGACTCGTGTGGGACCAGCAGGAGCTCTGCAGGGACAGGGACAGGGTCCCTGCAGTCCCCGGGGACACACAGCCTGCTCAGGGCAGCATGGCCCATGTCAGTAAGAACCAGACAGTGTGGCCCAGTGAAAAGGGTGATGGAGCCATTCTTAAAACCTGTTTTTTTTCCTGTCTCACGTTACAGTGATGAAGTGCCTTTGCCTTTCTTGCCAAAACCTGCAGGAGCCCCCATGAATGGCTGGGGCCTCTCCAAGCACTGTGGGACCCTGGGCACTGCTATAAACTGATCAATGTCTCTCCTATCTCCAGCCATCTAGAAAAGGGGCTGGGATTTCTCTGCCCATGCATCCATTGCACCAAGTATTTATAGTATTTTACAGCCCTGCCCCATGGGGCTGGCAGAACTGGGGGTACAGTTAGGTGGGGTTCCTCCTCTCGGGGCAGCTGATGCCTCTTGCCACGTACCTCGTCACGGTGAACTTGATTTTATCAGCCACAGCCAATATCCTCTCCAGGTTCTGCGAGCCAAAGGTGCAGGGCTTCCTGAAGGGGATCCCAGGGGGCAGCCCCTCTATAATCACCGACCCCGGATTGCTCTTGATCCTCTTGTATGGCACTTGCACGGGGTATTTAATACCCAAGGCCTCACCTGGGAGAGAAGCCAGCAGTAAATGAGTGGCACACCAGGGATGCAAAGCACAGCGTGGGGTGAAGCAGGCTGCTGGAGGCACCACCTCAAGCTTTAGGACCAATGTTTTCAGGTTGCCTCCGTGATGAGAGTGAGGAGGTCCCAAGGCAGCCACGAGCGTGCAGCAGAGCTGGTGGAGCCAAGGAGAGACACTGTTCCAGGGGCATGCCCCTTCCTTGGAGGTGTTCAAGACCAGGCTAGATGGGGCTTTGAGCAACCTGATCTGGTGGAAGGTGCCCTTGCCCAGGGCAGGGGAGTTGGAACTCGATGATCTTTAAGGTCCCTTCCAACCCGAACTGTTCTATGATTCTATGATGCCCACACAACAAGGTGAGAGGGATGGATAGCTGCTTTTGCTTTGCTTTGGGACATTATTTGGAACATGCCTATGGACTAATTTCCATCTCTGGCTCTTTGGCTGCAGGACCAAGGCTATGCTTGCATCTTCTTGCGAGTCATCACTCGTGCAGGTTCTCAGGTATCAGCAAAAGTCTTACCCCTGCCCAGAAAATGGGGCAGCAGATTTTCCCCTGCCTTGCTGGAGGAAGAACAGATGCTGGGGCAGGCTGGCTGTGGGAACACCCTGCAGAAGCTGGGTAGGTGCCCTGGGGACAGGAGGAGCAGCATCTTCTTGTTCCCAAATGCTCCTGCCAGCACTTGCTACGGTCTCTCTTTAACCCCTTCCCAACCTCCCGCCAGCCCCAGTGCTCCCACAGCTCGGCAATTCTCCACTAATGAATTTACCACCATTGCTCTTCACAGAGAGGGGGGTTAAAAGAGAAATCAAAGCGTGGCCAGCGAGGGCCAGGCAGTGGGAAGGGCTGGGGCACACTCCCCATCATGGGCTCCCCCAGGAGCTGCCCACGCAGTGAGTGCCCACAGCAAAGAGCACTGATTCCCAGCCCCACCGTTCCCTCCCCAGCCCCACAAGGTGCCAGTTGCTCAAAGGGGAAGTGAGAGAAAGCACCCGGGAAGGAGGAATGGGGAGCAAAAAAAAATCTGTGAGGCTTAAGGGGGAATAAAACCCACTCCCACCCTGGTTTCTCACCGTATTTCTTATTGAACAGGTCTTGGACTTGTTCCCGCAGCGTGTTAGCGATGTCTATTCTGGAAAGCCTGGCATCATAATTTTCTGTAAAATAAAGAAACAATTATGGACTTCTGCTGGTAAATTAAAAGGCACTCTGTGACTTTTAAGTAATGCCATTTTCTAATTATAGGAAAGTCCTTATCTTGCAATTAGCTAATCTCTGGAGTGGCCCATTCAAAGTCCTTAAAAATAATCTAAACAGAAATATGTTTTTTTTTCCCCCTGCCTGTTTGCTAAGAATAAAAGCCGCATGAAATCGAAGATTCAGTTGCAATGATTACCGGTGCTAAAATAAAGTACACTCCAAAACCTCTCCGAAAAGCCAAAGCCTTTTAAAAATCTCCATCCCTCTCTGCACACCCTCGAAGGCCCCTGTGGCCCAAGGAAGAAGGACACTCAAGCAGGTCAGTACTTGCTTCTCCAGCCCATGAGCTTCTCACCATTGCTCCTTTCCCTGAGGGAGCCACCATGCGCTGGCCGGGAGCGGTGTTTATACAAACATCACCCAGGTGGAAAAAGCCCCAGAAAAGGCAAACTCCAAGGCTTACAAGACTTAATTATGTATCTCACAAGGTCAGACAGCGAGATAAGCAAAGCTGGTTAATTAGGGCACCATCCAAAGTGCTTCACGCCTCTTCCTATGGGACTGCCTACCCTGGCTATGTGTCTTGTCTTCTGGTTGTCTGTCCTTCCCATCCTTTCACCCCACTCCTCCCTCCCCTCCTGCCCATCCACCCAGCCCCAACACCCCACGCCGCTCCCTTCCCATATCTTTGCAGCCCCCACAACAGGCCAGGGACTCTGCCTCAGACCCCCCCCAGATACCCCAGACCCTTACCTTGAAATCCCTGTCTCTTCACAGCATCCTCCAGCAGCGCCTCGCTCGAGTCCCTCTCATTGGTGGCTGAGACAGGGGACATAAGAGGAATTAGGACTTGGGGTGCTGTCGAAAGGGATGCATAAGAAGGGGTTTCCAACCAAACCAACGAGGTGGGGAGGGAAGGCAAGAGACACTCTCACTCCTCTCCTACCTAGTCCTTAACGGCCCGGCTGCCGGGCGTCTCGCAGCCTACCTTTGGCTGCCGGGCTGTCCGACGCCGGCTCCTTTACGCCCTCCGCCAGCAGCTCCGGTCTGGAAAACAGCAAGAAGAGGGCATGGGGTGAGCTCCCCAGTCAGTGACACCCCGCTGCACCAGTATCCCCCCGGGGACAAGACACCTACGGCCACAAACCACTAACCGTGTCTGCCTAACACAATTTTAAAGCTCCTGCAACGCCAACTTTAGAAGCCATTTTCACGTCAACGGACTCTTGAGTGAGCTGCTCTGATGCTCTCCAGGATGAGATTAAGCTGGCCACGGCTGAGCAGCTTAACTCAGCAGCTATAGACTTAGGAAACACGATCCTGCAGGTTTCTCAGGGATGGGAGAAGCCACGCATGGCTCCTTCCAACATCCAGTTGGCACCCAAAATTGTCACTTGGGTATCTAGTGCTAAAACTGCATGGGAAGGTGATAGCAGGGCTTGTTACGAGCTGTGCTGAAGCCGTGCCACAGAAAAATGGGTCTGGGATAAGGACAGGAGAAAATCTCAAAGCATGGTTGGGCTGGCCTGGGAGCTGCTGGTCTGACACCACAAAAATCTCTGTGCTCCCAACGTTTCTTTTCCATTTCAGCCACCCACTGGCACTGGTCGCATCATCTCTCTCCTCTGCAAGGGAGGCTGAGTCAACATTTGGGTGAGAAACCCCCCAAAATACCTAGAGACATTTTTAAAATCCATCCTTGCTGGGTCTGTTCCCTCTTTCAGGGCAATGCTGTTGTGTTACATCAGTCTTGGCTTTTCACAGCCCCTCCCCAGCTCCTGTGACACCTCCCTGCTCTCCAGAGCAAGGATAGCATCTTCCCTGATGCCTAGAGCATCTCACTGAGGCTGGGGGACAGTAAGAAAACCTTCTGGGGCTCCCAGCCCCTCTCCTTGCCCCATGCCTGAGCATCCTGAAGGTTAAAGGCTTTGGCTCCTCTCATCCACCCTTGGGTGCTCCCTGCTGCTGTGACCAAATCTTTGCCCCAAAAGACATCGAAGGAAAGATGCTGCCTTGCAGGGATGGCTCCAACAAGGCAACAACCCTTGATTGCTTTTAATCAAGTTAATTTATTGAAGGCGACCAAGTGATGGATGTTCCCCAAGGACACTGCACAACAGCCAGAGCTCAAAGCAGGAACACCCTCCCCAAGGGACAGTTGCTCCCCCTGCCTTACCTTTTAATGACAAACTGGATGTTGTTGCTCGCTTGCAGGATCTTCTTCAGCTTGGCAATACCAAAGCAGTTGGGGCGCCGCAGCAGGATGCCCTCTGGCAAGCCCACGACAAACAAGTCCTCAGGATACATCAGGAACTTGGAGTAGGGAACTTTGACCGGCTCTGATATTCCTATGGCTTTCGCTGTGGGAGGACCAAATCTTGATAGTTTGCTGGGCATCCACATTGGGTCAAAGCAGCTGCATCCCCAGTGCCTAACTCTGCCCAAGAGCATCCTGGCCCATCTCCACTCCCCCCCATGATGGGCTCTGGCAGTCCAAGGGCCACAGCTCAGCTCTGCCCCAAGCTTTTGGGGCCTTCCAGGCAGAGCCACAACTTCTGGTCCTGCCAGCAGCAAAAACTTTCTGCCAGCTCTCAAAATAAACTTGGATTTTTTGGGGGGTTAAACAACCTTTTTAAAAAGGAGTGAGCAGAGCATGCTGAGTGCCAGCCCCTGGTGTTGGGGTTCCACCAGATTTCCTGGGCTATGCCACATCCCCCTGGGGTGGAAAACCCTCTCTGATATTTCAAAAAAGTGATGGGAGGGAAACACTTTGGTCCTTCCCTCTGGAGGAGGAAGGCTGAAGGTCAAAGCAGCGATTCCCTGGCTGCAGCCAGCAAAAAGGCATCGAGGGGAAGAGCTGCAATAACAAGGCCCGGGGAGATTTCAAATGCCCAGCAGACAGCAAATGAACAAATTAGATTGCATCTTTACTCAACTGCTGGTTTGGAAATGGTAGTTGACATTTCTGAGCAATTAGGAGCTCCCCACAGCAGAAGCTGGCACTTGGCATGATGAACGGGTGTTAATGACCATCTTACCATATCTCGTGTTGAACAAAATTTCAACTTGTTTCCTCAAATGACTTAAAACGTCCCCTATACCATCTGCAAAGAAGAGAAAAAATAGAGAGAAAATCTCAGAGAAACCATGTGCCTCTGAGGCAAACAACACACAGCGCAGGTGAGCAGCCCCTGACCTCCAGCAGAGCCAGCCACACGCTCTTCATGCCTCCAAAATCAGTGCCAGTCCTCCAACACCTGCCTCCTAGCAAAGAAGGGCAGGAATGCACCTACCACAGAGCTGTGCTCTGCTCCTGAGCAGCAAGGAGGAAAAAAAGAGGGGGGGAGAGAGCCCAGGAACATGGCTGTGCTCTTCTGCGCTGAGCTGTTCCAAAGTTGAGTGATGAAGTAGGAAACCCAGAAAACCCAAGCCAAAGTACATCCGTGTTCATCCATCCTTCCAAAAACTTGCAATTACCAGCCGATGCTTGGGGTTCATTGTACACTCACCTGATCCCTCCATCTGCTTTTCTTCATGTCGTGACTCCTCGCTGGGGCCCTTCTCTGTCCCTGCAGAGGAAGAGGAGAGTTAGCCATGGCCAGTGCCAGCCAAATCAGGCCAGATGTGAGCAAGAGGTCTCTGGGCCCCCCACAGTTACCCAACCTCACCCTCCCCTCATTGAGAGCAGGCTCAGGCTGTCAGCATCATGCCAGGAGCTGCATCAGTGGAATAAACCCATCATCTACATCTAAGAGGTCTTCCCACACTTTGGCATGGGCTTCCTGGGGAGGCAAGACCCACCATTTAGCATGAGTGAGGGCAGCCACAACTGGCTCCAATCCCACCAGGGTAAAATCCCAGACTGGGCAGAGGATTTGCAGTAACCTGGGGCTGGAAAGGAGCAGGGTTTTGCCTGTCAGAGCTCCCAGATGGCCTGGTTGAGGCCACGACTCTGGAAGCAGGTCCCGGCTCCATCACTTTGGCTCATAAATAGTGTTTGCTCATTTCTGACACAGACATGAAGTCCTGTGCCCCCAGGCAGTCTCCCAGGTCCTTCGTTTGTGGTACCTGTGGCCGTTTCTAGGATGTAGTTGGACTCCTCCGAGGCCATGTGTGTGGGCACTGGGTCGTGCATCTCATCTGAACCGGGCGATCGGTCTGTGAACAAAACCCCACGGGCAGCTTTTGTTTCAATGACAGGGGCACTGTCCCCAAAACAGGGTTCAAAGGGTCCTGGCCCATCAGCAAGAGCTCAGCGAAGGTCCCCCAGCTCCTGGGAACCCCCCCACACCACAGCCCACACCAGGAGTCATCTCCCCTCTTCCTTCCCAAGAAAACCCAGAGCTCGTCCCTGAAACACACCCGATCTCTCACCCCAAGGGAAAGGAGCAGAAGTTTCTTTCTAACCTCCACAGAAGGTGAAGAGCAAAAATAGTTCAAAACGATTTATTTGGTTTAATTCCATCTAGACACTCAATTTTGGCTTAAAACCTTAATGCTGCTTGACTTAGCTACTCCACCATGGGAAAACTATTCCACTAAAAAGTTCCTCCTCCCCAAAATCACACCTCTGTATGACCTCTTCGTTTAAACCTGTCTCCTCTAATGCTGGGCTCCCTTGATGCCCTCAAAGAGCTATCCAAATTTAGCTTTAAATAAACCTTCAGCTAGTTTAAATACTTTACTCAGGTCACTTCTTAATCATCACCTCATAGGATAAATAACCTAAATTTCATCAATTTCTCCCTGTAGGTGAGCATCTCTTTTCTATTAATCCTCCTCCCTGCCCTCAGCTGTACTCCCTCTGATTGAGCTCAGTCTTCAAATAAACTAAGAAAAGGTGGACTCTGGACTTGAAGCGTGATCTGCCTGGCACAGGAGAAGTGATAACACCACTTCCTCCTCCTCCTCCTCCTCACACACACCGCCAGCTCACCACGTATTAGCTTTCTTCTCTTCCATTAGATGCCAAGTTGAAAATTAAAATGTTTGATCTGCTGCTATACATTGTGCCTTCTCCTTCCCCTGTATTTATCGTACATTAAGTCCACTCTATGATAATCCTGGAGCTACTCCCCCAGATATCACTGTATTAAGGGGAATGCTGGGTGCAACAGAGATTGCCCTGGCACAGCAGAGCAGGGTGTCACTGCTGGCTCCAGTATCACTGTCCTGTTGCTGCCCTCATTCTGGTGAGATTATTAATTAATGTTTGTAAAGCACACTGAAAATGCAAAGTGCTAACTATCCACTCATGAAACCCTGAGGATCATCCCAGCATTTGGTGTGCTATCCAGGTCGGGTACGTGGAAATCGATTCTCCCAGCTGCCCCTCAAGCACCCAACTGCTCATCTCCATCACCACCCATCGCTGATCTCTTGGGGCAGAAACGTGGGGCAATGCAGCAGCATCACCAATTCCAACACGTGCTTAACATTAAACCTGTTCTTATGAACTCTTCATAACCAGAATGGCTTTCTAAATTAAGTACTTCATCAAAAGCATCCCGCACTTGATACCTGGGATCCTCCAAGCCTGTGTGTGAAGGAAAGCAGCAATCCAGGCTTGCTTTCTCCAGGGCAAAGGCAACATAGAAAAGTGATGGAGGAGAAAGAAAAACAAGAGCAAGCCCTAAACCACCCTGCACTACCACCAGGAAACCCTCTGATTCCCGATATGCCCCTTAGTATGGCCTTCAGTGAAGAAAGATCAATGCACGGGGGAACATTCCACACTCAGAAATACTCCACAAACTCCTCTTCTCAAAGCAACACGCTGAGATGCCACACAGCTGGGACCCCAGCACCTACCTGGCACAGTGATCTGGATGATGTCCAGCTCATCCGGCTCAATTTTGATCTGCCTGATCCCACCCAGCTCTCCTGAGGTACCTAAAAGGGAAAGGGAACAAAAAGCAATCTCCAACAGGAACCAGAGATGCCCACCAACAGGGGCTGGGGAACTATGGCTGGCCATGACTTCAGTGCCAGCTGGGCATCCCCCAGCAATGAAGCTTGGACCAAATGGCCCACTGGCATCAAGCCCACGGCATGGAGTTACCCAAAGGATGTCCACGGGCATGGCCTCTGCAAACAGCTCGGCTGGCAGGAGCTGTTGGTCCCCTCAAACTGGCCAACAGGCTTTGTTATGTGCTCATTTGCTGGCTTTCTTCACTTAAAATGAACTGGGTCACCAACAAGCATTGGTGGGGACACAGGAGGAGCCATCTCCAATAGGTGTTCCCTCGTGTTTTTAATGCTCCTAAATTTATGTTTGGGACAAGCCCCTCTGCAGACCTGTGCTCTGGGAGGACCCGTCGCAGCCACATCACATCAGGGCATGACCAGCTGAACCCCAGCAAAATTCAGCATGGTTTGAACCCTGTCAGATGGGAGCTCACACTAGATGGGTCGGCCCACAAAGGTGGCCGATGCTCAGCCCAGGTTCTCCAGATAAATTTCCTCATTTAGGGCGGACCTCAGCTGCCAAGGGCTGAGCCACAGCCTGAAGCTTGGAGGTTCAGTGTGGCATTTTAATGGGTCCAAGCCCCTAAACCCAGGGAAAAGCACTTCCTTCTTATTTGTGGTGCTCAGAGCACTGAATTCTTGGTGAGTCAACAGTGGCAGCTTTCAAGGAGAAGGGAACTCAAGCATCACTTTTTAAGCACATGCTTAAGTCTTGTAATTTCAATTTTGTCACTTTTGGGACCCAGTTGGAGACTCATAGGGTAAGACTCTTAATCTCTGCATCTATCAAATGGGGATAAAATCCTGAGAGAACTACCCCATGGGGCAACCAGGTAGCTGGTGCCACACATCCAAGTTACGTTGCCGGCAGCTTTCTCTAGTGCTGTCCCCTCCACCACTATCATTATTTTGCAAGAAAAAATTAGTTATTCCTCACCTGGTTCACAGCTTTCAGAAACACTACACTTCTCGGATCTGGAAAGCAAAGGCAGACAAGAGAGGGGGTAATGGAGCAACCAAAGAAAGAGCTTAAATCCCAGCAACATTGGGTAGGACTGATCCTGGTGGCAAGGAAGAAGCCCCCTGCGATGCCAGGTGAGGGCTGCGGAGGGGTCCCTGGGGACACTGTACCCATAGTCCCAGCAGCAGCACGGCATCAGTGGCTGGAAAGGAAAGCCCTGGTCTGTGGGTTTCTCTGCAACCAAGCCCTGCTCCCAAACTCTGCCCTGGCATCAGCCCTGCTGCTAGATACTGATGGATGTAACCACAGCAGAGAGCTCCTGGAAGCAAGAGAGGGTTTTTTTAAGCTTGAAACCTGGTCGTCTCCATCCCTTTGCAGCAGAGAGCAGTGCATAAAGTATCATTACAATGTGGTTACTCACGGAGCTAAAGCAAATAGGGAGAAAGGAAAAAAGTCAATTGATTTGGTAAATATTTATTCTGCCCAAAGCTTTTCTCCCCTGAAAACTGGGCACTATCCCAAACTCGCTCCTACAGTTAACTTCACATGCTAAAAAATTTACCCAAGGTGTTCAGCATCCAAATGAGATTACTTTGCATTCTCAGGATGCTCTTGCTTTCTGTCTCTCTCCTTCTTAAACAAGAACAACCACGGCACTTTGGCAGTGAATGATCTGAGAACAGCACTGGAAAGCACACTCCTCCACAACGCTGGTCCCTCAGGAGGAAGTAAAACCCTCCTGAGCCAGCACCACATCCCTGTTGGCTGCGGGGGGATGTTCAACAGCACTTCTCGCCCGCCTAAATCCACTCAGCAGCGTCAGCAGAACAAACTATGGACAACACAAAGGAAGCCAGGAGTGCTCTTGAAATGTTGTTCCCAAACGTGGTCTGGATAAAAGGGATCTCTGGTCTAGAAAGTGCGGTACGTATTACCTAGGAGCTTTGAGAAGGGTTTTAAACTCTGCCACTTCAAGTCAAATTCAACCTTTCCCAAGGGAAATTTGGGAGGAGATCTTCCTGGGCAATGTATTACCTCCCATGGTGTCTGGCCCTTCCATCTGGCACTGCCCTTTCCATGGGACTGGACTCTGACCTTGGTGGACCACTGTTAGGGAAATGCTCTGCTCTTACCAGGCAACTCAATATTCTCATTTGCAGGAAGATCAAAGTGGGATTTGAATACCCACATATTTTTTTCTTGCAGATAGGTGTTACTGATGCATTGGGAGATTTAAGTTTACTCCTGCTGAAGGCAAAACAAGCTGTGCACCACCATTGCAGCTCATGATTCCCTTGGTAACCAGAGGTGCACATGAACCTGGGGGTCCGTTGCCCGATTCAACATGCACATACACAGCATAAATTAGCAACAAGGCATTTATATAATCACAGTACACACAGCTAGTATAAATTTGAAAGGAACCCCAGGTTGTGGCAGATACACACCAGTGGAAGGTGGTTGGCCTGGCCATCACCATGGGGAGGGTGATCTGAATCCAGCTGGGTACAAACCACCCCTAAAACCCCATTTTTTTCCCCATAGGCTCTTCTAAAGCAGTTTTACTACACCATGAAACCCCTACCTGGGTTGGCACAGCATCAGTGAGGACAGTTTGGGGACCACGAGCCACCCTCAGAGCTCTGCAGTGACAAACCTCAGCTCCCACCCCGTTGGCACTCACCCACAGACACACATCAGCTGATTATCTACCTATTGCTTTGCAGAAACCAGCTTGGCATCCCTAACATCCTGTCCTTCCACCTCCTTGTTTCCATCACACCAATTTAACTGCACGGTGAGATCTTCTGCGGCAAAAATTAAAAGTGTCCTAATTGCAACTGTTAATAAATGAAGGGGAAAATGAGAAGCCTCGGGCCAGGTTTCAGCCCCGCAGTGTGCATGAGTCCAGCACGCAATGGATGCTCTGCCACTCCCCACATCTAAATGCCTCCAGACACCAGAGATTCGGCAAGGTGCAGAGCTGAGAAATGGGTTTGTAGCTAAGCTTTAGCTGGGAATCCTAGAAATTCAAGTTTAATTCCCCGTAACGCCCGTGAAGCACCTAAGGCTGGGACCCAGCCCAGCTGAGTTCCCACCACGGATGTCTCCAGCCAAAGCTCTCATCCGGAGTCGGGAAGAGAAACCCACTCGTGGGGTGTGATTCCTCCAACCCGTTTTAAATAGCTGGGAAAGGCTGACTCAGCCGCCCGCTGAGTGCACCGTGACGAGAGGTGCTGGAGGGACTCAGCCAGCCCAAGCATGGATGCCCAAAAGCAGCCTCCTTCCTCCAACTGTGCTGCCACGGCCCCCCATCTGGGGTTGCTGTCCTTTGGGGGTGACACCCGCATGCTGAGCACCGACCATTTCAAGCCATGAGTAATATGAAAGCAAACCAGAGCAAACCAACGTCACCCACAGAGACCTGGTGTGGCCAAGCCAGCCAAACCAGCCATCATCTTAACCCCCTTTCCATGCCCATGGTGGACTCTGACTTGCATCAGAGCTCCAGGGCAGCATGGCTTGTCTTGCACCCACAACCAACAGTACAAGGCCAGTAAAGTGCAGGCAATGTCACTGGGGCGTAGCATGGGGCATGAGTGACATCCATGGGTGCTCCAGGCATCCCATCCCTGGTGGAGGAAAGGATGAGAAGAATGTGGCTTGTTCCATTTAGCAAAATGAAGCCTGGGAAGGGACACAGTGATGTCCCACAGCAGTGGGGTGGCACAGTTGTGCAAGAGCCATCCCAACCCCGTGGGGTAAAACCACTCTCAAACCCTCCTGTGAAGCTGGAGATACCCAGAGGGCTGGGGGACAAATGCCAGCCCTGTGGATTATGCAGCTTGAGAGGTCTCTGCCCTCTGAAGTGGTGAGATTTCAGTGCTCAGCATAGCTGGGCTCGCTCGCTGCCTGTTCTAACGCTGCCCATGCAGCAGGTTCACCCACCTGGGGCAAGTATGGCTTTAGGGGCACATGTCAGCCATACCCAAGTGAACAAATTTGAATCAGGGGATTGAATCTCACTGAGGAGAACCAGAAGGAGACACCAACCTGTTGTCGGTCCATATCAACGAAAAGCCAAGGAGGGAAAGGAACCCTACACATGCCATGGAGGAGACAGGACAAGTCACTCCGTCTCCCCATCCCAGCCTGTAGAAATTATTGACCCCACAGCCCCAGCTGGTGGAGGTGTCAGCACCAGGTGTTGGGACTTTGTGCCAGAGAGGCTGAGGAGCTCCTCCAGCCCTGCTCCTGAGCCTCTCTGCAGCCTCCAGCATGGCTGTGTGAATGGACATCCCAGCAAAACTCTTTTTGCTGCTTGTAAACCCACCCGTGACTGAGCTGTCTGTGCGGGGCAAGGCTGGAACGAGCTCACAGAATGCTATGGGGTTGGAAGGGACCTCTGGAGATCATCTAGGACAACCCCCTGCCTAACAGGTCCACCCAGAGCAGGTCCCACAAGAATGTGTCCAGGTGGGGTTTGAATGTCTCCAGGGAAGGAGACTCCACCACCTCTCTGGGCAGCCGCTTCCAGAGCTCTGCCATCCTCAAAGTGAAGAAGTTCCTCCTCATGTTTAGGTGGAACTTCTTCGGTTCAATGTTTGTGCCCATTTCCTCTTGTCCTGTCCCTGGGCACTGCTGAAAAAAGACTGGTCTCTTCCTCTTGACACCCACCCTTTAAGTATTTATAGGTACAGCCTCACCCGTGAGCACCAGCTACACTGCTATGAACTCCTGCCCTACTTCTCTTATTTAAAGTGATATTAAAGGTAAATGTTGGGGCTAAATATTACCTTGCTTCTGACCAGCTGAAGCAAAACTGAAGGAAACTGGGGCTACATGAAGAAAAATACCTTCTGGATCTTCAAGCATGTGTTGGAAAGCAGTGTTATATGCTCCATAGGCAAGTTACAGATCAGTCTGGACCATGGCATGGTTGCACCAGGAACAGGTAGTCTCATAAAAAGCCTCTTGCCCTGCTGAACTCTGTAACCCCACTTTTATTAAAACATCTGTTAATCCGCTATTAGTCTCCCTGTGAGCTTTATAAACGAGTAATGCTTAATTAGCAGGATGTTGTGCTATGCTGCTTGCTAAGGGTGAATCCTTAAAGCCATGCTTTAACACCGGAGATGATTTCTCCCACAGATAATCCCAGCCTGCCCAGGCACAGCCCTGATTTCATCAGTTTTGTACAAAATCAATGATTCCAAACTTTGCTATTTGGGCTCCCAAAAGGACAGGGTCTCAGCACCCTCCCTCACCCATCCTTCCCGGCCAATGCATGCAACAGTAACCCTCTGTGCACGTTAATGCCCCCAGAATAGTCATCTAAGGGATGTCACTTCGTGGTGGCCAAGAGACAGGAGTGCCACTTACCTGCTGTTGGCCTGAGAGGTCCCTGCCAGGTCCAGTGTGGCCCCGCGGTGCGGCTCAGGGGAGATCTCCCCAGGGGGGCTGGAGGGCTCCAGTTTGGTTGGATCTTTGGTAAATTTGCTTCCTGGTGCCGGGGGCGCAGGGCGATTTTGGAAAGAAAGACAAGACCAGAATTAGCAACCAGAGGTGCCAACGATGCAGCTTTTCCACCTCCACTTGTTTCCCTCCTAGTCCTAGAGCTGAGGGCAGGGTGGGGGACAGGTTTTCAAGAGACACCTGCTTGCAAAGAGAAGGCTGCAGATTTAATTGGGTTTACACATTAAAATAATATCAAGATGCTTGCTCAAACCTCTGTGTGCTGGGAAGCCCTGCCAGGGATGGAGCATCTCCAGACAGGGCTGGCTGCTGGGACAGGGTGCTGAGAGGGGGGGACTGGGGTCAGGAAACCCAGACAGGGCCAGGGGCATGGACCAGTGCTGCAGGAGCAAGCCCCAAAGTGGGGAGAGCCCTGTCCCAAGGGAGGAGATGGGCTGTGCTGGATGGGAGCTCAGCAAAGCCCAGCGGTGCCTCAGTCCCATCCTGCAGCTCCAAGCCCCACAGGCAGCAGGAGAAATCTCTGCCGCAGAGACGCAGAGAGGGACAAAAGCATCCTGTCACCATGAAAAACCTCCTCTCTCCCTTCCCCGTTCCTCAGCAACCTGAAAGGAGAGCTGCAAAGAAGCCTCAGCAATGACCTTGGAGATGAAAAGAGTGATCTGAAGGCAGGGTAGGAAATTAAAATCGGGCAGGGAAGGTGAGCAAAGAGCTGCAGGATTAGTGCCAGGGGAAGGAGGGAATGAAATTACGCCGTGAGGCTGCAGGAACCATGTAGGTGTCTTGTTAAATAGCTGCTGCCAGAGGCCCTTCTCTGGTCTCAAAGTGCCATCGTGACATCCCCACCCTTCCAAAACACACCCCCTCCGTGGGAACATGAAGCTTTTTTCCTTTCAGCTCAAGTCTGCAAGGAAAGGGAGGGCTCTGGCAATGGCACCAGCAGCAATATAGAGCCTTAAAGACACTATTTATCTACCGACAGTCCAAAAGGCTCCTTTTAATTTGTGCTTTCTATGGACCAAATCTTGTTCTTGCAGCAGCGAGGATGCCTGAAGCTGCTACCCAGGGGAGTAGCAAAAATAGGTTTCCTAGCAGTGGTGGGTATTTTAATTAAAGGGTGAGCAAAACTGTCCGGGGAAGCTTTGGGCTACTTTGCAGTTGGCAATTTAAAATACAGCTCTGCTCGGAAAATAGTGTCTTTGCAAAAATGGCACCTCCTGACTCAGCAGATGCTTTTTTTTTTTTTTTTTTTTTGCAGAGTCAGATGTGCTGACACGAATCACAAAAAAGCCAGGTTTAATGCGTTTTGCTTCTGGTAGCCCTGCAGGGACCAGGCAGGGGAGGGGGAACTGCCATCTGCATCAGACCTGCTGGGTTTGCTTCCTCATCACCTAATTTCCACCCGCACCAGCCTGCCATCTAACCCCCCCAGCTTGTAGCACGGTGCTTTCCATCAGCAGCTGATCTACAGACATATGTGAAGCCTTTCCCCCCCCCCACGCACCACCCTGATGGATTTGCAAGGAAAATCCAAGTATCCAAAGACACAGTTCAGTGCTCCATGTCTTGGGGGTGGGTTAGAGCTTAAAAAATCTTTTTCTTGAGAAAAAAACATCACTAATGGGATTGGAGACAAAGAAACCCCCCGTGGAGGTGAGATCCCCCCCCTCTCTCTGCTGGAGGTCCCCTTTGGGTGGCTCTGGTGCTGTGGTCCCAAGGGAGCATCCGTGGGGCTGTCGTGGGGCCACAGGGGTTAATTTAGCCAGCGAGATGGCAGAGGAGAAGGTGGTGTCTGTTGGGAAAGGTGCCAGTGTGGGGGGGGGGGGGGGAAAAACCAAACCAACAAAACAACCACCCCAAAACAGGTCTTTACTTGCAAGCCAAGCCCAGGTGATCCAGGAGTGGGGCTGGGCGGTGATAAATTCGGGTGCAGTGCCATGGTTCAGGTGGGGATTGGGGACGGGGGCAGCTGCTGGAGCGAGGGTCAGGTCAGACAGTATCAGTTCCCATCCCATTTTATCACTTAGCCTGGCTTCTCAGGCTCAAACCAAAAAAGAGTAAAAACACAAGCCCAAGAAAGCTGAAGAAACCCCCTCCCTGGGGTTTTGTCACTGAAAAAGCAAACTTTTGTTGTTTTTCTTTTAAAAACAGTCAGCGGCTGGATGATGCTAGCACTTTCCAGCCAAAAAAAAAAAAAAAAAAAAGAATAATTTACCAGTGAGGAACCCAGCAGTGATTTTTCTTCCTCCTGAAAGCACAGAAACAGGCTGTGTGCTGCCTGGAGCTGCAGCAGCTCAGCCTGGCGCGGGGAGCCAGCCCAGCCTCACGCACCAGGGATTTCTCTCTTAAACCTTCAAAATGCTACTCAAGGGGGGCACAAGGGGGGCTGGTCCCTGGCAAAGGCAATCACAGCACACCCAGGTGTAGGGCACAGCCAAGGCCTCTCCTAACTGAGCGTAATTGCACGTGTCCTGCATTTCTGCCGCTCACAAATGACATTATTTCAACTCTGCTTCTCCAGATAATCTGTCCATTTTTGTGGGCAATAAATCAAAGGATGTGGAGAACTTACCTGTAAAAATTCTCTCGTCAAACATCCTAGGAGGAAAGGAAGAAAAAAAGGGTTTAGGAATAGGTGCTTCTAATGACTCAATTTTAGGTTTTATTCATGAAGAGCCTTAAACCAAGTCAAAATAATAATTTTATTCACTCCCTAAAAACGGAACGAATTTTTCAGCTAAAATTAAAAAGAGTCTTTTAGCTTGTTGTGCAACCAAGCAATCTCACAGCACATGCTTTTTAACTAAAGCGCCTTTAAATCTACTTATAAGTCATTCTTTTCATTTAATTCATTTATTAAATGAGGCTGCTACAGCCTGGCTTTACCAAAAGAGACAATGGGACTGAAGTAACCATTGCTGGATCTTCACAACATTGACCATTGACCACATGTCACCTGTCTCCTGAATATGATATTTTGGTGCCACACATAACTTTGCTCCTGGGAGCAAAGAGTGTTCAGGGGCATGTCCTGGGGCCTGATCCAAGCAGTGCAGGACAAAGCTGTTCCTCCAGTGGCTGACATCTGGAAAACTAATTCCTTTTAGGATGCCTGAGTCCTGTTGATGTCAGTGATTTTAGCCCCCACGGGAGCCTTAGCCGGGGTTTTTCAGCACCGCAGTTTCACTCCTCCAGCAGGGAAAAAACACAGACACAGGCAGGGACCGAATAAATAAATAAATTATAAAGCAGATTTTCCTGATGGAGAAGCAAAGAGGGGTTGGATGGTGCAGAGATAACCAAGAAAACGTCCACTCCTACTCCAGTGTAAATGAAGACACTAAGACACAACACCCTGCCTGAAGGCAATACATCCTCATCATCGTATATATGGGATGTCCAGAAGTGATCACTGCAAAACCAGGTGGAGGGGAATCCCCTATGGCATGAATATGGATGTTCCTCCTCCCACCCCACTCCCACCCACCAAATGCCACTGGGGAGAGTCATGTTGGGATCAGAGGGTCCTGATACCACCCGAAATGCTAAGGGTGGCACCAGCAATACCTGCATGGGCTTACAAGAGGATGGTGGGGCTTGGGGATGACCATGATACAGCCAGCCCTGCCACATCCTGATAAAAAAGGAGAGTGCAATGAAAAACAGAGGATTTGGGGGAAAAAAAAAAAAAAAAGCTGTTTAGTTCTTTTCCATAAAAAAGGGTAAAGTGAGTTTTGGGTGAGCCAAAACAAACCTTGTGATCATGGAGGGAACACAGCACTCAAGGCCATACTCTCCCCCTTGCCTTCCTCACCACCCACCTTTTGATGACAAAATGGATGTTGTGCCTCTCCTCCAGTATCCGCTTGAGTTTGGGGACACCGTAGGTGCAAGGTCTTTTGAAGGGAATTTTGTCTGGGATGCCGATGATTTCCACCGCCTCAGGGTCACAGGCAATTTTCCGGTACGGGACAGGGACCATGTGGTCCAACCCCAAGGCTTCAGCTGAAATGTTAATGAGTATTTGTCACTTAAAAATGCACTTTTCCTTTCCCAGATGATAAAATAAAGGTTGAACTCAAGCAGACCGAGTGCCTCCTGCCCTTGGCCTTTGCTTGTCCCAAAAGGTGAGTTCCAGGAGCAGCTTGCCCACAGGAGATGGGACAACAGGGGGACAATGCAGCAGCAAGCACAGCTAGCCATGGCCTCCAAAACCCCCAAAGGTGCCCGATGTTGCTCAAACAGGGGTGGGCCAGCCCATGGGCTGTCCCCAACCTCCCCGTGACCACAGCAGATCACTGAGCTATATAATTCACAAGTTGCATAGCATATATACACTTTATAAATTAAAGAGCTCATCTATAGCCCATATATAGCTCACGAGTTGCACAGCACATATTTATAGCCCATCTATAACTCAGGAATTATACAGCCTGATGAGGATGGAACAGGTGACGACCATCAGCCTGTTCCTGAGCTTACAGCAGCCCAAATGCCCAGGAACTAACCCAAAAGTGCTGCCCATGGCAAAGGAAGTACCAACGACACCCGTGAGTCGTGCAGGTGGAAAAAAGCAGCTGCAAAAAGGTCAATTTTTCTCTTTTCCCCTGCCACGTTAATTTAAAACAGCTGTGTGTCACTGCTCCCCCTCGTCTGCAAGCGCCGGCAGCGCTTGGGTGCTCTGACCTGGCGTTCCATGCTTCAGACTGGGGCCGTTTTACAGCCCAGTTATAAATCCCTCAGCGGTGCGGGGGGGTAGGGGGGGCCTCCAAATGGAAATATTGACATAACCTTCAGCAGACACCCAGAGACTGGGAGCTGCTGGGCTAAATGTGTTAGGAAGAGCAGGGAGCTCTAGCATATGGCTTCTGCTGCTGTGTTAGGGAACAAAAATGATTGCTATATAATGATATGCAAACCACAAGCGCTGCAGATGCATAATGGGATATTAACTCCTACTCACCATATCTGCTGTTAAACAGAATTTGCACGCACTCCCTAAGGGTGTTGATATCTTCAGTTTCTTTTATAAAACTGTCCCACTTATCTATCAAAACAAAATATAAGAAATAAGGAACTTCCATATGGTTCATACACAGCAGATGCACTTTTCTCGCGCAAAGCGCTGGGAAGCAGGAACAAGATTTTGCTGCTTTAAAAAAAAATATGATTTCGCTCTTCCTGAGCGGATTCTGCCAGGCTGGCAGATAAGGTCTGGGCTTCCCCAGCCCCAGCCCCAGCCCCAAGCAACCTCCTCTGCAGCCGTGCATGTGCAAAGCAGATTCCTAAGAAATGACCCCATAAAACTTCTCAACCCTGAAATGAAAGACCCTCCGGGACAGAGCAAACTCAACCTGAAATGAACCTTTGAAAGGCTCAGTCATCTCATAGAGGAGCTTTTCCATCTCCTTCTCTTTTCCAACTTTCCCACCCATGTTTTTCCTCCTTTTTTTTTTTTTTAATGCAAGCAGACGAGGGTTTTGATGTAAACACGTCAGCATTTTAAGGTTGCATTTGCCTTGGGTGGAGTGGAGGTGGGGAAATAGCAAAGTCTCCTCCCCACTGCTGATCCCCCAGGGCACCGCTGCGGAATCACGCCGGGGTTAGTGGGTTTCAGTTATTTTGAAATAACACCAAACTTTCGGCAGGTATTTGCTGTTTGCAGCTTGGGCAAACGCCCTCATCCAAAGCCGTGCCTCGGTTCCCCATGCACAAAGCCGGGATGGGATTTCTCAGCCAGCCGGCAGCGCAGGGAAACTGCCCAGAGAAGCTGTGGCTGCCCCATCCCTGGAGGGGCTCAAGACCAGTTTGGACAAGGCTCTGAGCAACCTGGTCTAGTGGGAGGTGTCCCTTCCCAGGGCAGAGGGCTGGAACTAGATGGTCTTCAAGGTCCCTTCCAACCCAAACCATTCTATGATGGCTTGGAGACCGCTGGGAAACTTTTCTTTAAGAGGTAGCTGCTGGCCACCTCCAGCAGGACACAGACCTGTCTTGTCATGGACAATGGAGAAGAGGATGCGCTTGGACGAGTGCACATTCTGGATGAGGGGACCTCCGGTGACCGACGATTTCTGTCCTGGACAAGAGGGGAGAGAAGGAGAAAGGGCTGATGAGAGTCTGACCAACACTCCGGGCACCCAAACAAGTCCCCCAGGGTGCTTTGTCCCCATCGGGGACACCAACCAAACCCCACCAACTCTCCTCCATGCAACCCAGCAGGGGCCTGGCCAGACTGAGCCCCAACCATCCCCTACTCCAGCCTCATGGTGCAGCACCCGGCATTTCGGGGCAAAAATGGAGTTGAGCACCATTGGCACCTCAGAGGCACCTGGCCCAACATGATGGCAGGGGCGTGGGTCTGCTCATCTCCATATGGGCCAAGCTTTGCATCGATTTTTATCCGAGGACCACCAAAACACCCAGTCAGTGCCAGGAGGGGGGTGGGCTTGGCAGCAGGCCCCCGTCTGAGAGCAAACTCCAGGCTATTACCACAGCAGTCGCTGTACTCCTGTGAGGAAGGCACCTTCAGCTCTCCCGCTGGCCTGGGCAGCAACGCCTCACCGGCCGCGTTCGGCCCGGAGGAGGCCTCTTGCTTTAGGTCGACGGCCATCTGGGCGGGCAGCGAGACGCCGTACAAAAAGTTGGTGATGGTGACGGCGGAGGAGGCATCTGGGCCGGCGGGTTTGGCCATGGGGCCGTTGGCACCAGAATCCCGGCCGCCCTTGGAGGGGAGGGAGGTACAAGTCAACTCGACGCTGGGGTTGGGCTCACGGCTGGGCTCCTCTGCCGGCCTGAGGGGAAGGAAGGGAGAAGAGGAGGAAAGAAACAGGTTCCTTTGGGTCCGTCAAGCAAGGATGTGGAGGGGAAAGGAGAGCCATGCCCGGGAGGGTGGGACAGGCTGCACTGCTGGCTGCCAGGCTCTTTGTTTCAGAAATTACAGCTATCACCCAACCTCCTCCAGCTTCTTCAGGCACCTGCACTGGTTTTGTCTTCTTTAACTGGAGCAGGTTGGTCTTACGGCAGTTCAAAGTGTTTATATTAGAAAGGGCAAGGCCACCTAGCTCCACAGCCCAGTGTTTTTTAAGGCGTAAAACCATTTGTGTGACCATAATGACTCGACTCCATTGCCTGTCCCAGCCCCCAGGACCCACGGCACCTTCCACAGGGACCTCAGGATGAGCCCGGGGATGAGCTTCAGCCCCAGGAAGGCCACATGCTTCACATGAGACAGGCGGCCACGAGCTTGCAGACGGCTCGGATTCTGTGTGTCCTACTTTTAGCTGTCTCAGCCTGATTTTCCAGAAGTGCCGAGCCTTCAGAGGAGGTATTTGGTAGTGCTTAGCATTTCTCTGAATGGATCCGAGGTGCTGCCAGCCAGGCAGAGGAAACGCACCCAAAACTGCCGAGTCCCATGGCCAAAATGGGGGAGCTCTCCCTTTGGTCCCCCACCTCCCTCCTCGTCTGGTGTTAAAAATCCCATTTCAGCCTGGGATGAAGCTTGCAGCATTTACACTGGAAAGCCCTCTGGAGACAGAAAAGCACATAGCTTACCGCAGCGTAAATTTTGGCAGAGACATGTAAAGCGATGCAGTTAATACACACGTTTACACACGCTTATTAAAGGAACGAGTCCGAAACAGTCTCCAGCCACCTGACACGGATGAACCTCCATGCAAGGCTGGATTGGGCATGGCTGGACCCAGGTTTCTGACTCTCGTGGAGAAGCCGGGACATGGGAAGGACCCTCCTGCCTGTTCTGCACAAAATCTCTGCCATCCACCGGTGTCTATAAGCGACACCATCCTGAGGCCTCGCTACCCTCCTGCCCCTTTGGAGATCCCCCAAATTACCTTTTTAGCCTGAAGCGGATGCTGTGGCTGTGCTCTAAGATGGCCATCAGGGACTTCATGTCATACTCCATGGGTTTCTTAAAGCTGATCCCCTCGGGCAAGCCGGCCACCGCCAGTGAGCCCGGCTCTTTCAGGAACCTCTCATATGGCAAAGGGACCACGCTGCTCTTCCCCACAGCCTCACCTGGGGAGGGGACAGAGTTACACACCGATGGACATCCCGTGCTCCTGGCCACGGCTGTGCCGGGCTGAAGGAGTAAATGCAAGAGCAAAAGATCCCGATGGAAACATTATGAGAAAACTGCTTCCTAGCTCCATACTTAGCATGCAATGCCCTCCAAGCCCTTTCTAAAAGCGCTAATTAATAAAAAGCTCACAAAAGCCAACAAGCAGATGTCTCATCTTTTGAGTTGCACAGTAAAATCCTTGGTTGGGGTCACTTGGCACAAGCCCACCCCCTGGGAGCACCCAGACGCCTGCCAGCGAGGGATGTGGCCACCGGCAAGCTGGGAGGGAGCCGAGAGCTGACAAAGGAGGCTGAAGGGCTCACGCTGATTTTTATCTCATGTTTATTGAGATATTCTGGGAACCTTATTTTCAGCCGGTTTTCTTATTTTACCTCCTGGAAGAATGGAAAGTACTTTGACTGCTGGTGCTGTCTGCAGCCTCAATGCACTTTAAGAGACAAGGAAAAAAAACCCAACCCAACAGTTGTCCCTCCATCCAACCATCTACAGGTAGCATGAACATCAATACGCTTGACTGCATGATCACCTCCAGCAGTCCAGAAAGCTCACCCACTCCCCTGGACGATAGGCATAGAGTCCCCCCCCCCGTGTCCCCACCACGTGAGGTGGCTCTGTTGTACCTCTAACACCAAACCACAACACTTCCCAAGGAGTTGGGAGCAAGCTGCATTCCCTTCCCTGGCAGCAGAAGACAATCAGCGAGCATCACAGCTATACAGAGATTTTCTAAACCAGCTAAAGAGCCCACATGCCCAAACCAGGGAGTCTTATGGTGCTCTCCAGGCAAGACACCATTTGAAAACCAGCCCCTTCTGAAGGGTTTCAAGGAATGACCAAACTCTTGAGCTGTTCTCTGTGGAAAAATTACTTTGGAAACCAACCCAAATCGCTGTGACCAATAAAGCTGGTGCTGAAAGCACGAAGCAGAAGAAACAGCCGTGCAGGAATGTGACCTGTCTGGCAAAGTAGTGTCCAGATGCAGAACATCTGGCCCCATGGCAAGGTGTCTGCGCCTTCGTCTCCAGGTTGAGGGGCAAGCAGAGGAGATTAAGGAACTTTTAAATAGCTGTGCGATTTTACATTGTTGCTTTTCTTTAAAATTTTTTCTTTTTTCTATCTTCCATAAAGGAAAAGAAAACCACCAAAAGATCTTACAGAAACCCTGGAAATCTTGTTGCACTGTCAGCAAGTCCTTATTCAAAGTGATTTCTTCAACATGTTCTTTGAAGCAACGCTTGACAATTAACGACGTGTAACTTGCACAAGGCATCAAGGCTTCTTATAGGTGAGATGGATAATGTTTTAATTAAGCCAAAACCAGAAGTTTCAAACCAAACCCTTGCACCACAATGCCACAAGCACAAGCCCAGAGGGTACCTGGGCCCCTCTGGGTTCCTCTGCCTTGATGTATTGGCTCTAATGGCTTCCCACCTCCCTCCACCACCTCCCTTCATGATGGGGAGAAGCTCCCAATGCCCATGGTTGCTCCTTATCAACCCAACACTCAACAACTCCCTGAACACATTTTTATGGGGAACGTGTTGCTGTCAAAGTGACCTTCACCAAGGCTCACACTGCCATGCAGAGACTCATGGTTTAGTTAAAGAGAGACAATAATCATCATTAATGCCTCTTTAATAGAAGCCGGCGGTAATCAGTCATCCTGTTGGAGCAGAGATTACCTGGCTCTAGAGGGAATACACGATCTTTTTGACTGAGCATTTTCTACGATTTTTTGTCTCCAAATCCTGTTGATAGAAGGCAACTGAAAGGATAAAAAAGCCTCCAAAACCCTTAAGAAAGATAACTGTTAATTTCTGACAGTCCTCTCGGTGTTGGGAACAGAATCGCCCTGGGGCACCTACTATCTCCTGAGGTATTTCTTCCCACTCAACCAGGAGAAACTCTTCCTGGTGGGGATGCTGGGAGGGGAGCATCTGCCCGGTGGGTTTCCCCATCCAGTGGCTCAAGGATGGAAATAGCTGATCCCACTGAAATCAGCAGCAAAGGCAGAATTAATTACACCCAAAGCCAGAATTACACCCAATGCCAGGCTAAAATCACCATCCCAGGGATGCCCTGTCTCCTCCTGCCATGGCAATGCCAGCTGCTCTGGGTTGGGGACCCAGCCAGCTTGTCCCCATGCACATCTGTGCACCTCAACAAGGTAAAGAGCATCGCAAACTCATCCTGATGGATGGGCCACCTAGTCCATACACCCCACACAGATGCACCCTGGTCAAGGTTTTTACGCAATTATATATTTATGGTATGTCACATATGAATAATTCCCATATTCCTAAGAGAGCTGTAAAGCCTGGTGCTCTCCCAGCAGGAGGACAAGATCTGCAGCTCAGAGCAGGGATCCAACCAGCACCAAACACTCCCCCCAGCCCATTCCCTTGGCTCTGCTGTGTTTCCCCTTCCTTCCTGCTTGGGCCCAACCTTTTGAAGCCAGCGAGAGGATTTGATTACCCCCGTTAATGGGAATATTGCCTCCAAGTCCTCTAAGTGGTTTCAGAAAACCTCAGCAACTGTTCATCCCTGGGGGAAGGGCTGCCATCTCCCCTTTCTGTCTGTGAAGCACAGGCAGGCACTGGCGAGGTGGGGGCTGAACAAGAGCTATCAGCAGCAAATCCTGCACTCAAGCCCAGGGAGGCTGGTGGGAGCATCCCATTATCCCTCTCTCGCTGTAGTGGGGGAGCCTGTTCCCAAACCCAGCACATAAACAGGGACAACCCCTGCACTTCAGGGTCAGGGAGACCTGCATCATCCCAGCAGGGCTCAGTAGCATATCCCAAATCCCAAATTCTATTGGGGAGCAGCACCCAGGAAAACCAAACACCCAGTTCTGCTGCTGGTCCAGCCACATGCCCTGAACTCCCCCAAAGCATCACGCTGGGCTAATGCAACCCACTAAGAAGCACAGGGGAATACTGGGGTTCATCACCCCATTTTCCCAATCTAACTTTGCTTTTCCTACTCAGACCAGCACAAGTCCCCACAAGCTCCCAGGAGCAAGCCCGGAGCGGGGCTCCAATGGGGACCTCCCGAGCGAGAAGCAGGCGCTGCCACTGCTCAAGCATCCGCAGATTGGGCCCGGAGGGAGCTCTGCAACCCACTGGGTTCCATATCAACAGCCATATGGTCATCTACATTTTAATTGCAGAAGCTTTATTGCCAGGGATGATGCATGTGCTGGAACGGCACCAGCTCGTCTCTCGGAGCTGGGGCTGCGGGGCCGCCTGCTAGAAAAATCATCTTTTTTCCTTTTAAATAGACTTGCCAAGGAAAAGGGTGAGGGAGTCTCTGCAGAGCCCCAACAGAGAGCCTGTGAAAGAGGTGCTGGAGAAGCAGCGTCAGGGATAAAGGTGTGCTTGAAAATCATACTCAGGGCAGAGGGGACAGAGGATGCTTCCCCCAGCATGGGGATATATTATGCCCAGTTTACAGCACTGGAAAGTGAAGAAGCAGTGGCCGGAACCCATCTCAACTCAATGCTAACCCTATGCAGGAGCACGTCCCACCACGCTGCCCCTGACAGCTGCCTGCTCCCTCGCTGGGGAGCCAGGCTGGGGCCAAAAACAGCATCCGGCAATGGCACCGGGCAGCTCAGGGAGCCCTGGGGGCAATCCAAATCCCCAAATGGAAGCGTGAAGGTTCTTACTATAAAGCACATCAAACACTTCCTCTACCATCTTCCTGAGGAGGTACACGTCTGATCCCTGGTCCGGGGAGACCCTGAGCACGCTTCGCCCGCACTCCTTTGCCTTCTTCTGCACCTCTGTGTCCTGCTCCTTCCTCTGCTGGACTCCTGCGGAGGAAGAGGAGAAAACGGGAGATGCTGTGGTGAGAGGAGGGCTCACGGGCAATGCCATGCGTGCTTTCGAGTGGCCACGAAGCTATCAAACCCGCTGAGATGGGTTACACCAACTTCAGCCAGAGGGCTGAACAAACTGCCCATCAAACCCCAGGCAAGATGGAGGTCCCGTAGGTGCCAGACCCCTCACCATCCTCATGAAGCCAGCAAGTCCTTCGGGTGGCTGCCCTGGGTCTCCCATCCACCCCAGACCACGCTGCTTGGCAGCCCCCAGCATGCCAGGGAAGGTGCCAGTATGGACAGCAGTGCTGCAGGAGCAAAGCAGGAGCAGAGTTGGTCCCCACCAGCCAGGAACATGCTCATCCCATGTGTGCCCCCTTCCCTGCCCTGGGTTTTACCCCCTCAGCTGCACTGAAACTGTTGTGATTAATTGGGCAGCGCATTTCTTTTCTCTGGTTTCAATCTGCTTAGCCTTCAATCTCTCAGGAAAAGCAAATCCGCCTTTCTTGCAGGCTTTTTTACCCTTCAGCATCACGTAGCTCGGTAATACCAGCTATTTCCTGCTAATTTCCCCCATTAAACCTCAAATAAAGCATATCTTCAGCAACGACTTCCTTGCATCTCTAAACGCACAGAAAATTAAACAGTACAAGTACATTATTGCTGTTCTATCCAAAGCGATTCGCAAGGGATTTTCGGTGGCGAAGGACTAATTCCTTCATCATCCTCGACAGGCTCCTGCCGGCGATTGGCCCTGGATGCTGCCTGGGCACTCAAGGAGGAGCTTGAGGATCCCTCCGTGGCGGGGACATTACTGGGAGGGGGTGAGAGCCACCTGGGGTACCCACAGAACTACAATAAGAATGGGTACAGCCACCCAACATCATGCAACCCCTGGCAAGCGCCACATCCCTCCCAGGGCACAGGGAAACAGGCCCTGTGAAACTTTTTTGGGGTGTTTTACCGAGGGGATGAAATGCATCTGCATCCACACCCTCCTCCCACCAACTCCCCCTCCCATCTGGGCGCTGACTCTCCTCTGTTGACATTAATCCCAATCACTGTCAAGTTCCCCTCCGTGCGCCAGGAAAGGCTGAACCAGAGGTTGAGATAAAGGAGGGCGTTCAAGCGAGGTCTGGGCACCCAGAGAGATAAGAGGCTTCTTACATCTCCCAGCGATGTCTGCTTTAGATTATTTCAGATCCTTTCTAAGGGGGCAGCTAGACCATAAATCAGAGGCACTTCCAGGGATGCTTTCCACTG